>VOPJ01002590.1:0-69385 GCA_014673585.1 Semibalanus balanoides
GCACCAATAAAGTGTTTTTTCCTGGACACTCTAAGTACCCCCCCCCCTGGTACTAGAACAGGAGGCCCCAGCATAAGACGGAGGCCCTCAGTACTAGACAGAAGGCCCCAGGTACTATATATTAGATAGGAGGCCCTGTTACTAGACAGGAGGCCCCCGGTGCAAGATAGGAGGTCCCAGTGCTAGACAGGAGGCCCCGGTACTAGAAAAAAGGACCCCGGTACTAGAGGAGGCCCCCGTTATTAGACGGGAGGCCCCAGACACTAGATAGGAGGTCCGGTCCCCGGTACTAGACAGGAGGCCTCCGGTACTAGATAGGAGGCCCTGGTACTAGACAGGTGGCCCCCGTTGCTAGACAGGAGGTCCCTGTTACTAGAAAGAAAGCCCCTGGTACTAGACAGGAGGACCCTGGTACTATATAGAGAGGAGGCCCCGTCCCCGGTACTAGATTTGAGGCCCCATCCCCTAGAAAGGAGGCAACCGGTGCTTGATAGAAGGCCCCCGGTGCTAGATAGGAGGCCCTGGTGGTAGACAGTAGGCACCTGTACTAGACAAAAAGACATCCGGCCCTAGATAGAAGGACCCCGGTACCAGACAGGAGGCCCCAGGCACTAAACAGGAGGCTCCGTCCCTGGTACTAGACAGGGATCCCGCGGTACTAGACAGGAGGCCCCCGGTAAAAGATAGGAGGCCCTCGGTACTTGACAGGAGGCCCCCTGTACTAGACAGGAGGCCGAGGTACTACATAGGCAGAAGGCCCCCTGTACTAGACAGGAGGCCCCTGGTACTACATAGGCAGGAGGCCCCCGGCACAAGACAGGAAGCCACCGGTACTAGATAGGAGGCCCCTTCCCCGGTGCTAGACAGGAGGCCCCTAGGTACTAGCTAGATAGCAGGCCCCCAGGTACTAGATAGGAAGTCCCGTCCCCGGTACTAGACAAGAGGCCCTGGTACTAGATAGGAGGCCCCGGTGCTAGACAGGAGGGCCCCAGCACTAGACAGGAGGCCCCCGGTGCTAGACAGGAGCCCCCGGTCCTAGACAGGAGGCCTCCAGCTCTAGACAGGAGGCCCCCGGTCCTAAACAGGAGCCCCCCGGTCCTAGACAGGAAGCCTCCGGTACTACATAGTCAAGAGGCCCCACATCTAGTCAGGAGGCCCCAGGTACTTGATAGGTCCCCGGTACCAGACAGAGACCCCTGGTTTTAGGCAGGTGGCCCTCGGTACTAGACAGGAGGCCCCCGGTACTAGATAGGATGCCCCCGGTACTAGACAGGAGGCCCTAGGCACTTAACAGGAGGCCCCATCCCCGGTACTAGACAGGAGACCCCCCAGTACTACACAGACAGGAGGCCCCCAGTACTACACAGACAGGAGGCCCCCAGTGCTACTCAGCAGGAGGGCCCCCAGTACTACACAGACATGAGGCCTCCAGTACTACAACAAAAATGAAGGGCCCCCAGTACTACACAGACAGGAGGCCCCCAGTACTACACAGACAGGAGGCCCCAGTACTACACAGACAGGAGGCCCCCTGTACTACACATACAGGAAGCCCCCAGTACCCGTCAATGGTCCCGTGCCCGTCAGGGGCCCCATTAGCTGAAAATAAATAGGAATGTTCCCACAAATCTTAAATAGAAATCCCAAAATATCTACCCCAAAAATTGTAAAACTCTCCGGATTCGACCGACTTCATTTTGACGAGGCCCCCATTTTCGTTTTTGTGTAATATATATATTTCAAATTTTCTCAAAATCGGTCAAGGGTATCGCCCCGATCGTCCTCCCCTTGGATCCGCGTGTGTTATGTTAGGACCGTGCGGCTCGCACATTGGAAATGGTACGTGTTGGCCGCGCGGCCGCCGGAGACTGGATCTGTATGGGCCGCGGCCGCGGGGACCCCCACCCTACCACCGCACGGCCAAGAACGGCACGTCCCGGCATCTGACGCTGTACTGTACCTGCATTGCTAGCTGTAAGGGGAAGCCGGCTGTCTGGAAATGGGAGCGGCCGGTCTGAATGGGGCGCGGGTCTGGAATGGGAGCGAGAGCTGGTGTCGAGTCGACGAGCGGGCAGTTGTAGGAGGCGGCTGCCTGTGGAAGGATGTGTTGAGAGTGAAATATTAAAGAGAGCAACGAAACGAAGTTTTCGATTGAATTAACAACCACAAGCTATTTTCGGCTTTCAAGATGGAGAGCATGTTGCCAGTGCAAGTGGATCAAAGGATTTTGACGGAACGGGTGACAATTGTGAGTGGCTGAGAAGGGGACTTGGTGGCCGACACAAGAAATTGAATTGAGATTCGATTCTACCCATCAAACTATGTGGCAAGGGCATACGGGTCCTACTCCAAATGTCACCGGAGGAGCAAATGGCATCGACGCCGTGCGGAAGCATTGATAGAGGCATACGCGTATGACGCACGGCAGGCGTATGTTGCATTCGGAGCGCGCCCGTCTTAAGTCAGATGAAGCGTTGCCGACTACATGGCATCTCCTGGACGGCCTCCCTTGGCCCCCCCCCCCGCGAATTGGATTACCGCGGAATTGTTATCGGATAAAGCAGATCGGCATCGCGTTCATCTGCGGTTCTGCCCGTCATCAATCCAGGTGAGCGATAGACAATCAGGCGCAAAAGAACGGATTCGTTTTAAAAAAGATATGAGTCGGATGCAAACCGGCTGTTGCAAGCCGAGGCCGCCACAAGTAAGTTCCGGAGATAGCGCTGCTATCACCCGCGCTCCGGCACGAAACAGTGGCGCTTCATCAAACGGCGGCCAGACATTGGTCCGCGCGGCCGCATCAGACGAGGTTCCGCGGCCGCCCGAGAGGTGCTGCGGCGGGCAGCTGTGGACCGAAGAACCAATCCGATGCTTAAACTTGTGGCCGTCTAGGCACATCGTAGACTGTGCCCAAACTTCCATGGTGGAAGCTCGGTCTCTGGCGCCACCAGCTTCTCCCGCAGCAGCGGCGCGCCAGTGATTGAGATCCTGGTCGATGGACGGGCGTGTACGGCGCTGGTGGACACAGGATGTGACGAGACAATCGTGTTTGCAGGGTGGTGCGCAGTGGACACGGGATAGCATGGCGATGGACTGCAGGTAAATTGGAAGACCGTGGACATTTGGCGGGAGTGGCGAAAAGTGAACATCGTGTGCTCAAACCCATGTAGAAGTACAGGCGGAGTAGTCCAGCACCGGTTGCTGGATAATGGGACGTATTGCTGGGAATGACCGGCATCAAAAGCCTTGGGGAGCGTCGAGATTCAGTCCCACCGGAAACGTAGTGTTCGGACATGAGAGTGAGGCCATCGCCCGTCGTGAGGAGGGTGGAGGAGGCGCGGTCGCAGCGACGAGAGCTGTCGAGAAAATGAAGCTCGAGACGGCCGATTTCGAGGTGGTGTTCGACGGCACCAGATGGCAGCGAAGTGGAAGTGGGCCGGACCGGGTTTGGTCGAAGCGACTGTATGATACTGTAGCGCAGTACGCCGGTCCCGAAATCAGCGCGGTCCGCTGTCGAATGCGGAGCTTCGGCTGTGGGTAAAGGAAGGATGGTTTTGGCGACGTACAAGTGAAAACGGAATCTGGGCAACAAAAGGATTAAATCCAATCATGGCAGTGGTGCAGGAGGGAAAGGGTAAGGTGCGGCCGGTGCTGGATTATCGAGAACTAAACCAGCACCTGTCACCGCACACTGCCGATGCTGACGTGTGCAGTGAACAGTTGAGGAAATGGAGGCGACACGGACACCAAGTGGCGGTCCTGGATCTGCGAAAGGCGTTTCTGCAGGTTCACGTAGCGCCTGAACTCTGTCCGTTTCAGGACCCGTGTCGTTGATGGTTCAGCAGTACTTGGTTTGACGGCGGCTTGGTTTCGGTCTGAGTGTGGCTCCTCTGCATCATGCGCGCGGTGGTTTCGGGCTGTGTTGGACAGAAGTCCCGCATCTCAGCTGCTTGTTGTACCATACGCCGACGATCTGCCTCGTGACGAGAGCCTGGTGTCAGCGAAAGATGACCTGCCCACTTTGCATCGTTAGGGCTCGAATGCAAGCCTCCCGAACGCACGATGAAACGCGGAGGAAGCGCGTCTGCTAGGACTTCCGAGTCACCAACACAGGAGACGATGAGCTGCAATGGGCAAGGGATGGACAAGTGCCGACTCAGCCGCCAGAGGTTCTGTCGCGACGGTCGGTGTTTGCATGGACTGGCCAACTGACCTCGCACGTGCCTGTAGCAGGATGGCTGCGACCAGCAGCGGCTTGGTTGAAAAGGAAAGCCAGCGAGATGAGCCATGATTGGGACACGCCAATCACCGACCCGGAGTTGAGGAGCAGGACGGACGAGGTGGCACGGCGGTTGGGTGAGGCGGATCCCTCGAAGGGACAGTGGAGCGTCACGGGCGACACCATCGTAGTTTGGACGGACGCCAGCGCCATCGCCCGTGGCGTAGTCCTAACGGACCCGGCCACTGGCGCGGTCGTTGAGGATGCTGCATGGCTGCGCTCCAAGTCAGACTCGGACATGCACATCAAATATGTCCGAGTTGGACGCAGCAGTGAGCGGCATCAACATGGCCCTAGCGTGGGGATTCCGGCGACTAGACGTACGCACAGACTCCGTCACAGTTCAGCGATGGCTGGACGACGCGCTGTCCGGAAAAGCAAGACTGCGAACCAAGGCGCAGTCCGAAATGTTGATCCGGAGGCGCGTAGCTGTGTTCCAGCAGCTGGTGACGGAGTATGAGCTGGACGTCAGAATCACGCTAGTGGCATCGGCGTCGAACTTGGCTGACACCCTGACGCGGGTACCAAGCGCATGGCTACGATCGCCACTGGAGAAGCTCGTTGATGCCGGTAGCCGCCGCTGTGGTGAAAGCAGCAACGTCAACGACATTCGTGGCGGTGCACATCAACATCGGGCACCAAGGGGTGAGACGTACTCTTTGGTACGCAAGACGGGAGCTGGGCCACCGAGCGGTTGCAAAGTCGGCGGTGCAGGCAGTGGTCAGAAGCTGCCAAGAATGCGCCTCTATCGACCCCGCACCAACGAAATGGCGTCATGGATCGTTGGAAGTTGACCGAACATGGGAGAGAGTGGCAATGGACGTCACGCACGTCAACGGGACGCCGTACCTGACGATGATCGATTGGGGCCTTCTGCGGTACGCGATTTCTGGCGGCAATTAAACGTCGGCAGGCGGTTGAAATCGTGCGACATCTCGAAAGGCATTTTGCCTGGGCGCGGGTGGCTCCACCGAGCTGCTGATTGGACAACGCCGACAGAGTTCGAAGGCAGGGCGGATGCAGGCGTTTGCATCACGGTGGGACATTACACTGTTGTTCCGTGCCGCACACGAGCCGGCGGAACGGTAATTGTGGAGCAACAACACGAACGTTAGGTGAAATGGTCGCACGACAGAAGTGTACCGTCCCTGAAGCGGTCCATCGTTACAACTTCACACCCAAAGACGACCAGCAAGCAGCGACGGCGCCTGCCCAGGAACTGTTTCGCCACACTGGGCGGGATCTCGTGTTCTCGTCTCACGACACGATATCTGTTTATTTGTATAATCACCAACGGGTTCGGCACCCACTGACAGGTGAAGTCAAAAGTTAAGACCATCACATACACGAACACTTACAGACACACAACACAACTTCTCTCATAAAATACACGCACACGTTTCTTGAAATTCTGGTGCATTGCTCAAACCCATATATCCATCGCGGTTCGCAGTCCAGAAAGGCATTGCAGCGCTCGAGGCGCGACTGAAGACGCGACGTCTTAACAGTGTTTACCCGCGCAAACGAACTTGTGAACACACATTGTTTTCGCAGCTGACGACAGCACTGCCAGAGGAAACTTGTCAATAGAATGGTGAACATATCTTGTGGCGATGAACGTTTCTGTGAACATTATGTCCGTGCTTCGAAAACCGGAGCTTTCATGGTGCTAACTTTAAAATAAACAGCCAATATCTCGATACGAAAAAGACACTCCTGTTCACACGGCAGCGAAGCACACAGCCAAACGCAGAAAACTTTTCCTGCACACGCTCTATCCTTTGGACATGTGAGCTGCGCGCTCCACTCCACATTACACTACTATACTCAGGACAGGAGCGAACGTTTGGCAAATATGCTGACAAGAGGGCACGTTGTTTTGCTGTTTCAAAGGACGACGTTTTCTTCGCCTGTTTGAAGTGTAATCAGTTAGTAAACCCAGAGCTCGTTTGCCTTAATAACTGTATAGTTCAACATGTTCGCAAAAGTGGAGTTTTTTGAATTCCCAGCACAATGCCGCAGGTCGCGCATCACCTGGACGCGTTCGCAGTGCTAAACCACCAATCTATAAGTTCCGATAACCGGAGTGGCCTGAAAGCAGGTGAGCACTTAGCATTTGGCTGGATTCAGCTTTAAGCCCCAGCCTTTCAGTACCAACAACCAGTTAGTCCAGCTGGGCCTGCACATACCGCACGTCTGAAATTGAATCTTGCGCTGTACATTTTCAACGTCGTCTGCGAACATGAAGTGTTTTTGCCACAAGTATTCTAGGTAGGTCGTTTAGCAAACCACGAAGAGCAGAGGCGAAGAAAGCAGTGTCCCCCTTCCGGGGTCCCTGATTTCACGGGCACCCACTCTGGAGGCACTTGCTACAACCACCACCCTCTGCTCTCTCCCAGACAATAAAGCCAATCAGTCAAAAGCTTTGTCCGAAATGCTGTATGAGACCTTTAATTTGTGAAGGAGCAAACCTGTGATTTACCACTTTGGAAGGCCCCGAACTATAATCAGTAAATTACATCCGTCCTTGGGATCGCGGCAGAAGATGTTGGTCTCAGGCTGTGTGCAGCATTGTGCACACCAGGTTGGTTTGCACACGGAACGACGGCGGGCAAAAAGCCGTCTGCTTATCAGAGATAGCTGTCTTCCATGACAACAAAGTTCGTTAAAAACAATCGTTCCAAACCTTGCTAAAAAAGAGGTAACAGTGACACAGACCGTAGTTGCTAGGCGACGTTTTGAACCTTTCTTATGAATAGGCACGATATTGGCACGTTTCCAGGACCTGGGAAAGACCCCCTGCTCCAGCGACAGTTCACACAGTTTAGTGATAGCTAGACCGCGCACTCTCGTATCACCCTCGCGTTTACATTGTCAGGTCCACAGGCCTTGTGCGGGCTGAGGTTACACAGAATACTACGCACTGTGTCCTCGGTCATATGGAAGGAGCGCAATGGATGTAAATGATATTCTGGTGCCGGCGGGAGTTCAGTCACAACTGGGTCGCTAAACTTAGAGGCAAACGTGCGGTTTAACAGGTCAGCCTTCTCGACGTCGGTCAGTAATCTTCTATCTCATCAAGGAGATGCGAATATATGGGCGTTCCTCCTTAAATAACATTTTTACGAATGACCAAAATTCGCTTGGGATTGGTATTCAAATCTTATACAAGGCAATTCCATAGTACAGAAGTGGTACTCGCCAGACGCTTAAAAAGCCGGCGTTTTCACGAGAACAGTTCGGCGGGCCGTCGGTCCGTCCCCGCTGTCCTCATCCGCCGGTGAGCCGCTTCCTTCTCCCGCAGCGCCGTCTGTAGCTCCCGGTCGAACCACGGCGGCTGCCGGCGCTTGAACTGCACCAGCGGAATGAAGTCGCGGATGGCGGCCAACAGCAGGTCGTAGAACAGTTCCGCAGCGACGTCGGATCTGGCAGCCCATCAAGCACGCCCGGGCGAGCCGCCAGCACCGTACGGAGCCCCTCCCAGTCGCGCGCTTGCTAGTGATCAGCGCAGAGCTGCGGAGATTACCACGGGCACAGGCCCACGCACGCGCTTAGCTCGCAGCACCTCCTGTGGTCCCGAGGGGAAGACACCATCCCGCACTACGGTACGACGATTCTTGGCAGTTTGAGAGTGTCAGGTCCAAGTAGTTAGCTCCGCGGTGGGCTGGTACACGTGTTGGACGGCCCGGCCAGGTTGACAGCCGTCAGCAGCTCCAGGGCGCGCCGCAGAGCGTCGCGTCAGCACGGCGCGGCGCCGCCGCCTTCCCCCGGACCGTCCGCCGCCTCAGGTATGTCCGGCACGTGAAGTACGCCAACAGCGACGACGGGTATTCCCCGCAGGCCGCCCTGACAAGGTCAGAGAAGACCACGCATCTGCCGCTGCCAGCGCGCCGCGTCGTCAGGGGGACAGTAGCAGGTGGGCGAGCAGCATGGGTGGTAACCGTCTGAACGACACCACCAGCATCTCGGCTCACTCCGGCTCCAGCGCTTCTCGTCGTTGGACAGAGGGAACGACGGGCGAAGCAGGAGACGCCACCGCCGACTCGGCCGACCCTGTCACGCCGGAATAGCTCATGACCGGGCAGCGCCGCCTCCAGTTCCGACGACGCGACGGCGTCACTCAGCCAGGTCTCGGTCCACGCCACCAGTGAGAACTTCTCCAGCTCGGCAGCGCACTGTCGCAGGTCACCCAGCTAAGAGTTCCTAAATTAACCTCTGCACGTTCTGAGCCAGAATGGTGACAGTTCCGACGGGCCTGGCCGTGGGATTAGCCGTTTCGGAGAGCTAGGGCAGGCTCACCAGCAGCAGGCTGCACCAGGAGGGCCGGACGGGCCGCCGACACCGCAGCATGGTGAGCAGGTAGTCACTGCTGACANCCAATCACCCTCATCCTCATCTAACGGCTGCCAGCAGTGACGGCGTTCACTCGGCGTCTATGGTCCGTCGATCGGCTTCCAGTGTATGTCCGCGTTAACGGACAAATACACTTATTTATCAAATAATCGTCGGATCTTGCGTGTATGTTCACGTGTTCATGTGCCCTCGTCTTTCCTCCGTACTTCCCTATCTTATCATCATGTCGCACACTAGTTCACCGGCCTTGGACGTATACGGCCGGACCGCGTCGTTTGCCCTCGCGGAAAGTTGATGTCGGCGTTACCGTTGCTATGCGACTCGGGCGGCGGAAGGCGCCTGCAGTTATTGGCCCCGCACGCTACAGTCGCTTTAAGGAGTTATAGTACAATCAATGTTGGTTATGGGCACTGAGCATGTGGATATCCAGTGGATGTGACCTGAAATCAGTCGCCGTCGTACAATAGGGGTAATGGGTAGTGGATATATGATGACATGTCTATGGGGTCCTGGTCTGTTCATATATCGACGATCCGCCCATTTATTGTAATTGACAGAGGGAGGGGACCTCCTACTTAATGTCATGCGATGATATGCATAGAGCTGTGTTTGTTATGGATAACTTCCGGTGCGCTCTGCAGCGAGCATTACAATCCAGGTATGATTTCATCGGTGGACTATTCGGCTTCGTTTCGAAGCCCCTCGACTCGCCTTGTCCTGATTATTCAGTTTCACCCATGGATTTTTCCGCTTTACTCCGAAGCTCCCGACTCTGTGCGGTCTTAGACTCGGACAGACAGCCCCGTCCCAGCCGGGCCCGAAGCCCCGACTCGGTACAGCTCGCCTCGGCTCGACTCGGAGCTCGGTACAGCCGAGCTCGGTCCGGTCGCCGCCCTACCCGACTCGGTGCAGCCCGACTGGACTGCCGACTGGACTTGATTCCCAGCTGGCCCGCCTGGCTGTGAATTAGCACGGCGGAGGACGCCCGGGGCCGAGTGCTGACCGAAAACAGTGCGAACTGGGCCACTGCCGCTGCTGTCGCCTCCGCCGCCTCCGGTGGTACTGTACAGCGGTTAGAGGCGCGGTCGCGTGTCCTTAATTAGTGTAACGTCCCATGGCGGTCATCGGGTCGCATACTTCGGTGGCTGAATCATGCGTGTGTCCAGTTGAGACTGTCGGCTTTCTGCCAGTGCGTTTGATATGGTGCGATAATGTATGATGGCGCTTAGTTGCCGCCGGAGAGCCCCGACGTTTGCGGTGCTCGAAAGCACGACAGCTGTATTAGGTGGATAGATCGGCGATACTAGGGCGGATCAGGGGTTTGTGATGGCTGTCGATTAACTATAACTGGGGAGCTTTGACATGGTATATCAATATGGAATCTGCGAACGGAAGCGATGTAGCCGCACAGTTGCGGTGCAGCGGATCGCGATGGACACTGATTGGAAGTGTCCATGCATGTAGTTCGGCGATGAGGTGGATAGAAATGGCCAGTCGTGTCAGCGAGCTGATTCATAATTAATCCATGTCATGTCACCCGTGAACCTACTTTTGGAGAAGCGTTATGACATAGTACAGTCTATGCATATTATATACTGCATCCATGTATTGACAGCATTGTTTTGCTACAGACATGAGGATAATCGGATTATATAATATGTGTTTCATGAATCATAGTTCCTCTTTCCTGGTGGTTGCATTGATCGAAATCGTTCCGCCGTTGGATCGTGCTTTGGGACGGCTGAAATATGTCCCACTCGTCCGGCACGAATTTGAACTGCTGCGGTTGGTAACTGACAGCGAATGACATCGCCAATGTTTACTTAGTCGCACAGGCACGCCGGACTTTGAAGTGGTCTATGTGCCGCTGCCGCTGTAGTATTGAACATGCGGGGAACTGCCACAGATTCCTCATGCCGTAACTCGACCGGAGATCCAGGCCAGTCGAGCGGTTCGGGTTTTCCATTACAGACCGTGCAGTTTGGAGTGGTACACTGGTACAAGGCACAGTGGTTAACAGCATCGTTTCGGCTGTGGACTGACGGTGCTACTGCAGCATCAATGGACGTACACTTCTATTCGTGCCTCGTGGTGTAAGTCTGGCTCTGCCGCTCCGACGCGTCTGCTGTCCTGTCAAGTCTGCCGTTTGCTGTCCTATCAAGTCTGCCGTTTGCTGTCCTATCAAGCCAAACATAATTGTTGTATGTCTGCTTTGCCGCTCCGAAGGCAGCATCACAACCATTTGACACGCGCTGGGTATCGAGTGTCCGTCTGACCGGTCAGTCAGCTGGTCATTTCGTGGCCGGTCATTCAGCTGGTCATTTCGTGACCGCCGGTCATTCAGCTCAGCTGGTCATTTCGTGACCGGTCATTCAGCAGCTGGTCATTTCGTGACCGGCCAGACAGTAAACCGGTCGCCCCGAGTGGCTCGCGGGGCTTTGTCGTCTAAAAGGATTGACTATCTGCGGTGACACAGCGATTCCATTAGCGATCGGCCGATCACTATCGCTGCAGGGAGGGTTCAATACAACGTTTCACTGCCTAGGGAGATCCGTACTCCTGTCATGCACGAGACAGAACCTGCAAACATATTGTGTACGATTCTGGAGGTACTTCCGGAATATTCTAGAGGCTTACGGTCGCCTCCGGTACGTAAGAGCCTCAGGGCGGCGCGACTTTCAGTCACGATACCTTCTAACGAATCCTCTCGAGGTCACCTCTGTGGCGGGTGACTCGGGCGCGGTGTGATGCGGGTGGGTGACCTGTCGATGCCTCGGCGGCGTCCAGGCGGTGATGGAGGAGTGTTTTTGTCCGCGATCCTGACCGGGTCGGTATGAGGCCCGGACGGTGACACCGGCTATGGTGGTGTGTCCTGAACTGGTGACAGGTCTGTGGATTGGCTCAGGGCGGAGGCGCCGGGTTGGTAGAGTGGGAGGTGATTAACTTAAGGAATGTGAGGTGTGAGGTGAGGTTCGCATCAATGCGCGGGTCGGGATGGATCCAGAGAGGGATGTCAACTTGTGAATGCGGGATGGGAATTCCGCTGTGGTGAATGGTGTTGTTTGGGGTGGGTCGAAATCTGGGTGGTTAGATTTGGAATACATGGTAGAATCGGCTCGCCGTGCCGTCATTTTAAACTAGTCCGGCTCTTTAATTTCAATCAAGTATATAATCTAGTACCTTGCTTTAAATATATACGAATATGTGACTCACGGCTAGAGCGAAGGTATGATTATGATTGAACACCAGTGTCTGATCCTCCGTGAAGCTACTGTTATATAATGTAACGTTTTATAAATCTAGCTCTGACTTTATGGCTTTCTATAACCATAATCCATCCCATAGCTTCCCAATCCTGACCGGCGTCTGACAGAGGAGCTAAGTCCGACCTCGTCGTATGCAGGTCGAGGTCGTGCCGGGGTTTCGGGAAGGGTTAGACTAGAAACTCTAGCCGCCGTACTCCGCTGACAGCTTGTCCTGTGACTGGCGCGGCTCTGTCACCACCACTGGGAGGATGAGAGAGCTTATGGCGCTTTTGTGCGCGATGTCAGCTGTCGGCTGACGCTTTGCGGGGTTTTACCTTTGGATTTGTCAACAGGATGTGACGTCACGGGGATATCGGAATGAGAGGCTGTCACTGATATGAGTCACTCTGATTATGATGTGATGAGGTGTTGGTGTAGCGTTGTAGCGTAACTGATGTAGGTGCATCTGAAATGGCGCAGTATAACTGTGCATCAAGCATGATAGGAAAGTGAGCTTGTTTATATATAATTTTTTTGTTTTTATAACGAGCGCATTTAGTAGCGGCTGAGACACATTGGATACTGAATTTGTATTATCCGGCGTATTACTTGATCGGCATCGTCCTAAAAGGAGGCCATTAAATCCGATTGGTTCGTGATGACCGCCAGTTTCTCCCACAATAAGCCCAGATTTACTGTTGTTCTGATGTTGATTACGGGTATCTTCAGCCTTGGAGGTATTCAGGAAATTTTGTGTGATCCCGTAAGCTCAGCAATGTCTTTCGTGTCTTTCTTCTCACCTATTTGTGTTATTTTTGTATCACTTTCAGAAGTGGTCCATTTTTGTATGAATACCTCACCTGCATCTGCAAGTTTGTCTATACTTGTTTGTATTATGGCCTCACCCTTCCGGACTTTGAGGAGTAGTCACCATCGGACATATCACTAGTTCCGTTTTAAACAGAGCCAGCCACATTGACTTTGACCCGTGTACCCCTATCATCAGCCGTCATTTCCCATCTGCCTTGACCTACACCGCGCCGGTCCGGCCGCGGCCCCGACACTGAGCTGGCACTGACCGCCAGTTCCCCGTTCCGTGTGGCTGTGCTGATAGCGATCGATGTGCTGCTGCTGCACACGTGTTGCCGCCGCTAACGGCGCCGTTACCGCTGCTGCTGCTGCTGCCGCTAACGGCGCCGTTACCGCTGCTGCTGCTGTTGCCGCCGCTAACGGCGCCGTTACCGCTGCTGCTGCTGTTGCCGCCGCTAACGGCGCCGTTACCGCTGCTGTTGCCGCCGCTAACGGCGCCGTTACTGCTCGTGCTGCTGCTGCCGCTAACGGCACCGTTACTGCCGCTGCCGCCGCTAACGGCGCCGGCTGCGATCGCTAAGACGGACGAGGTTGGGATGGGGGGGACTTCATCCCAACGGACGAGGCTGGGATGGGGTTACTTCATCCCATCACCTCAGTCGACAGCCTGGTGTGTGTTGGTGTGTGGTCGGTGCTTTATTCCTTTCTAACTGCCGCCTGGGGTTTGTGTTCAAGTAGACACATACTCAGCTGAACGTTGGAGTAGGTGTATCAAAGCCGTTTGACCTTTGGTCTCGTCACGCTGATTTATGGTTGCTTCATCGACTTTAGACGCGCTGAATTGGCGAAAATTGGGACACAATTCTGCCGCCCACCATCAGCTGTGTCGCTGGGCTGCTAACCCACAAAAACGCCGATCTCTGAGCGTCCCCTCCCCTCCCCCCCTCCCCTACCCCTCCCCTTCCCCCTCCTACCCTCCCTCCCCCTCCCCCTGTTCTTCGGTCGCTCCTCCGCAGCATATCAGGCTGAGCTGGTCCCAGCCGTTTCCTCCGTCAGCTGCTCCCTGGCCGCCGGGCCCGGCCAGCGGCGTTAGTTGCTGGAGCTTGTGTGTGCTGACGTCACCAGATCGTCTTGGTTGTGACGTCATTGGCGGAGCACCGGACACGTCAGTCTGGTTAGAGCCAACCACATCTGTCAGCGGACGGTCGCCGCCTGCACTGAAAAGAACATGATGGAATTATTACAAGAAGTGACGTTGTTTTCACTTATCTAGAGGGAAACAAAACTAGGAATCCTCGTTTATCAGTAGGTAACTCAGACATGAAGTTATCGGAACTATTCGTTCAAAAAAGTGCAATCTGTGTGTTTCACTTCAGTGCTGACCATCAGCGCACGTGCTTCTGTTATTATTGCCGTAAGTACCGTCAACATTGTGTGCCCTTTGTTTTTGCCCGCCTGGTGGTTACGGCTCAGTGGGACCCACTCGAGGCCTGCGGCGTGCTGATGGCCCTGCCCCCCCCCCGCCTCTCCCTCCGATCGGATCGATCGCTGGGTGTGGCTCGAGCCGGTGACCTCGGCATGCCTTGGGGCGGTGGTCGGGGGGGGGGGCTGCCTGCTGCCCAAGCGGCCACGTGTGACGTTCACCGCGTACACGGTGAAATATCGACTGGAGGGACAGAGGAAGACAAAGACCCTTGAGCAGGTGAGTTTCAGGAACCCCGCGTCGTCCTGGTGTGCTGCTGCCTTTTGAGGTTGGAGGCACAGACTGGGCTGTCTACGTCAGGATCTTGCGTCACGCGTTATGAGTTCTTGATTTCACTGTGAATTTACCATGAGTTCACGGCATACGGCTATTGATTGTGATAGAAGGCTGCCTTCTGTGCAATATTTACCCACCGAAGTCGTATATTTGTGGACATTTATGTCTAACTCCTGCACAGCTGTGTCGGTGGCCCTATCTACCGCCTTAATATTCTGCTCAGCCCGCGGGATTCGGAACACGGGGCCTCTCAGTCTCAGAAGCTCTGGAGGTATGCAGCTAGAGACCAGGGCCGGTCCCGCCCGCACCTAATACGGCAGCCGCCCGACAGCTGTGGCGGTGGCGGTGGCGGCGGCGGTGGCGGCGGTGGCCGGGCAGTGCGCAGTTGAAGGGCTAACTGGGGGTGTTTGACCGCTTGACCGACCGGCTGTGACGGGCGCTGGTGGCGCTGGTGGCGGGAGGGTTCTCTGTGTGTGTGTGGCACGTCACGGTATAAATGGTATTACTCACTGAGTGTGTGCATTGTGCAGTGCACGGAGTGATTCACAGACGGACAGACAGTGTATCAAACAATGGGTCCACGACATGTATGGCTTTTCACCTTTGCGAGTCGGTGGACTAAGACGAATAACTGGATACAATGTAATCAGCCGAGTGTCGGCCTTTGTAGTGCTCGCACAGCAGTGTCATGCACGGGGTGATGCACAATGTAGTGTGCACAGTGTACTGTGTAGTGCACGGATGGGTGCACAGTGAAGTGCATGGAGTGATGCACAGTGTGGTGCACACGATAGTGCACATGCGCAATGATTGTGGTTTGGGGCGGAGCGATATTGTGTGGGAGAACGCCAGTCATGTCTGTCTGGGTATTACGAGTCCCGTCAATCAAATGCAATGAAATGAGATGACAGTAGCTGTGATACTACGCTGTGGTTGATGGGCTATGATCAGCGATGCGAGTGGTAATAGATGTAGCTGGCGAGCTGGGCTGGCGTTATAAGCGGTTTTTACGCTAGTACGGTCAGTAACGCAGATATTCCTACGTCGTGGAATGACACTGTAGAGTTAGGAGTGGGCGGTGTCGGCTTTCTCCACGCGTTTGATATGCGTAGGACATCGACTACAGCCCGTGTTTGGCTATAGAGCCGCTTCTGACTCACTAGGCAATGCTGAGTCGAAATGGTCCAGATTGATCGACTGTTATGATACAGAGGAGTGACGACTTAGGAGGCTTTGCTCTTGCGGTGTCTTCGATCACAATTCAAAGTACACGACATGTACGAACATTTCAACTGTTGACATTTCAACATTACGACTGTTCAGATACGTTTTTAGTTGGTCGCCTTGGCCTGCTGACATTCTCGCTGACGGGCTCTGACTACCTGTGGTGGTCAGGGTCATCGACTGAAGACGCCTCGCCGTGCCGTCCTGGGCGACACGGGCTGACCGCACGTGCCGCCACGGACCTGGCACGTCCCGCTGCCACGGACTGTGCACGTGACCGCACGATGGCTGCAACATGGCGGGGCACTACAACCATGAATTATGTAGGCACCGGGGTCGTAACACCCGGACGTGGGGTGGGGGGGGGGGCTGGTAGGGGGAGGGGCGGGAAGTGCCTGGACACAGGAGCTCGCCATTGGCCGACTATTTGCATGTTTGAAGGGCTTTAGCGGAAAGTTTGCCGGGGAATAGGAGCGTATGCGTGAATTGTACTTCAAATAATTCGTGATTTATGATTTAAGGAGTAAGGACTTAGCGGAAAGTTTGCTGATAGTAGTCATTAGGAGTGTATGCGTGAGCCGTGCTTCATAATTCATAAATCGTGCTGGGCCTCTCATGTAATGTCAATTTGCATGCTATTTGAACTGTTACATAGCGTAAGAACCGAGGGCCGTGGGGCATGGCCCACCACTTTAAGGCCAAATATTTTGCTAAAATGTTTTCCTTTGTTTAGTAAGGAAAGAATAGGTGGTAAACCGTTCGCCGAGGCAAGAGGAGCCCAAATTTGCAAATATAGAGAGACATAGAGAGTTTGGTTTCTCAAGACCAGACCAATAGTTGCACTTGCCCGCCCCCCGTCACACACACACACTTTTCGTGAAAGTTCCTACTTTCATGAGTAGTTGTATACATATTTTACGTGATATAAGTCTTCTATGTAAGATTGGACGCATAACGACATAAGGTCTATCATTACCCAGCATACAGTGTGAATTACAGCTGGCTATGCCGACCGTGCATGCAGCCTGACGCTCGTTATTGTAAGTGCTCTCATTTATCGTAGCATATTAACATTCGCCACACAACCAGGTCCATTCACTTAACGAACGGCCCGTGACACGTCCAAGGCCTTATATGCCATAGATAGAATCACCCCCGCTTTCGACTGCTGGAACTCCCTTCGCATGGTGCACAGTGAGCGTGCAAGGCCATTGTGCACGTGCAGGGCTGAAGTGCATGGTCGGCGTGCTCGCAGGGTCGTAGTGCAGGGTCGGTGGCAGGTTGCATGAGGCGCACCGATGGTCAGGGACGGCTCCTCATGATCAGGGACGGCTCCTCCCGGTCAGGGACGGCTCCTCCCGGTCAGGGACGGCTCCTCCCGGTCAGGGCCGGCTCCTCCCGGTCAGGGACGGCTCCTCCTGGTCAGGGACGGCTCCTCCCGGTCAGGGACGGCTCCTCCCGGTCATGGACGACTCCTCCCGGTTAGGAAGCGGACAGTGTGGGTGGCAGCGGACGGGAACGGCTCCTCCCGGTCAGGGACGGCTCCTCCCGGTCAGGGACGGCTCCTCCCGGTCAGGGACGGCTCCTCCCGGTTAGGAAGCGGACAGTGTGGGTGTCAGCGGACGGGAATGGTCAGGGCCGGTGCGTGCTGTGCGAGGGATACCATCTGCGAGGGATACCTGTCCGAGCCAGTTCCGTGCTCCGTGTGAGCGGCGCCGCGGTCTGTCTCGCCGTCTGCTCTGGGTTAGTTCCGAAGCTTGAAGCTTGTCCATGTGAAGCTTGTCCATGAACCGACGCACGGAAGGACGAACAGACGAATGCAAGAACGGAAGGAATGCCTGACGGACGGACAGACGAGCGAGGGAAGGACAGATAGACGAACCGACATCGGAAGGACGAATAGACAAACGAATAGGTGGTTAGGCGGCAATGCAAACGGACGGAACTACTGACGAAAGGAAGGACGGACGGACCGACAGATATACTCCTGGTCAGACGGACAGTTTCTCCATCGACAGGTGCTTCTATCCTCTCTGAGCCCTCCCTGCGTCCTCCCTGCGTCCTCCCCCCGTCCTCCCTCCGTCCTCCCTCTGAGCCCTCCCTTTGCGTCCTCCTTCCGTCCTCCCTCCCTCGGCAGGTGCTCCGCATTCCTCCGTGTCCGGTGTGGCTTGCTTCCTGCGGAGGCGGCGCGGTGGACCGACGTCCAGATACTCCATCAGCTGCCGCTACTACCCAGTCTCTCGGCGGACAATGGGCTCTGCCTCGGTCTTATTCTAATTCGCTGTCTTCAGCACGGAGTCTTATTTCCGACGCCCTAAACCCTAAATTATCAGCATCATGATCGGCGGCGCGGATGCCGGTGCGGACAGATGATGATGGTGGTCATGACTATTATTATTTGGGCTTACGAGTCGCTGGTAGTTGGTATCCACTATTTCTAGATAGACACATTTTGTGGTGTATATTATCCACCTTAAGTTACACCTACGTTGGCAGATAAAACTGTCGCCGGCCCAGTTGGCGCCTACCTACCACTTCCGGCGCTAGGTGGGACCCGTCGGCTCCTCCTCCCCTCCTCCTCCCTCGTCCCGCCCACGCGGCCGCTCGGGTGCCGTCCCAGCTGTTGTCTCAAATCGCCCACAGCTGCCTGACGGCCGGAACCCGCCCACACAGCCGCTGCTCGCCGGGTCCGCTGGCTGGCTGGCGTGTCCGGAGCGAGCCAGTCTGGGGACGGTGGGCTGAGGACTGGGGACGGAAGCCCAGACAGTCCGGCAAAATCGGGCACAAATATATACTTTTTTATTATTATTTTTAGTTCATTCAAAACGCATTTCCTTTTTTAAATGTGCTTAGTTTTGCATTGCAATCAGGCGATGTGTTAATTTGTCTGGTGCATGACAGCGATAACATGTGTTCCTCTATTTCACACGTATCTACTCTTTCACACATTTCCACCATTTCATTCACACGTATTCACCATTGTCAACACGTTTATCTTCTTGGGTGCACTTGGAAAGTAGTCCGATTGCGCTGCGGTCTGCCTGCATCGGTATTATTTAGCCGGTGGAGTGAGGATTGCACAGTGACCATTATCGCCAGCCTGAGTACCAGGAGATTGATAACCGTGACGGCTACCGTGTCACCTGTCTGCCTGCATGGTATCTGTCGGCTGTGCCTTACCAGTGACCGGACCGGTAGCAGAGGTGGTGGTGACGTCATCAGCTATCAGCTGAAGGAGGTCTGAGTCGGTGACGTCATCCTATATCAGCTGAAGGGGATCTGAGTCAGCCAGCGGACGACCGTTGGCCGCCAGGCTGCCGAGCAACCGTTGTAGTACCCCAGGGACGAGTTTTTGTTTTCGAATCGCTCCGCCCCGATTTGAACGTCCGTCCGGGGGTGCGGGCCGTGTCGGGACGGCCACGTCTCGCCACGGCACGGCCCTGCTACGTCACGTCACGGTCACGCCACATTGACGTCACGGTCACGTCACGGTCACGGCGAAGTTCACGCTGTGCTCCCGTCGTCTGGCGTGGCAGCCAGCTGGGCGGCTGACGGCTGGCGGACAGACGGGCGGATAGACGGCGGGCTGCCTGAGAGCGGTCGGCGGCGGCGGTGGCGGCGGTGGTGAGGGTCGTGACGTCACGGGTGTACCGGCCGGCCGGCCGGATACTGACTGTTTGAGTCACAGCGGCGGTGGTGGTGACTGGGGGAGGGGCTGGTGGTGACTGGGGAGGGGCTGACCAAGGCCACAGACGAGCGGGAGGGAGTGGGTAGGCACCTGAGAGCTGGAGCTGGACGGGCTACCAGCGGGTACCTGGGGAGGTGAGGCTAGACCGGCTGACACTGCGGGCTGGCGGGAGAGAGGCACCCAGCTGAGAGAGAAGATGGTGGAGGTCTGGAGAGAGAGAAGAAAGCAGCGGGACGTGTCCAGAGAGGACTGGCTGTCTGGGAGAGCTAGGGGGGGGGGGCGTCAGCTGTCGGTCGAGAGGGTCCTCGCAGGTTTTGTGAGAAGGTGAGGGGTTAATGCATACTAATGACTTTTAGAGTCAGGTGACGAGCAGTCCAATGGCTGGTCGCATCACTGTTCTTGCCTGTAATGTATTTCTTTTGTATTTATTTCGTGGGCTTATCCTTGAAATATGATCGACGTTCATAGGGTTATTCTTAATGGCCGAGTCAATCGCATGAGGTCTGAGGACATACAGTGATGGGTAACATACTGGCACACTTCATACACACGATAAAACAGCGGCAGTCAAAAGACTAATCCAGGCAGTTATCAGAGTTCTGAGGCCGTCACTCCGATCACGTCACTTCTGACAAGCGCTGTCGCAGCTTACACGAGAAGAGGGAGGCGGACATAGTCAGAACTCACGCGGCAAGGGTGATGTACTCGCAGCCCGCGCGGGTATACAAAGCCTCTTCCGCGCGGCCGAGCCACGTATGCGGGGGAGACTGAGCAGGTGGTCCTGTCGGGTACTGCGGCTGTGGTCATCGCGCTTCGGCATTGGTGCAAAACTGCGCTGCGAGCGACTCGGGCTCCCCGGTACGCCGGACCTTTATGGAGCATGCTCAGAGTGGACCATAGGCGGAGGGATTGAGCCAGCCAAGGCTGACACAGGACGGCAGGAGATGCCTGTTGTCGGGCCGATACCTGGCGATTTTTGTCTCTACGCTAGCGGAGGGATTGAGCCAGCCAGGCTGACACGGACGGCAGAGATGCCTGTTGTCGGCGCCGATAAACGTTGGACCAATAGCGGAGGGATTGAGCCAGCCATAGCCTGACACAGACGGCAGAGATGCCCTGTTTCGGGCCCGATACGCTTGGACCATAGCGGAGGGATTGAGCCAGCCAAGGCTGACACAGACGGCCAAGAAAAAAAAAAAAAAGGGAAAAAATGGCCCCTTTTGTTTGTCGGGCCGATACGTTGGACCCATAGCGGAGGGATTGAGGCCATGCCAAGGCTGACACAGACGGGCAGAGATGCTGTTGTCCCGGGCCGATACGTTGGACCCATAGCGGAGGGATTGAGCCGCACAAGGCTGACACGCGACGGCAGAGTATGACGTGTTGTCGGGCCGGATACGGTGGAACCATAAGCGGAGGGAATTGAGCCATAGCCAAGGCTGACACGGACGGCAGAGATGCCTGTTGTCGGGCCGATACCTGGCGATTTTTGTCTCTACGCTAGCGTGGGAAAGTGAAATAAGCTCATCGTGAATGAGGTTAACAGCCCAGATAATTACAATCCGAGTGGCGCCTGGCCGTCTGTCATCCCTGTCAGCTTAGCTGTTGACACGGGTTCGTGACAGTGCCGTTCGCAGAGTGGCGCCTGACCGTCTGTCATCCCTGTCAGCTTAGCTATCGACACGGTTTCGTGACAGTGCCGTTCGCAGAGTGGCGCCTGGCCGTCTGTCATTCCTGTCAGCTTAGCTATCGACACGGGTTGGTGACAGTGCCGTTCGCAGAGCAGAGCTCGAGTGCCTCTGTTGTCCGGCCCCTGTCCTACCCACGATCCGTGTACAGTGGCGCTCGAGTGATGTCGAAACTGCGACTGAAACTGCTGTACAGCTGCCCGCGGCGGCTGTCAGCTGACAATATAATGACTAAACGTGCAGCCCGCGACCCACTGCTGTACAGCTGCCCGCGGCGGCTGTCAGCTGACAATATAATGGCTAAACGTGCAGCCCCGCCGGGCCGCAGTTGCAGACAGTTGTGTAACGCCCTCGTTATTGGTGAATGTTGTACGGCTATTTACAGCTGTCAATCGTTGAGATGCTACACCGTGCTGCGGTGGCACACCTGGAGACTTTTCACTAATTATCAAGGTCTGGCATTTTGATCGACAGTTTTGTGTTGGAGTGCAGCGTTATTGTCGGAAATGCAACCAAGCAAAAATGTGTCGCATATCTGTCAGCGTCCCCGGCCAAATATTTCCTTTCTCTGACTGATCCTGGCGTTTCCCCGATTTCCGTTCACCTGTCCTCTGTTCCCACCGTTCCGTTCACCTGTCATCTGTTCACCTGTCCTCCGTTCCGTTCACCTGTCCTCCGTTCCGTTCACCTGTCCTCCGTTCCGTTCACCGGTCCTCCGTTCCGTTCACCTTTCCTCCGTTCCGTTCACCTTTCCTCCGTTCCCACCGTTCCGGTCGCCGCCTGTCCTCACTTCCCGTCGTTTCCCGTCCGTCCTTGTCTTGTCTCTCGCACGTCTCCGCCGTCTCCCGCCGTCTCCGCCGTATCCGGCCGTCTCCTGCCGTCTCCGCCGTATCCGGCCGTCTCCAGCCGTCTCCTGCCGTCTCCTGCCGTCTCCCGCCGTATCCGGCCGTCTCCAGCCGTCTCCTGCCGTCTCCTGCCGTATCCGGCCGTCTCCAGCCGTCTCCTGCCGTCTCCCTGCCGTCTCCTGCCGTCTCCTGCCGTCTCCCTGCCGTCTCCGCCGTATCTGGCCGTCTCCAGCCGTCTCCTGCCGTATCCGGCCGTCTCCGGCTGTCTCCCGCCGTCTCCAGCGGTCTCCTCCTCAGCCTGAGAGAGCAGTGGTGACGGCGTGGGGCCGCTTTCGCCGGCCGTGGACCGTCGGCTGGCCGGAACAGGCCTGAGTCATTCCCGGCTCGCTCCGCTGCCCCGCCCGCCATATAACGTAGCAGTTGTGGCGCTCTGAAGCAGCCCTAATCAGCATCATCGGCTGCCCCGCCCTCCGTCCAATCCAACACCAACAGCGGCTCGGCTTTGGACATGGAAAGCCTCCCGTCCTGTTTGATAGCAAAGCATGGATTTAGAACGAAAAAGTTGGTTTGGAGGAGGCTAAACCGGAAAGTTTCACATGATTGTACAAACTCGTCGGAGTTTACCTCCTCATTAATTAATAACTGATTAAAAAGCAAGCGTTCCTGAGTACAAACTGCGGCTTATACTTTCTTTTCCATCAAGTTTTGTGATAAATTTCGACCGATTTCAGGCGTATTGTGGGGCAGTGACCCCTTTTCCCCTGGATTCGCCAGTACCGTCATGAGATAGTTTCGCTGCCCGTTACTCTGTCACAGTTTCCACCTCACCCCGTGTCTCATCCTCGCCGTGTCTCCGTATCTCTGTGTCTCAGTGTGTCTCCGCCTGTCTGCGGGCACGACGTTCTGGGCAGTTCACTGTGCGGTGATTTGTGTCCCGTTGATGGCCTATTGTCACCGACGCGGCGCCTGTTCTGCGCTACAGACCCGGGAGTGCGAGAAGACGTGACCGCCCGTGGCGGTAAGGGCGAAAGTGCGGCGTGTTAGTGTGGAATGCCGGCCTTGTCGCCGGTGGTGGTCGCGCTGGTCTGCCGCCTGCCGGTGGGCGGCAGGTGTTGTGTCTGTCATTGGCGGCCGCCGGTCAACCTTTTCACCTCAGATCGTGAGAGTGGCACGCCTCTGTTGGACGTGCGGTATGTGTGTATAGCGAGAGTGCACGCTTCAGTGCACACTGCACAGTGCACGACCGGCGTGACTCGGAGTCCGCGAGTCGGGTGCACGTGACTTTCGCGTCCCGCCCGCCCACTCGTGACTCCGCCGGTGGTTTCTCCGCCGAGTACCCACGATTTGTGGCCACTGAAAGGTCCATTGTGTGTAGACGGGGAGGAGGCGGCTTTGGATTTCTTGTGCGTGCCGGTCGACCGCGCTTTGCGATGATAATGATAGGAGTGGTTCGCGAAATCAATAACCGTGCGCGTGCACCGTATCTTTAACCTCTAAAGATAGGGACGCAAAACGCTCGCACTATAAACTACCGTATCGACGAAACTCCACAATGCGCTGGTGATGCGCCGCATAGGCCACGGTTGAGCGAATGCATTCTTATCTTAGACGTGTCGATTGCCCTCTACTGGCCGACATCAGGCGTGGGAACCCTGTCGCCAGTCGACCTGGCGTCGGAGTGCTTCGGACACGCTTTCCCACGCATGTCACGCGTCCACTGCCTCCGGTCCACTGCGGTCCGGTCGGCGGTCCACTCTGGTCCGGTCGGCGGTCCACTGCGGTCCGGTCGGCGGTCCACTGCGGTCCGTCGGCGGTCCGGTCGGGCGTCCATCTGCGTCGCGGTCGCGTCCACTGCGGTCACGGTCGGTGCGGTCACTGCGTCCGGTCGCGGTCCACTGCGGTCCGGTCGGCGGTCCTGCGGTCCGGTCGGCGGTCCGGTCGGCGGTCCACTGCGGTTCCGGTGGCGGTCCACTGCGTCGGGTGAGGTCGGTCCACTGCGGGCCTGGGCAGTGCGTCCTTGCACTCCGACATCTACGGCTTATATAGCCATCAGTGGAAGTAGGCTGACCGTTCATCCATGCCGCGATGCTCGATCCGCTGCTGGGGGAGGGGTTGGTGAAGGACCGGTTGAATGCGTACGTCGGTATGGATACTGGCGAGAGCAGTGAGTTGTCTCGGCGATTACATAGGTAATGAAGCGTTTGGGAGGCTGATAAGGAAGGTGAAATCGTCACGCAAGTGTGGAGAAGAAGATGTCTGTTTTCCTGGTACGTGGGAAAGGGGTAGCCGTTCTGTCTCGGAACCCGTCTCGGGGGCAAATGTAATGTTTGGTCAAAACTTGATAGGGCATTAGGACCGTAGAAATCAGTTGGGATATTTGTATTTGTGAAGTACAGTAGACGCCGCTCATTGCGCCCACGGTTGATACGCCCAAGGCCCAGCCGCTTATAACGCCCAAGTTGGCCCGGTACGGAATTTTGCTGTATAGGCAGAAACTCCGCTTATAACGTCCACACTTCGGTTATAACGTTCAGTTGAGCGCGCGCTAAGCCATCGTGTCGCCCACTCCTGGGGAATGTGCCGCCGGCGCCGGGCGGGGCCGGCATTTCTTGAATTTCTGCGTGATTTTTTGAAGTTCTGCGTAAAAAATATGCTGAGGCAGCTAACGACGAATGATTTTGTTCAATAAATACCTCAGTTGATAATCATATTTATTTTTTGGTTGTTTATGTGGCTATATTATTAGGAACTTCGGATATAGCGCCCGTCGGGTATAACGCCCAGAAATGCTCGGTCCCAAGGTGGGCGTAATAAGAGGCGTCTACTGTAGTAAATTTAAATGTATGTTCCTTATTTTACGAAGGTATACAATGAATCAAACTCAGCTACGTAAATACTCCTTCATGCTGTCATAAAAAGCAAGCTGTCAAGCTCGCAAAAACGCATACAAAGGCGTAAGAAGCACTCGCTCGCTTCTTACGCCTCTCATGCACATTGCACAGTCTACGAATCCAGCAGGTGGGCGGCCAGGGTCACCCGTACCCTGCTACTCTCTCCGCTCCGTGGGGGTGGGGCGGGGGGGGGATGAGTCGGTATCCGGCAGCGTTTGGATGCCGTAAAAGGCGAGGCTTCTATCACAAACCTCTGCTTGTCTAGTTTGCAGTCCCGGCACGTGCCGTGGGTCCGCCGACTATGGAGTGGTTTGACGGTCAGCTCAGTGTACCATGGAAGGTCAGCTCAGGATACCAGCAGGTCAGCTCAGGGTACCAGAAGGTCAGCTCAGGGTACCAGAAGGTCAGCTCAGTGTACCAGCAGGTCAGCTCAGGGTACCATGGAAGGTCAGCTCAGGGTACCAGCAGGTCAGCTCAGGGTACCAGCAGGTCAGCGACGGTGCCCGGTGCCTGGTGGTCGGTGAAATGGCTGAGCCCGGCTCATGGCGGCTGTAAATCAATATGATTGATTGAAGGGTGGGACGAGGCATGGCCTTAGTTACGTCAGTTGGGTATCGATCAGGGCGGCTGTTATATGAGGTCGCTCGTTCTATTTGATTGGGACGGAGCGAAGAGGCTTTGTGTGGTTATAGGCACGTGGGATAGACGACAGCGGGTGATGGATTTGTGTTGGTATTCCAGTTTGCTGCGCCGTGACGTGATGTGGTATACGGCCCCGCATTGTTGGCCATCTGTTGACAACCTTGTGAATTTAGCCACAGGAATCTGAATGATTCACCTGTAGGCTCATTGGGTTTGTCTTGTTATGTAAATGGTATGGTACCTGGAACTTTTCCCTGTCTTCTCACTTGTTTGTGGCTCATTCGCTGTGGTTTGCGTGATGTGAGCCGTGTATTCACTACATGCTACCTTGAGATGGCAGGTGTGTCATCGAGAAACCATGAGCTGCTACCCGACCCGTCCCACACGCGGCTGTTTAAGGCTATCTCTGACCGGCAGTAATGTGGCGCCGGCTCATGGTATGTGACGTAGCCTCCCTCGTGCTGGCTGCATGTCGCTTTAGTGACGTGTGGGCGCCGCCTGACGGCGATCGAGGCGATTGTGGCGATATGGCGGCGATCGAGGCGATTGTGGCGATCGAGGCGATTGTGGCGATATGGCGGCGATCGAGGCGATTGTGGCGGTATGGCGGCGGTAGTGGCGATTGTGGCGGTATGGCGGCGATAGTGGCGCGCTCTGAAAGCGGCCGACTCTCGACTCCTGCTGGGGATATGGGTGGAAGGAAAGGGAGCTGCTATCTAGGGAGCGTGGTGGTGCAGCTGTTGGAACTATGGAATGTGGAATGAACTGTGGAATGTGTAATGAATTATGGAATGTGGAATGAAGTTCTGGATTGGAATGTCCGCCTATCTTGACGTGTGTTACCCGATGAATATCGGCACTCTTATGCATTATTTTTGGGAGAGGTGAGGTGCTTAACATCTGCCTTGAACGGAAGGTGGAGCTGACTACTGGAAATGCAGTCATTCACCACGCCGTATCGTGAAGTGAATAACAATGCAGCCAGCGTTTCGCAACTAATGACGGCTGCCAGCTACAAAGAAAGTACTTGTTTCCTGCGTGGTAATTATGCCTGCATGGCGAGCAGCTGTGAGAACGTCATTAACCCCGCCACCTGGGTCATTGTTGCTCCACCGGCCGGAGAGACTGAGAGGATGCTAACTGCCCCGTCACTTGATTAGGCTATTAGCTGGCTCTGTGATAGACAGATGACGTTAGAAGCAGCTGGTTCTCTGCTTCTGTTGTCTCGCAGGGGGCTGAAGAGGACGGGACCGGATCAGATGTGCAGATGCTCTCCAATGTTTAACCCAACTTTGTATAATGTATGTGCTTCGGGTTGCGGGAGTTTGTTCACATTCCCAAGCCCATCCCTCTCGGCTTCTTTCACTGTCAGCACTGAATGGTTCAGAGGTCGGCCTCCGTCGTTTTTATTTCGATAAAAATCGAGTCCATTCGCTAATAGCATAGCCATTACCAACCAATCAATCAATCAATCAATCAATCAATCAATCAATCAATCAATCAATCAATCAATCAATCAATCAATCAATCAATCAATCAATCAATCAATCAATCAATCAACCAACCAACCAACCAACCAACCAACCAACCAACCAACCAACCAACCAACCAACCAACCAACCAACCAACCAACAGATACCAGATACGCGCTGTTTGCACTCGCCGAGTCTCTTTGGCATACACGGAGATTCCAGCAGCGGTGCCGTATGTTCAGTACTGGGGTCATATCTGTGATTAATCACCTATTTCCTGGCCTCTTGCTTCATTATCCCTCTTGTGGTGTTCATTGGCCATCTATTAGTGTTAAAGGCGTCTGAGGTTTAACTACGTTATTCGAACACGCCGCATCTGACCACCCTGACTCCTGAGTGCCAGACTTGGTCTGTAAACGGCTGATCCCTCGCCCCTGCATGTTCCGGTAGTAGCGCGATATAGTATCAGGTTCTGAACGTCTGTTATACACGAATACCTAGCTAATGTCGCTTATAGGCTCTGTGTGGAAGAGAGAATACCAGCTGATCGCTGCTAGCTCGCTCGGCGTGTGTAGTGCGGCTGACGCTGCTGCTTCACTGGACAGTGGACACTGGACAGTCGGTATCTCCCGTTACGGAGGAGCTGCGGTTTTCCTGTGGAGTCGGTGGAGTGAGCTACCTTTCTCCGGCTGGGCAGCCTTGTACCCATTCCAGTCGGGGGGAATGTGCCCATTCCAGTCGGGAATGCGATGATCGTCTAACCGGCTCTGGTTGACAAGACGTGGGGAGCGTGAATCCGGCGTTTTAAGCAGAATCGATGGTGTTACGATCAGGGATTCGATGGTACGTAAGCAACATCTGACATATTGTATCGGAAATAATCTGAGTTAACGTACGCTTAATGCCATTTAATTTCTTTGGGGTTGTGTTCCATAGCGCTTGAGCATTTACGAAAAGTTTATTATTTTTCGCGATGCCTCGCTCAGAACGAGAATAAACACGGTCGTAACGAAGTTGCTCGAGCTGTATGTAGGTGCTCTTGGCTGCTGCTTTCCGTATGGGTCCTCTGTCTTCACTCAGCAGAGCGTTACGGCTGTACCTCCTCGACACGGCAGTATGTCCTCGACACAGTTGTACCTCCCTCGCGCCGCCTCCCAGCCATCCACTAACGGCTACGGTAACGGTACCGAGAGTGATACCGCCTCCCAGCCATCCACTAACGGCTACAGTAACGGTACCGAGAGTGATACCGCCGCGGCTGGTGAGTAGCCGAGCTGCAGCCGGGGCACGGGTCACCGCTCCCAGTGATTCACTCGACCTCTGACACCGGGTCACCGGACAATACCACCGCTCTGCCGGGGCTGGGACGATCCCACCGTCCGCCGTGCCCGGGGCCCGGTGTCGGACGTGCCGGTGTCCTGTGTCAGTGTTCCGTGTTTTCCGATGCTTGTTCCGGCTGGCTGGTGGTCGCTGCCCTGGCGTCGGTGCCCGGCTGCCTGCCGGCTGGTGTATGTGGGAGGCGTGGGACGGAGATGTATGAATCTTGGCCAGGACTGCGGCGCCCCTGTGGCCGTCGCCAGGCTCAGCTCAGTCGAGCCACCGTCAGGCCGCTGACCTATGCAGGACCGGATGAGGATCTCTGCCCCGCTGATCTCTGCTGCCCAGGGCGGGTGAGGAGCGCCGCGGAGGCAGGCCTTACAGATGTAGTGTGGCTTTCCACGGAGCACTGCGTCAGCGCTGTCGTCCCTCCCGGCGGTGTGGCGAAAGGCGGGTAATTAGTCCTAATTAGTCCGAAATATATCTTGGTTGGGTGCTCCTAATTGCGTCCATAATTACGTAAGCTCACCTCAGAATAATTACCCAGACATATATAGCAATTAGCTATCTAACTCTAGTAAGGTCTGGTAAAATGGTGAAGATTGCAAAAATTGTTTCAAGTCCAATTTGCCTCTGCCTTTCACCCTGGCGTGATGTACTCCAACATTGTGACGGGATTTGGTGCTGCATTATGCAGATTCAAACCACCGTGCGGTACCCTCACAGAATCTACTCTATCCAAGCCAGCCGCAGTTTACACAGTCGATATCGTAAGATAGCCGTGTCCACTGCGCTGCCGGAGGACCCGAAAGCCGAGACTGGATCTTATGGACGTTCAGTTAACAGTCGCGGCGCCCGTAAGCTAAGCCCAATCATCATCATCATCACGAGGCCGGACCTCGACTCCTCCGCTCGGTCCTCTCTGCGCCACCGATCCGTCCTCCTTCACCATCCTCCCGCCGATCCGTCCTCCTTCACCATCCTCCCCCGATCCGTCCTCCTTCACCATCCTCCCCCGATCCGTCCTCCTGCACCATCCTCCCCCGCTCCGTCCTCCCCCGATCTGTCCTCCTTCACCATCCTCCCCGCTCCATCTCCCCGTGGTGGCCGCCGCTGACGGTCCTGTGGTCTGTGGTCATGTCGTTGTCTCTGCCGTCTCGGCTTCTGAGGCTCCACCCACGATCATTAAATACCTGGTCACCACCGGGCGGCTCCACGCCGGGTCCGGGACGTCTCGGCGGCACGGTCACCACCGGGCGGCTCCAGGCCGGGTCGGGACGTCTCGGCGGCACGGTCACCACCGGGCGGCTCCACGCCGGGTCCGGGACGTCTCGGCGGGCCACGGTCACCACCGGGCGGCTCCACCGCCGGGGTCCGGGACGTCTCGCGGCACGTCCCACCGGGCGGCTCTTCCACGCCGGTATTCCGGGGGAGGTCGTCGGGCGCACGGTCACCACCGGGGCGGCTCCAGGCCGAGGTCCGGGACGTCTCGCGGCACGGTCGACCACCGGGCGGCTCCACGGCCGGGGTCCGGGACGGCTCGGCGGACGGTCACCACCGGGCGGCTCCACGCCGGGTCCCGGGACGTCTCGGCGGCACGGCACCACCGGGCGGCCCACGCCGGGTCAAAGGGACGTCTCGGCGGGCACGGTCACCACCGGGCGGCTCCACGCCGGGTCCGGACGTCTCGGCGGCACGGTCCACCGGGCGGCTCCCACGCCGGGGTCCGGGACGTCTCCGGCGGGCACGGGGGTTCACCCACCGGGCGGCTCCCACGCCGCGGGTCCGGACGTCATCGCGGCACGGTCACCACCGGACGCTCCACCGCCGGGTCCGGGGACCGTCTCGCGGCACGGTCTGCCCACGGCGGCCACGCGGCGGCTGGGCCAAGGTCTGGGCACGGGACGCTGTGTTACCTGGTGGCTGGAGAGTCATAGACAGAGCCAAGACGGTGAATAGGTATGGACGCTGGCAGAGGTGAACAAAACAATCGACAGAAACTGCGGCACTGTTCTGCAAGCTGTGCAATATATTTTATAGAAAATGTCGCAAGAGGTGTGCAACAAAACCATTTCAGAATGTCAGGCCAACTGTCCTTGGGGATGTATGTTAGCCGCCAATGTTTGATTCGCAAGGTCGACCTTAAAAATGAACTTCGCTAATCGAAACAGGTGTCAGTTTGGTCGAGTGTTTGCATCTCTGTTCTCGGCCGTCGTCTTCGACCATAGTCTGTCCTGTCACGCGGCAATGCGGCGGTAATGCAGCGCTCCTGCGGCGACCGTCGTGAGACTGCGGCTTTGTAGTCCGGCAGCAGCGGCGCTGCGCGATCTCTGCTCAGCTGTGACGGAAGCCATGGGGGCTGGATGTCTCTGGAGTGTTTTGTTGTGACGACGCGGTTGGAGTGTCGCATCATTGCGACAATACGTTTGAGTTGGTTTTGGGAGGGATCGATCGCTTGGACTGTGTTGTCAGGCTGTTGTTCTTACGGCAACTCGTTGATATTGATGATGATTATGATGATTTGGGCTTGCAACCGCCAAGGTTATTGGCGCCCATGACCATTAAAATTGAATCGATGGTACAACTGTCGTCGACATTGCTGAAATTTCGTTGCCGCGTGTAGAGGCGAAATATTTATTTGTACGTTTGTTTACCATGGCAACAGCTGTGGACTGAATGTATTGCGCCGCACCCATATGTGCCGTCGCCGGCCCCTGCCCCGTTCCTGGAGATCCGGCCCCGGCTGCAGCTCCGTGCCAGGCTCTGACCATCACTGTTTGCCTGAGGGAGAGCTGTAGGGGCGCGGCGCTGAGAGGTGTGGACTGCCTCCCAACTACCCGGACCTGGTGCCTCAGATTACACCTGCCCTCACCTGAAACACCCCACACCCATCAGCCCTACCCAGGCAACTAGTCTAGTTGAGAATACGAAACGATATATCGTAGTCGAAACGCCTTTATAAGCCGATAGTTATCACCAGCACTCAGCAGTCCCCAGCGGTCCTCATCAGCCCCCGCTGGCTCCACCAGTGGACCGTAACCTCCACAGCCGGCTCTTACCGGCCCTTATTGGCCCATCGCCCCCCCGCCCCCTGGTCCTCTCGACAGCCCCCACCAGCCCCCACCTGCCCCCATCAGTCTCCATTAATCCTCATTAGTCCTCACTAGCCCCTACCAGCCCCTACCAGCCCCTACCAGCCCCTACCAGCCCCTACCAGCCCCTACCAGCCCTACCAAGCTCCCTAACCAGCCCACACCAAGCCCCCACCAAGCACCAACCAGCTCTCCACCAGCTCCACCAAGCCCCCACCGCAGCCCACAGCCCACACCACCGGCCCCCACCGGGCCCCCACCGGCCCAGCCCCCACCAAGCCCCACCAGCCCACCAGCCCCACCAGCCCGCCACCACCCCTCCACCAGCTTCCCACTCAGTCCCGTCAGCCCCTACCAGCCCCCACCTGTCCCCTACCACCCTCACGGACCCCCTCGGACCCCCACCAGCCTCCATACCGGCTGCTGTTCCACCCCCGATACAATGTCCGGGTCACCAAGTCGGCAATCAGGCCTGGCGGCTAGATGCACGAGTCTGCCCAGCCTGTAATGTGATGCATGAATGTATGAATGCGCGCAGGAGTGGCCGCTGCCTCACATGTATGGACCCGGGGCCCGGGACGCGGGGCGAGGCGTCTGACGCCTGACACCAGATACCGGATTGCTGAGTCGGGGCCAGGAAGGGGCGTGTCGCCGTCTGGAGTGACTAGCTCCAGTGTCACGTGCTGGAGTGACTCGCTAGTGAGGCTGCAGAGAGGTGCAGAAGGGTAACACACACATAGTCCGGAAGGGTAACCCACCCGGAAGGTGAACCCATCGCGGGCTATGTGTGCGCTGCGTCTCAGGACAGGCTGACGGCATGCTATTATGCTGATTTATAACACCACACGCCCGTGTTGGACCACTGCACATACCACAGCACACACAGCTGCTGCACAGACAGGTCCGTGTTGGACTGCTGGCGGACTTTATTTACCGATTGCCCCTGGCGGTAGATGGCCTTGTGAGGTCTGAGAGCCGGTGAGAGCCGCCGCGATTTGTCAAGAGAGGAAATGCGATTCACGGTCGGAGGATCGGACGCAGCAGTGACAGGGAGCGGGTGTTCTGTAGCTGAGTCAACACCTCTCCAGGAGTGGTGTCTCATTGGGAGACAGCGGGTCCGCCTCTATGTTAACCCGCGCGCGTAGGGGGGAGAGTAAATATTACCCCCTCTCGTATTTACGCAATAACTTGAAAACGGTAACAGATAACGACGTCAAAGTTCATGTACCTTATCCGGCATCAATTGACGCTCTTCCTAAAAAATTGCATCTAAACAATTTAGCACTTTGGAAGATAATGCACGTTTTGATGACGCATGTCATGAGGACCATTTTTGGTTGAATAACGATAAATGGATTTGATGCAGTCGTAGAAACAATAGCTTTTAAGCATAAATTCGCAAACACAAAACAGTAAAGAGGAAGGAAATTTAAATTCTCTACCAGAGATAGGCCATTTCGGATTTCCAATATTTTGCTGGGTTTTTTGACCCCCAAAATCAAAAAACTTTTTTTTCAAGAAATTTTTCCCCAGAGGATTGAAAATTTCCAGAGGTATTAGAAAACAGGCAATTACTATATATAATTATATGAGAACCCAGTGTAATGAAATACCCAGACCAAAATTTCAAAGTAATACTTCAATTTTTCATGTGACTGATTTGCTCTCCAAGCCATAAACAAGTAATGACGTAATTTTTTCAAAATAACGTTTATTTTTTATTGTTTGGACCTCATACAGATATATTAATGGAATGTCATGTTTTTGTGTTTATGGAGGACAAAACTGAACTAGAAACATGCATTGGTTTATTCAGATAGTCGTTTTAGGTTGTTGACCTAGATGACCGCTGGATCTTGACCTTTACGGGTCAAAGTTGTAAAAATGACTGTTTCTATGCGATTCTTACGTGCAAAACATAAACGACTGAAACATGTGTCCACAAGGCTTGCCTATGATCTCTTCGCCTGATCGAGTGACCTTTTGTGACCTGACCGTTGACCTTGACATTTGCATGCAATTTACACTTTACTTAATGCAATAGATGTATTACACCCTTTGAAGAAGCTTTATGTGCAGTTGACAGTCTTACTCAAAGGATTTTACATTGAAAAGATATGACATGATTAAGACACCGTCGGCAACTGCAGGGGGTTGATTTCGCCCCCCCTCAGGTTTTTCAGAGTAGCGGAAAAACGGCGGAAGACGCAGACGCCGCCAAAACGTTTCGTTACCACCTCTTTGGGCATCCAAATACCCCCCACTTTGTAAAAGTTTTTGACTTGAGGTCATCTACAGGTCAGTCACAAGTCCATGTCAAGTGAACCTCACCTTCAAAAAATGTTTTGCGTTTCGTGCCAAAGCAAGTCTTTTTTTTTCGAAAAGTTTTGAATAACTTGCAGATTATCATAAGAATATCAGTACCTACAATTCGTTTATCTCGGATTTTTCGGTATCGGGTGATCAAAGGATCCAGGTCAAATTTCCTGACTCCCCATTATAAGTGAATGGGAATAAACAAATGTTTCCGCTTTCATAAATATGCCATTGCGATCAAGGCTAAATTCTTTCAGAAATAAGCTATTTTAGCTCATTATAAATGATAAAGGTTGCAATGTTGTTGGTCAGACTGATGATCTACAGGAAGGTCATGTCTGAAGGTACCATCTAGAGGTCACTCAGGCAATTATTTCGCTAATAACTCTTGATAGAAAAGAGACAGAGACGATTTAGTTGACCCAATGGTTCGGTCTAGTCTGGCCGCGTCGGCGCGCCAATATGCAACATGACTACCGTGGTGTCCACAAATCGACTATGACCTTAGGGTACCAAATTTTGAAGTTGACACCTTACCAGAGTCACCGGTGTATATATTTTCAAGAGCGCCTCATGAGACAAACACGCCTGGCGTCAAAATGGTTTTTACCTATCTTTCTTAGTGTGACATGCTATTCACGAAAAACTGTTTTCAAAAAACAGTTAATGTTTGACCTTATCAATGACCTCTGGAGGCCTAAATTATTGATTGAGATCAATTTTGAGGACATACATGCGGTTGCAAATTTCAATGGCTATCGATTGTTCCTCTCTAATTTTTCTCCTAGCTATATAGTTTTCCGAGATAATTGGGGGTTTTTCTGGAAAAGAGTCCTAAAAGAGTCTAAAAACCGGAAAATCTGACATTTGGTACCACTGGTGACCTCAATTGTATGGACCTGATCCAGAAAAGACTGAAATACTTTCGATAGAGCTTTGCCTAGAGCTAGTCTAATGCGTTTTCCGCTTGTCGCACGTTGCCGTAGCTTGTTGGAGATCTCAACGGGGGGCGGAATCAACACCCCTTTGCAGTTCGTGTTCGGCGCGAACCCCCTGGCATGGCGCGGTTATGACTCAATTACTCGAACTTTTCCATATGACCTGACCGGGACCCTTCATTTGAACCTAATATGGAAAAATTTCGGGTATGTATTGCGATTCGTTCCATGAGAGCTTTCGAATCGCCAGCCTTGCGCGTCTCGGCGTGGTTATAAGGTTCGGACCGATAAGAGGGGGGATAAATATTGTTAACCCGCCCCCCCCTAGCGCCGCGCGTTAGCGGCTAGAGACCCGCTACGCCGCGCGGTTAATAAACTGTCGCCGGCGCACCAGAATAGTGTGGGCGACAGAGGCCCGGGAGCGTGATGCTGCACATCGGACAATGACATGGCGAAACCCACCTCTGTGTTGATGCATCTGTTGTATGCTGAGTTCAATGATATGTGCAATTATTTGCTTATACTCTGCTTATACTCTGCCATTGCTTATATTTGCTAATACTCTGCAAGGTTATGTAAAGACCAACGTAATATGTACATATTTACGTACTGTTGCAGCATGCACTTCTCGTGCCCGTGAAGATAACATTGGCAAACGACGTGCATTCAATGGTACTCTGTCTGCCTTATTACCATCTCCAAAGGCACGGGACAATACTCTCCCACCATCTCCAGAGAGCCGGCGGTGGCGGACAACACCGATACCATCTGTTATCAGTGGCGCCCCGGGGCGTCAGTTGACGTAACTCCTCCCCGTCCCGTTCCAGGCCACTGCCAACGCATGCCGGGACTCTCTCCACCCGCACCCCAGCCGGCTCCCGGGGGTGGCGGGGGGGGGGGTCCGAGCTTTCTGAACATGCTGACCCGTTCTCAGTCGGTGTCAGATCTGGTGGCGGCCCCGGGACTCACCTCTCCGCTGTGAACTGGGACCCATCGATCAGTCGACTGCAGTGTCTAGTCTGCAGGCAGATGTCGCGGCTCTTTACGCAGATGGGAGCTACCGGGTATCGGTGGCGCACTGCTGAAGGGGCATTGACCGCTCCAGAAACCGTATCGGTTTCGAGCGGAGCGTGGATACAGGGAGGTGGCTTCTGCTTCTGTAGAGATCGGTTCTTCCCGTTGCGAATCTGGAGCTGTGTCGACTGTCGATTTGCGAATTCGCGTATCTCCTGGATCCGCATATACGCTACCCTCATGGAGAGTTCTTACACCTGTTGCATCGCATCGCGAAGGTCAAACGGTGTACGCATCGCTTGCACGAAGGAGATGTTTCGTCGCTGGTACCACTTGCCCGTCTGCCTGTCTCGTTTCTGTGGCTCGCCCATTATACCTGCGCTACCATAGCTTGTAGTGCGTCGCAGCCGATACCCCCCCCCCCCGCCGTCGCCGCTGCCATCGTCGTGTCGTTGGACTGGGCGGCACAGTAGAAGCAGCGGGTTATTTGTGTCGCTGGTTGGCCCGTCTACTGGCTGCCCGGCTATGAGAGGACCCCACCGCTGCCCCGCCGCCACACCGCCGCACCGCCGCTGGGGCGTCATCCGTCATCGGGTGCTATTTGTGAGACGTGCCGCCGCCGGGCTGCACGTGCGCAGTCGCCGGCACGTGACGCCACGTGTGGTAGCTCAGGTGTGGATGGTGAGGGGTTCCTGGCTGATGTATGTGGAGGTGATAATGTAGTGGCAATAGTGCAGGTGATCGGATAGGCTGCTACGCAAGGTAGGGTCAATGTTCAAGAATGACAACATGATTGTGTGTCTTGGCGGTCCTTGTAATGTACGACCAGCAGAAACTATGTCTGTTTGTTCGCCCACTTTTTACTGCAACTGACTGTTTACATAGCAGTCGCTACTATACTCGCTATAGTCGTCTGCTATATTCTCTCGGTCCGCGATAAACCAAAGAGGACATCTGGTGATGTTCGAAGTGACTTCCTGGCGTCGCTCTCCTGGGGCTGAGCGACTATTCGTAACATCTCGGCGATGCTGCAGTGGCCGTATCACCTGCCTGGCACGGCGCTGTAACGGCTTGGTGTCGCCCCCAGGACCGACCCCCCCCTCCCTCCCGTGACGTGCAACTGCTATAACGGTGCCGGAGTGGCGGCGTTGGTGGAACACGGCGGTGCACGGGCTGTTTGTATTGTCACGCTGCTTGACGGAGACAGGGGGAGGGTCCGCCCCCCAGCCACGGTGTACCACAGGTGTGTGAGGGCGGGGTGCGCCGCGCCGCCCCTCGCTTTTCTCATCCTCAGGCCGATGTCGCCCTTAACAACGTACACGTATGGTGTCCTGTCGTACGAGTTCCGTCCTTAGCATGTAACCTGTAAGCATAAGGTACTCACCACTCATCACTCATCACATACAGAGATTGTTGAGTCAGATTGCAGTAATGCCTAGACAGATGGCTCGTCTTCGTATGGCTCGAACATGGGAGCCGGCGAAGCAGTTGTCACTTGAGCAGTGAGTGTTGTTTTGCTCTTCAGGACGCTGGCTGATGCTGGGGACCGTGCGCAGTGAGTGTTGTTTTGCTCTTCAGGACGCTGGCTGATGCTGGGGACCGTGAGCAGTGAGTGTTGTTTTGCTCTTCAGGACGCTGGCTGATGGATGGGGAACCGTGAAGCGTGAGTTTGTTTTTAGGCTCTCAGGCGCTGCGTGATGCTGGGGACCGTGACAGTGAGTGTTGGTTTGTTGCTCTTCACAGGACGCGTGGCTGATGCTGGGACACGTGAGCAGTGGAGTGTTTGTTTGCTCTTTCAAGCGACGACTGGGCTGATGCTGGGGAAACCGTCGGCAGCAGTGAGTGTTGTAGTTTGCTCGTTCAGCCCTGGACTGAGATGCTGGGGAACCGTGAGCAGTGAGTGTTGTTTTGCTCTTCAGGACGCTGGCTGATGCTGGGCGACCGTGAGCAGTGAGTGTTGTTTTGCTCTTCAGGACGCTGGCTGATGCTGGGACCGTGAGCAGGTGAGTTGGTTGTTTTGCTCTCAGGAGCTGGCTGATGCTGGGGACCGGGTGAGCAGTGAGTGTTTGTTTTGCTCTTTCAGGACGCCTGGCTGATGCCTGGGGAGCCGTGGAGCAGTGAGTGTTGTTTTGCTCTTCAAGGACGCTGGCTGATGCTGGGACCGTGAGCAGTGAGTGTTGTTTGCTCTTAGGAGACGCTGGCTAGATGCTGGGACTCCGTGAGCAGTGAGTGTTGTTTTGCTCTCAGACGCTGGCTGATGCTGGGACAGTGAGCAGTGAGTGTTGTTTTGCTCTTCAGGACGCTGGCTGCATGCTGGGGACTCGTGAGGCAGTGAGTGTTGTTTTGCGTCTTCAGGACGCTGGCTGATCTGGGACGTGAGCAGTGAGTGTTTGTTTTGCTCTTCAGGACGCTGGCTGACTGCCTGGACGTGAGCAGTGAAGTGTTGTTTTGGCTTCTTCAGGACTGTGGCCTTGATTGCTGGGACCGGTGACACGCAGTGAGTGTTTGTTTTGCTCTTCAGGACGCTGCTTGATGCTGGGGACGCGTAGCCATGTGAAGTGTTGTTTTAGCTCTCAGGACGGCTGGCTGATGCTGGGGACCGTGAGCACGTTGAGTGTTGTTTGCTCTTAGGACGCTGGCTGGATGGCTGGGACAGTGAGCCAGTGAGTGTTGTTTTGCTCTTCAGGCGCCTGGCTGATGCTGGGGGACCGTGCATTGCAAACTGCACATGTCCCTTGTGCGGGGGTCATATTGTTTACACCCAAAGACGACCCATAATGTGTTATCAGGAGATACATGTGCTTCACGTGTTGTCACCGAGCCGGCCCGTCCTCTGGCCTTTGTCCTCCACTATTCTGACCCTGCCCTTTGCCCTCCACTGTTCTGATCCTGCCCTTTGCCCTGCACTATTCTGACCCTGCACTTTGCCCTCCACTATTCTGACCCCGCTCTTGCTGCCCTATCTTCCACGAGACGCTTAACTCCCACCTCTGTTATGTTTGGTAGCTATGGTAGTTATGAGTGGTAGTTATGAGTTGGTCCCTCTTCTGCTCTTCCTCGAGAGAAGCTGTAGTAGCTGTGTCTGACTGTGACTGTGGGCCTGCTCTTTTCGTCTTCTTCTTCGTCGTCTTCTTCAGGAGAAGCTGTAGTGGCTGCCCTGACCGTGTGCCTTCTGCCTGTTTCTAGGAGAAGCTGGAGCTGCTGCAGAACGAGGCGCACCACGAGATCTGTGACCTGCAGACGGGTCTGTCCGAGGTCACCTCCATCAAAGACAAGCTCGCCAAGTACATCCGGGAACTGGAGCAGGAGAACGATGACCTCGAGCGGATCAAAAGGTCAGTGAGGGGGGTGAACGGCAGCGGGTCAAAACGTCAGCTGGTGTGGAGGTACCGGTTACAAGGTCGGGGAGGACTCGTGGGTGAGGTGGGGTGGTCACGGTTAGTGCTCGTGGGCACGGTTTGTTGTATCATACTGGTGTTCAGTGGCTTTCATTTGTTGTCCTGTGTTTATGTCAGATACTCTTTGTGGCTTATTCAATTTGTCAGCCTTTCGCGTTTTGCTATGTTTTCTATTGCGTCGCAAAAGGCGGTTTGCGTTGACGTTTGAAGCGGTTTCTGGCCACCTCTGCGTTACTGTTAGTTGTGGATAAATGTTTCGGTTTTACAAACGGTGCTCTGAACGGTGAAGTCGTTTCGATGTCGACGGAGATTGAAGCTGGTCGTTGGGGACATCCAAACACCAATCAGCTGCCAGCGTCTCCAGTGACGTCATAATCAATCACGGCATCCTTGATAATGCTGCTGACGTGCCCATTAGTTATTGTGGTGGCCTGATGGCATGCGAAGGGGACATGGGATCATGTGCGAAATGGAGGGCTATCAATTGTATTAACATGAAAAGATCAGCCTATATGAATAGCGCCATGGACAGCGGTCAGCGACACAAGCTGATTTGCCAATATATCATGTATATGTACTGTTCCTATTTTGCAGTTAAATAATACTTTACTGTCGACTGGCATTCTTGTCACGAACATAGGCATAGCAATAGCAAAGATCTGTATCTTCGTCACAGCTACAACACTACCAATCATGTCCTGTGCTGTCGCCCTGCTGTTCCCGTCACGTCGCCCTGTTGTACCTCTGTCGTCACGTCGCCCTGTTGTACCTCTGTCGTCACGTCGCCCTGTTGTACGTCGCCGCGCTGTACCTCTGTCGTTCACGCGCCCTGCTGACCTCTGTCTTCACGTCGCCCTGGTGTACCCTGTTCGTCCACGTCCGCCCTGCTTACCCCTGTCGTCACGTCGCCCTGCTGTACCTCTGTCGTTTCACGTCGCCCTGCTGTACCTGTCTGGTCGTCACGTCAGCCCTGGTGTAAAAATAAACCTCTGTCGTCCACGTCGCCTGCTGTGGCCTATCTTCTGTCGTCCACCGTCGCCCTGTGTAAACTCTTTCTGTCGTCAACGTCGCTCTGTTGTACCTCTGTCGTCACGTCGCCCTGTTGTACCTCTGTCGTCACGTCGCCCTGCTGTACCACGTCACTTCTACAGTGCCATTTATTGGTAACACATTTGGCCAAGGACTTGACTGACTGTCTGCTGACGTTGCGCCATCTCAGGACGATGGTGGTCTCGCTGGAAGACTTCGAGGGCCGGCTGAACCAGGCGCTGGAGAGGAACGCCTTCCTCGAGTCCGAGCTGGACGAGAAGGAGACGCTGCGGGAGATGGTGCAGCGGCTCAAAGACGAGTCCAGAGGTCAGACACAGGAGAGAGAGAGAGAGGGGTCACACGGGGTCATGGGTCACCGAGTGGTCATAGGGGTGGGGGTCACATAGAGGTCACCGAATTAGAGAGGTGTCATACGGGGTAAGAAGCTCGTGGCTCATAAATGGGACACTGTCGTTTGTCATGGGTGCCTCTGTCACAAGTTTCTTTTCGTCACTCTGGCGTTGACCCATCCCTTACATCATGTAGGTCTCCCTGATCTCCGGGACCCCAGCTGACCCCAGCTGACCCCAGCTGACCCCAGCTGACCCCAGCTGACCCCAGCTGACCCCAGCTGACCCCAGCTGACCCCAGCTGACCCCAGCTGACCCCAGCTGACCCCAGCTGACCTCGGCTGACCCCAGCTGACCTCTCTGTCTGGTGTCAGACCTGCGTCAGGAGCTGGTGATCCGGGAGCGACACGACACTGATGACCAGGAGCCGGACAACGAGCGGTCAGCAGTGGACAGCAACAAACGACTGGACGACTGTCTGGAGACGGTGGCGCGGACACCGGCCTCCGCGCCACAGACGTCGCCGTCCGCGCCGTCCGCCGCGCTCACTGCCAACAGCAATGCCAAAGGTGCGGGGAGGGGAGGGGGTACATCAGTGCGGGATCTGTGTGATTTTCCGAACGGAGAATGTAACTGGGTCAGACACTGTCTGCTTGAGTTTTTCCCTTTTTTCTTCATCTTCACGGAGCACGTTTTTTGCGCCGGCGCCACATACAAGTGTCACACAGGTGTGCCGTGCTGCCAAGTGGTGATCGAAGGGCTTCTGCTGAGTATGCTGATGGCTCTTGTATCTCACTGTGATGGGTTACGGTGTTCGAAAGTGAGTTGGTGTTTCTCTCAACCTTAAAGGTTCAACTGGCTACTTTGATCCAGTTCTGTTTCTAGCATCGTGATTCAGAAACGTTTTCGGAAATGCTTCAGCCGCTTCCCATTGAAAGTCACTATGCTATCATCTCGTTAATCTCTCCGCCATTTCTTCACCTCCCTTCTGCACGTGTAACGTTTCGTCTCAGGATCAGATAGTCTCATCATCACCATTTCCGTCTCCCGTTCACCCGAGCAGGCGTCAGTATATCGCCTGCATCTTAGCTTAACCTGTTGGTCACCAGTCATACCGCCTCTTTAGCAGCGGTGCAGACTGGTTAGAGCGAGTTTTTTCTTACCGAGGTGTCGGTGAAACTAACGGTGGTCTCCGCTCTTTGTAGCATCACGACTCTTGCAAACAGCTGCTGCTGCTACTCCCCCCCCCCCCACCCCACCCCGCCCCTCATTATAAAACGTGCTCTGTGTGCGGGAAAACGAAGTAGCAATTTGTTGTGCAAAAATGAACGAAGTGACAAAACCTGTCTCGCCTGTTGCGGCTATGACTGAACGGCTCGTGCAGGCCAGTGCAGGAATCGCAGCCTTGTTGACAGGAGAGTTGCGTTAGTATCAGATGTATGTCAGAGAGGCCGGTGAAAGTTTGCACGATGATGAATGGACCTATCGGTTACATCACCGACGTTCTGGATTCCAGAAATCTGTGAAAGGGACTGTGGTAGTAAAACAACGAGCTCGATTGTGAATGTGCAGCGTTTCGTTGTATTAGTTGCGTAAATGTACCAAACCACCGGTCGTGGTTTGGTGAGGGCTTATCACAGACTGGTCAGCATCACCTGACCTGACCTCTACCCTGACACTTGACCTGACCTCTCCACAGTTTATCCCAGTCACTTGACCTGATTTTTTAAACACAAGTTTTTTGTTAGCATACAAACAAGCATACATGAATCGGGCACACTCTAAAACACTTCACAAACATTATTCACGACATTTAACCTAATGCCAATAGTTCACCCTTGCCAAGTTCAACTTGAAATTCAGGACCATACGGTGCAAATACTTGACCTGACCTGACCCCTCCACAGTTTACCCCAGTCACGTGACCTGACATCTGACCTCTCCACAGTGTCTTCAGTCACGTGACCTGACCTGACCTCTTCACAGTGTCTCCAGTCATGTGACCTGACATGACGTCTCCCCTGACACTTGGCCTGACCCCTCCACAGTGTACCCCAGTCACGTGACATCTGACCTCTCACCAGTGTCTTCAGTGGGCGGGGAGCTGCCGCCCACCTTCAGTGGGCGGGGAGCTGCCGCCCACCAACGGTCACGTGGTCTCCTCTCACGATGGCGGCCCGATGACACCCTCCTCCCGCATCTCGGCACTCAACATTGTCGGCGACCTCCTGCGCAAAGTCGGGGTGAGTCGGAGAGAGAGGGCCACCAAGACGTGAGGTAGAGGTAGACGAGGTAGATGCCGCCACTGCCGGTGGTGCAGCAGCTGCTGATGTCGCTGGCGATGTGGGGCACCCTGTAGTAGTCGTCCGCTAAAACCCTGCAGCCGCTGCTGACATGCTGTCTGAGATAGCTTGCGGTGTACGTAGACTTGCCATTGTGAGGAGGACGTGTTGTGTTTTCAGCTGCAGGGCTGAGTTGTAGAGGCGATTGGTTGTGGGTAGTACTGGTCGAGTGGCGAGTGGTGAGTTTTGTGAGTTTGTATCGGCTGTCCTAGTCGGCAAAGGCAGGAGTGTTTTGATGTTAGCTTCTGTCGTGGAATACTGTGCTGATTGCAAAGGTGGGTGTATGTTGAATGTTGTATCTGTCACGGGGCACTTTGTTGGTTGCACAGTGCACGTCTCGTAATGCTCGCCGGGTGGTACACATTTCACTTTGCACAGTCGGCACTGGTGAAATGGCACGCTCGCTCTGTTGGTTGGTAGAGGCTGCTCACTAAGCGTGGGCGTGTAGCCGCGGTGTCTGTCCCGACTCCTGGGCCTGTGATAGGGAGCAATCCACCGAGAGGGGAGGGGCCTAGCCACCTGCTCAGCTCACTCCTTTCCTTGATTTCCTTCGAGTAGCAAAAATACCGCGCTCTCGAAATGCTCTTTTGTCGTCCATCTGTGCTTGTACGGTCTCATCAGATCAATCGCTTGGCTTTGTGTAAAGCGGTGTTGCTGCTTCCTTTTAAAAGAAAATGAAGTCGCAACGTCTTGGCACTAAGACTCGTTCCCTGGTTTAAATTCGAGCTTTGTGCTTCGTTCTGTTTTTAGCATGTTCCAGCCTCTGTGCTTAGGAACTGCCATAGGCTTCCTGAATATCCTGTTCCCTCTGAACTATGTGAGAATGCCTTTGTTTTAGTATTTTATGCCTCTGTATTGAGGCTCTTTTATCTTTCTTCTTTTCTTCATCTTTGTTTGTTATATTCTCTTCTCTTGTCTTTTTTCGTCGTTTTTCTTCTCTCGCCTTTTTCTTTCTCTTCTCCTTCCTCTCTGAACCTTAGTGTGTCGTTCATGCTAGGCTAGGCCTTCTCTATCATATAAGACACGGCCTGTAGCCGCCCCGCAGTGCGCCTATCCTCTGTACTGCGGAACCCCGCCTGCCTGCTGCCCGCCGCCTGAGTCGCCAGCCGCCGCAGCAGCTCGACCTCTGTCACCAGTCCTGCTCCACTCTGTCCTCAGTCACCTCAGTCACCTCCGTCACCTCCGTCACCTCCGTCACCTCCGTCCTCCTCGCCGCCACGGCCGCAGCTGGGGCAGCCACGCCCGCGGCTCTGCCATGACACCTCCGTCTCACAGCTGCAGCCTGACGCGCGACCGTCCGTGCCTGTCTCTACCGTTCTAGCTGGACCGCTACATGTGCAAGGATTGCAGTAGATTCCGGTGTATGTGTATACCTGCCCAGTAGTGGGGTGCCGCAGGCCGCCCGGCCGGCCCGCGGCCGCTCAGGCTGTGATCAGGTCAGACCAGGGGCGCCGGCGTCGAGGCACGCGCACTAACCGACCCCCGGTACTGACCTCCTGGTCCGGGGCTGCTGACCGAGACCTGGACCTAACTGGCGTGCTGGTACTGAGCTCGGTCTTGGTCCTTCCGCTCCATTCGGGAACGGTTCTGTACCGTACTGACATTGTTTTTCTGCTGTCCTGCCCTCTGCCCTCTGCCCTCTGCCCTCTGCCCTCTGCCCTCTGCCCTCTGCCCTCTGCCCTGCCCTCTGCCCTGCCCTCTGCCCTGCCGCTCTGCCCTGCCGCTCTGCCCCTCTGCCTCTGCCCTCTGCCTCTGCCCTCTGCCCATCTGCCCTTGCCCTCTGCCCTTCTGCCCTTCTAGCCCTGCTGCCCCTGCCCTCTGTCCTCTGCCCTCTGTCAATCGCCCTCGTCCTCGCCCTCTGTCCTCTGCCCTGCCTCTGCCCTTGCCCTCTGCCCTTGCCTCTGGCCCGTGCCCTCTGCCCTGCCCTCTGCCCTGCCCTCTGCCCTGCCCTCGCTCCGCCCTCTGGCCCGCCCTCTGCCCTGCCCTCTGCCCTGCCCTCTGTCCTGCCCCTGCCCTGCCCTCTGCCCTGGCCCTCTGCCCTGCCCTCTGCCCTGCCCTCTGCCCTGCCCTCTGCCCTGCCTCTGCCCTGCCCTCTGCCCGCCCTCTTCCCTGCCCTCTTGCCCTGCCCTCTGCCCTGCCCTCTGCCCTGCCCTCTTGCCCTGCCCTTGCCCTGCCTCGCCCTGCCCTCTGCCCTTGCCCTCTGCCCTCTGCCCTCTGGCCCCTCTGCCCTGCCCTTCTGCCCTGCCCCTCTGCCCTGCCCTCTGCCCTGCCCTCTGCCCTGCCCTTCTGCCCTGCCCCTCTGCCCTGCCCTCTGCCCCTGCCCCTCTGCCCTGCCCTCTTGGCCCTCCCTCTGCCCTGCCCTCTTGCCCTGCCCTTCTGCCCTGCCCTCTGCCTGCCCTCTGTCCTGCCCTCTGTCCTGCCTCTGTCCTGCCCTCTGCCCTGCCCTCTGCCCTGCCCTCTGGCCCTGCCCTCTGCCCTTGCCCTCTGCCCTGCCCTCTGCCCTGCCCTCTGCCCTGCCCTCTGCCCTTGCCCTCTGCCCTGCCCTCTGCCCTGCCTCTGCCCTGCCCTCTGCCCTGCCCTCTGCCCTGCCCTGCCCTGCCCTCTGCCCTGCCCTCTGCCCTGCCCTTGTCCTGAATTTTGTTGTCCTGATCATGATCTGCGCTGTACAGGTCACGACCTGAGCTGCACTGTAATGATTCCATATTTTATCTTCTCCCAGACACCTATTCAATCCAGAGATCCACTGATAAACCCGGCTATCTGCCAGGGGTCCTAACAAAGCTTGACTAACTAACCTAGACATTCTCCCATAGAACGGACGCCAGCGCGCTGAGAAGGTGGCTAGGTGGCTTAGCTTTATCTGCCGTGACCTTGTCTGTCTTCCGTCTGTTTTGGATGGCTTTTCTGATTTGTCTGATTTGCTTTTCCTCCCTGGACTTTGCACTTTTTCTTCTATCTTGGGCTTCGTCTTGTTCTGTTGCGTTCTGTCCTCTTCCTGCTTCTGAGTCACGTCTTCTGAGTTGTTTTCCCGATTTCTCGCTCGAGTGCGTCTCAGCTGTGCAAAACCTCCATGTTTCTCTGACAGCTCTGCAGGTAAATCTGCTGATCCGCCTTACGAACGCTGGAACTAACCGCTGGAGAGCCTCTGCCTTCGAGAGCTTCACGTGTTCGGTGTTTAGGACCAGATGACTATCTGATCCTGCACGCGACGGCGGTTTTGAATGGCTTCAGTCGCTTTCTATGGCTTGCTTTGCTGGCGTAAAAGAGATTGTATTTAATGTCAGATTTTGAGATAAGTTGGTGCAATTTTAATTGTTTTTTGACAGTTCGGTTTCACTCTGTTCATTGATAGTATGGTTTTGTTATACCTGTTTGGCTTGAACATTTATTTGCATCTTGTTTGAATCGAATCATCTTCGGCAGGTTTGGTTCTTCTTGTGTCTTGTCTTTTTTGTTTACGTCGAATATAAGTTGGTCACATCCTTCGCTTCCACGCAATGACGTTCTTATACCAAATTATTATCCACTGAAAATGAATTGTCCTCTTCCTCCCCCCTCACGCACATCCTGAGCGGTTTCAATCACACCCCTTCCTCGGAACAGAAACTCTGCCAAAGTCTCAGCTCCCACAGAAGCACTCCCCCTGCCCGAGCGACCGACTGACGTTGGTGGTCTCTCCTCTCACAGGCCACCCCTTTCCCCCGTCGTGGTCCCGCTCGCAATCGTTCCGACTGCGTCCTAACCATTACCGACCGTGTGTGTCTGACTGGGTCCCTGTTCCGTCCTGCGTGCCCGCAGGCGCTCGAGTCCAAGCTGGCCTCGTGCAAGTCGTACGTCAAGGACAACCCGCGGCCGCACACGGGCCACGGACAGCAGGTCGGCCGTGACCTCCACAGGTCAGTTATAGGGTCAGCGCAGGGGCGGAGTCAGGGGACTGTCCAGGGGATGTCAGCGCAGGGGCGGAGTCAGGGGACTGTCCAGGGGTGGTGTCAGCGCAGGGGCGGAGTCAGGGGACTTCATCGTTTAGGCTGAGACAATGGATTAGAGACCATGGGATCACTGTATGAGGCAGACTGTTCGGTTTGCTTGTTGTCAATGTGTTTGTGTTCCTCATCTGTAGCCTGGTTAACAGTGTATCATGCATCCCACCAAATTTCCCAATATGCTTCTATTGTATCAATTTATGCGTGTTGTGAAACGAGCCCGCACCATGTAGTTTGCTGTAAGGCGCGTTTAACTCTTACCCAGTAAACTCTGACCGTCGTTATCAGTGCAGTGTTGTCGATGTCAGTGGTGTATGTCGTAATGTGTTGTGTGTCAAAATTTCGCTAATCAGATGAAAGGCTTTTCCATCTGATTATCGTAATTTGTCAACGAGCACTTGGTTGCCCTCTTATCGACACTATCGTCGTTGCCACGGAACAGGTGATAAGGACGTGTATCTGACCAGGAAACATATCGGGGGCATGTATTGCTGACATCCAGATACCAGGGTGTTATGTTACTGAGCGTGACTCAAATCAATCTCAATCCTCCGCGAGCGGGACAGCCGCGCTGTTCTACAGACTGTGTAGTGCAAGTGATGAAAATGTGCAGCAAAGCTGGAGCTGTGTTGGCACTCGGCAGTAATGTTAAACGACGAATACATTTAGCTGTACGAGTATCACACTTTTGAGTTCATGCTATGAAAACAGGAGGGATTTACTTATCGACAATTTGTAGGTCCTTCGGTATTCAAATACCTTCGTGTGTTGCTTGTCTTAACATAAAGTGAAAGGTCTTCGTAATGCTGTAGCAATGTTCCGGTGACTTTCGCATCTTATCTGTCCGCCGCGTACGCGCACCCTCAGCGTGGCTGCGGCGCTGGCGAGGGTGTCAGTAATCTGCTGTGTCATTCAGCTGTGTGTCAGTGCCGTGTGTGTCAGTGCCGTTCGTGTCGTGTCGTCTGTGTCAACACCGTTTCAGTGTCATGTGTGTCAGTCTCAGTGTCGTGTATCAGTGTCGTTAGCGGCGCGTGCCAGTCCTGTTGTTCAGACTTCAGACCCTCGTCGTATCAGCTGTGACGCCGCCGCCGCGTTCCAGGCTGCGCAGTCTCGGCTCTGAGTTTCGCTTCAGCTGAGCAGCACAGCAGCAGCAGCAGGTCTGGAGACGGCTGGAGACGGGGTCGGCCGTCAGAGGGCGTACGGTGCGCTGCCGCCGTCTGACGGACGGAGAGCGGTGTGGGCTGTGGCTGCCGTCTCTGGCTTACTGGACTGTGTATCGAGTCGGCTCCTTTCTTCTCCTCGTTTGTTTTCTTCTGTTCTTTGTTGATGCTGCGTTTGGGGTCGTTAATCTTGGTTTGGTTTGGACGGGTTATGTTATCGTTTTGAGTGTGAACTGGTATTTGAACTCATTTTGTTGTTGGTGGTTTTGAGTGTGGTGCATACTGCATATCAGTGTTTTAGAAGCCCTTGACTTTGTTGTTTATTGTATAAGTATAGTTGATGTTTGTCATTTAAGCATATTTTTGTATAACTACCCTGAGACTGTTGACCTGTGTGCCAGTGTAACTGATGTACCAGTCCGATCTGTGCTACTGACGTTGCGATGGGTTTCATCTGGGTGTGTGGCGTCTCGCATGCTTCTATCTATCGTATTCACCAAACAGCTCGGCTCTCCAACTGACGGCGCCGGCATCCTGAATGAAAACTATGCCGCCAACTGCCAAGTGACGCTAATGTCGGTGCGCCTATGACCCAATCAGCATACATTAAATAACGTCCCACAAGCCAGTGAATTCCACGGCCTCGGAGACCGACTGGACAATGTGCATGCTCTTTTGTTTGTTGATCTGATCTCGGGGAGGCTGTTTCTCACCGTGTGGTTTTGGTGCTTCTCTGGACTAGGAGTTAACACCGCTGGTAGCCCTCCCTGTCTCCCGGGGTGACACGTCAGTCAACACCCGCTGGTCTGGAGCCAGGCCACAGACACACGCTACCTGTGGCGTGGTGATTGGTTTGCTGACTTTGGGGCTGCTCGTGTGTTTGCCGTGTTTGCTGTGTGTGTAAATGTTGTGTCTATTTCGGGACTTGTGGTGATAGGAATGAGTGGAGTGTGTGAAGGTGAATTGAATGTGTATTAATATGTTATTGAAATTGAATATTAGAAATAAAACCATGACGCAACTAACTCGTGTCCTATTTGTATTTTACAGAGTCAAGCCCCGGAAGGTGACCACCAAGATCCCGACCCAAGTTCAGCGCTAGACTCTCGGCTTCACCAGCTGATACTGCCGCTCCGAGTCATAACGCGCGTTACCATGGCAACCGCGGCGGGTCCGTCTGCGTTTAACTATGACACGCGGCGCACGCTGCGACAAGCGTCTGCGTTACCATGACAACCGCTGTGTACGCTGGCCGACGTCCGTCTGCGTTTGCTATGACAAAACCGCGGTGACGTCCGTCTGCGTTACTATGGCAACCACTGCGACGTCCGTCTGCGTTAACTATGGCAACCGCTGTGCCACTGCTATGCGCGTTGCGGCGACCCTCTGGTTGCCATGACAACCGCTGCGCCCGCCGGCGGCTGAGATCAACACACCAAAGACTCCCCGCTTCTATCACCAGTGCTAGTGTTGTAATCTTCGCGCTGGAGGTGCGCTGCTTCAGTGTGCACGCTAGCGATGGAAAATCAAGCACCGGCGCCGTGCAGATCGCGTGCACATTGCACAGCGCGTAAGCTTTCAGTGCAGTGAATCCGCGCACTCGTCTCGCGTCTGACGCACTCGGCGGTGAAGATCAGTGGCGTGGTGACGTCACGACAGACAGTGTGTCGGTCGGACGGTCAGAGGCAGTGGAGAGAATCTCAGTGGGTAGCGCGTGCTGCGGACAGAGACGGACCCGGCAGCAGGCTGGGTGGTGTGGGTGTCGGAGTGTCGGACGGTCTCTCCAGGACTCTCTTCAGGAGCCGGACGGGGCACCGGCGACCGATGGCTTGCCAGCGGCAGTGGCAGCGGCAGCGGCAGTGGCAGTGGCAGTGTGTTGGCGTTGGCGTTAGCAGTGGCGGTGGAGGCGACGGTAAAGGTGGAGGATGAGTGTCGGGGAATGAGGAGTGAGTTGGAGTGTGGAGGAGTGTTGAGGAGTGTTGAGTGAGGCGGTATGGTGGTGGAGAGGCTGACGGTGCGCCGCGGCGGCAGCGGGCTGACCACAGTGGGCCGGCGGGGTCCCAGCACGCGTCACGGCGGCAGCGGGCTGACCACAGTGGGCCGGCGGGGTCCCAGGACGCGTCACGACAGGCGCGCGAGACGGCCCTGAGAAACTCTGAGAGTGAGAGAGCGATGAACAGGCGGCGGCCGCGGCTGCCCGTGTTCTGTCCACGTGTTCTGTTCTCGCTTGTCATCACTGATTCCATGGTTGTGTCGTCGAGACGTGTGCGGTGCTCTCCGCGAACTTTCGGACGATGATGGAGAGATGTGTAGCGGAATGTATGTTGGCGTTGTTGGTTGGTGACTTCTACAATCTGAATTATTTTCTCGTTGATCAGAATTATTTTGCAGGTCGTGCCGTTTTTATGTTGGCGATTGTCCGGTGTCTCTTTCTTCTCGGCTCTATCAGATACAATATTATATTTCCAGCATCTTGTAGCGTGATACGAGGAAAGGGAGGGCATTTTCGGTGCATTGCTCGCACCGCAATGAAACTGCGGAGGAGGGTATGTGCAGAATCCGCAGGGTATGTGCAGAAATCTTGGGAGTCTGGGGGCTCAGTCAGTCTCAGTACAACGTTAGACTCGGGGTCGATAGGTTCCATGTTGGATGGGCGGCATGTGACCTTAGTTGTCGGCCCGCCCTTAAACCCCAATCATCATCAGGTTCCATGTTGGAGTCTGCCTACTGGTGAGATCATTTGGTTTCGTCACTTGGGTCAGCGTGACAGACCCCGACTATAAACGACTGAAGTCACGTAGTCGTGAAGCCTCAATATCACCACCACTAGTCAGTGCGTCTACAGCTAAACACGGTCAGTCAGTATTTGTGTCGGTGTGGAAACTAGGGACCTGAAAGTATTCACGTATATCGGTGCAATCACAATTTTTGTTTGAATCCGGATATAATAATTGGATTAAGAAAACGTCAAATTTTACAGACGGTCGAAGGCCCAAAGCCTCGGAGAATAATGGCAAAGTGGCCAAATTCACTGATTTAGGGGGAATGAAGGATGCCAGAATTGCCTGTTTGATCATATATCTTCAGATGAAGAGCTGTCGGATCGAAAAAACATGACAATTATGTTTTTAATTGTACTGTGTTTTAGCTAGACACCCACATTTCAATGACATTTCATCTGGGAACATTGCATAATTTGGCATTCCCTCCACCTATTTCTCTGAATTTGGCCACACTGAATAATGGCCTGAAAAGATACAAGCAGCCTGAAAAGATACTGTTCGTATGCTGCTCACGCAAATGAGTGCGTGAGCGGGTGCACCGGTCCGGCAAACGACGCTGGGACATGGTTGGGTTTATAGGGATACTAACAGGCAAAACATGACATTCCATTAGAAACGACTCATATTTAGCAGTGCCTTACACAGTTTGAACAATTTTTGAGAAAAGTAAACATAAGAAGGAACAATGTGTTCACGGGGGCAAAATACAGGCTCACAACACCACACCACCGCGCTCGACAACATGCTGGTCAGGGAGCCAGCACGGCTGTCCGAATCTTCCAACTGGTGACCAAACGCAATGTGGCCAGCGAATACGCCCAGCATGTAGACGGAAACGCTAACAATCTCACGGGCGGTTTAGGCATTGCGTTGATTATTTTACTCCAAAATGAAGCAAATCAAAGGCAATAAAGAACATGTTCATGTTCTGACAACGTTCAGTCCGTAACCAGTTGACAGGGCAAATTGACCCGCGATATAGCAGGCTGCAACTTCCCCTTTCCTATACCCACAACGCACTGCACCGCGACCGTCGGATAGAGACAACACACTGCACCGCGACCCTCCCTCAGCGCTTCCAGGCAGAAGCCCATACTGACCGCCTTCTCCCACCACTGGGCAGGGTGTTTTGTCATCACAGCAAAGACTACAACATCAAACAAGCTACAGATTTCCGGACTGTCGAGACCAAGGGCGGGTCAGTGGCTCGATAGGTGGCAGCGAAAAACGAGCTGAAGCAGTGGCGATGGAGGCGCCATCTATAGTGGCGACGGCGGCGTCATCTATAGTGGCGGCTGGTAGTGCCATCCTATGGAGACGGCGGTAGCGCCATCTGCAGCAGCAGACTAGACGGCTGGCGGCGCCAGCTGGCTAAGGTCGCGCGCCAGTCCAGGTGGCGCCACCTGCAGCCTTAGGCGTATCGCCACAGAGCGAATTAGTCGGTATCACGACGGAATTAGCTGGTATCACGACGAATTAGTCGGTATCGCCGAGTTTGCGTTCGCAACACGACGAATGAGCGAATGCGCTTTAATTTCGCCCAACGATTAGCGCTGGGGGCGATAATTTTCAAACAGGTCGTCGGCGGGCGAAGCTGTTTTTGCAGTGTTTTTTAAACATTAGGAATAGATAATATGACTTGTCTTGTCTCTAATAGTGATTATAATTGATAAAAAGGTGTTTTAGATATTTATATTTATTGATACCGCGTGAAATAACCACACAAGCTATGAAATGGCGCAGCAGTGACAATCCGACATAATTAGTTGTTGCGGGGTTGCCGAACGCACAGACAGCTAATTGATAATTCGTCGGAGAGCGAATTCGCTGGATCGTCGGGAGAGCGAATTTGCTCTGTTGGCGATCACGCCCCTATTCTGTAGGTCGATCCGCGCGCCGGACTGGACCAGCAGCCGAGCCACCTCCGCCTGGGAGGAAACAGAACACAGGAGTCACTGGATGATGAACACATTGGAGTTTATTGAGAGAGATCACACATCACTCAGACCAAGGACGCAGGAAAACCGGGGGGGGGGGCAGGGGGCAGCCGCCCCAAAAACATTGTCAGATTTAAAACCGCGCACCGACGAGGGGGGCGGGATATCCGCCCCCGGCAGGTTCTTCCGCAGTAGCGGAAAAACGGCAGCGCGTAGCGCCGCCAAATTTTTCACAACTATTTGCAGTGGTGGGGCATCAATTCCGTACACCTTCTTAAAGGTTTTGCCTCTTTACTTTCAATGTCACGTCGTCAAGGTCACATTTAAATGACCTGACCTGAAGTTCACGTTTTTGAAGTTTTACATTGCCAAAGCCACAGTGGTGACTTAACGTTTGAAACTCACATTGTGTGATTAGGACATATGTAATATGTATCTACAATTTGTGTATCTCGTATTTCGTATATTGGTGACTTGAGGTCATGTCAATTTCGTGCCCTCCCATTCGATGCGCCAGGATGAGAGAAAGACGATGATGACATAGGCATTGATCTAGTTTTAATACATACAAAGTTATAATAAATAAACGTTTTCCGTAAAATTAAGCATTTTGACCTTCGCTGATCTCTGGAGCCTGATTAATTGACCCTATCTCAAATCTGTGGAAACGGTGCAGAACGAGTGTTTCAAGGGCATTTCAGTGTTTTTTACGAAATGCTTCTAGCTTTCTTAGTTACTGAGCGAGCCCGAATTATGTGAAGCAATGCTCAATTTACTCGAAATATGGGAAAGTTTTAACTGTTTTGACCTCTGCCTCTGGTGACCGCAATATTGATCTGATCAAAAATCATCAAGTATTTTCTCTAGTACTCGTCACGGCCTACTTAACGCCGTTTTTCGCTTCTCGCTACGTTGCATAGTTTCGAGATCTCTGGGGGCGGTTTCCCCCCCGTCGGTTCTAAATTGGCTCAGACCCCTGTCGGTGCGCGGGTTAACATTACGCCTATTGGGCGTTGCATGGAAAGAATCGACTTCAAGGAAATGCCCCCCCCCCAACGTTCGGAAGGTTCCCGGCGCCCTGACTTCCAGACGGCGGCAGCGGAAGAGAAGCGTCATTAAGCCTGCTACAAAATACCGGGGTCTAGGAAGAGCGCTACGGAAACAACACGGAAACAACACGGAAGGAAGAGCGCTTCGCTGTCACGTCACCAACCAGGCGGTAAAATGAGGTTTCGAAACCTTTTAGCATATGCCTCAGTATGTTTTTTAGCATGAGCGCGAGCATGTGGTAATAATAAATACCACACGGGGCCGATAAAAATAATTTATTTAGNAATAGTGAGACAGACATTTAATATTTCAAACATTATGGTTCATACGAAAAAACCACCCATATTGCCAGATGTATTAGTTGAGTCACGGTGGTTGCCATGGTAACACAAGCCTGCATGGCACCTTCGCTTCCTCGGGCCTCGGGATTCCTCGGGATTAGCGGTATTGGCGCATTGTCAATAAAGGCGAAATCTGACGCCTAATACCGTCAGATAAGCTGAAAGTGACCCCTATTGGAAGGCGTGCCGCACGGGTTCCATAAAACAATTTCTTGTGCAAAAATTCGACTCAATTTTGCCAAAACGACCCCAGATATGGATAGGCAAGGCCTTAGTCATCACATTTGTGTATCCTCTTCTGAACGAATTATTTTAAAAATGTTTGAAATTGCGACCCGAATGCCACCTGTTTTCCCATAGGCCAACATGTTACAGCCGGCTCGCTGTAAAAGTGATGACGACACAGATCAAGTGTTGCCAGGCAAATTGAGGGGGGCTGATGCTCAACGCTGTCGAACGCCTTGGATGTGTCGGCGGTGACCAGTGAAGTCACCATGCCTCTTTCAGTGGCGGATGCAGGATTTTAATTGGGGGGAGCTGGAGGCCCGGGGGGCGCATTTTTCTGCTCCTGACGGGGGCGGCAAAGTTGTGGAAAAATTGCAGTATTGTACCAAAATAGCTCATTATAAAACCATTTTTACAGTGCTATGAACGCTACGCTATTTTACCTTATTGCGTACTCTAACTGTTTGCCTGATCGATGTCAAAGGCAAAAACATGTAGTATATAAACATATATACAAAAAATGTATGTTCATCGTCGACGTACAAGTTAAGTGGGAATCGGTTCACACATATTTTACGCTCTCTCAGTCAGTGGAACAATGTGCTAAGAATCTAAACTCACCCTGGCAAGGAAGATTCGAGTCAAATGACAGGTCAGACAGCGGCGAATCCGGAAATTTCATTTGGGAGGGTTTTTGGCCAGTAGAGGGGCGCCATGGATGGCGTCATGACAGTTTGTCGGGGAAGAATAATACGATTTGGACGAAAATAACGAATTATGACGCACTGAAACAATGTTGTCAACTTTATTTACTATCTGTGCACGCTGTTGTCAGGTCGAGGATGCAGCCGCCCACAACACGAAACAAAAACTATCGTCGGCGTCGCGTTTAGTTATAATTGCATGCGTAAGGTTTTACACTGAACTCAATACGCAACCTAAGTCGGGACGTCATTTGATATAATCAGCTGACGGCGTGGCATACTCAGCTGACTGCGTAGTGTTAAAGGCCATAGACACAAAAAGTAAGTCGTTTTCCCCGTTAAATGAAGTTCAGCTTAGCATTGAGAGGCCATAAAATGGATCAAGCTATTTTTTATCATTTGTTTAAGAAAATTTAAAGCTAGTTTTAAGCTAACGGTGCCTCGTAATTCGTGTTAGAGTGATACTCATACGTCATAATTGTCAGCAACTTTCCTGAAAACATAAAGAAGAAATTGTATTGCCTTTTTATATTTAATTGATCTATATTTAAGTAAATTGCATGAGAAAAACAACTGAAGAGTGAACAAATAAACGGTGATACGTGATATGACGTCATTTGAAGACACAGTAATAGCTGCAAATTTAAACGCTATGTGATGAAATATTTTGTCAGAAGTGCGCCAAAAACGTATCGTGTTCTTTCTTAGCTTTATTTTGCTTCATTCTTGCAATAAGTCTACCTTTTTATGATTTAAAAAATAGAGCAAATGTCCTTCTATAACGTGATGTATCTCACATAACTAAGAACTAAGCCGTTTTCCGATGAACTGAGGAACAACTTACGGTCTATGGCCTTTAACACTACGTCGTCAGTGGAGTATGCCATGCTACTTTTTTACGTCACACTTAGGTCGCGTATCTCGCTCCAAAACAAACTTGTTCTTAACCACTCAGGGTCAGCCTTCAGTAATAGGTGTTTTTTATCTCTCACCGCCTTGGTGTTATTCGAAGCACATATTAATGTATTGACATAACATTGGAGAGATAGCCAAGCAAATACGTATGCGTAATACCCGTAAGCAATTATACAAGCAAGATGACAGAATCGGCCATTAGCCAATAAATGTCATACAAATATTAACATTTCACCACAATCGACATTCCAGTAAAAAAAAAATGCGCACGTCATATAACGTAAATGCCGAACTGAACTGAACTGGGACAGAACTGGGCGAGAATGCAGAGTTCGCCAGGGCAGCGGCTCTACAACGTCCTCAAAGAGACAACAAATAGGCAGCAGGCAATACGACAAAGAGACATCCTTCGTCACCGGTCCTTGCAGAACTTAACATTAGCGTGACGTCACTGGTGCCTACACTCCCCATCGCGACTCACAATACCTGGCGCGGTGCAAGATCTTGCGGGCGCTGTAGACGGTTACACCGGTTTGCTGATTGCTTCACCTACATCCAAAAACTAGTTTTTGGAAATTGATTACTTGCCGCTACAAGTTATCCACGTAGCCGCCCCCCCTTTATAATTAGTACTGAATTGCGACTCACAGCTGGATCAACCCAGAGTATATATATATCAATGAGTTAGGATCAAGTTTTGCTCAGGAAGGGGCTACGTCAAAGGCTGGTGTCGAACTAGAACATACTGACTATGTTACCATATTCACTAGTTCTGGTTATGCTTTTGAATTACTCTGACATAACCCTATTTTTAAACATATATAGATGATATGGTAGCCTCGTCGAAAAATATTCCGAGTAAATATTTAATACAAGTTTGGTGTGTTAATTAGAATGGTAATAATATTTTCACTTAATTTAACTCATACATGTTTTTAGAAACATTGTCATAAAACACTAATTATTGATAAAACATAAATTAAGTCAGCTGTAACACCAATTTGCATTTATGCGCAAAAATTCGAATCACCTGCGTCTTTCTGCGTCGGAAAAAGCGGCGAACTAACAGCTGAATTTTTGCAGCAAGCTGGCCTTGCGGATTCACTAGTGAGTTAGGGTGTTTTGACGTTGCAAACAATTTGCTTATGATGTTTTCATAATAAATAAATTAAGTAATATTTTTCGTAATAATTTGTATATGAACTTACAGGTATTTAAAGCTTGCGACGTCAAAAACATACTGGCTCATTAGCGGTCCTGGCGGCCATCTGCTGCGGCAATAGAACATTAAGTTTCGTGGTCTTTGCGTTGCTACGAATTGGCGTCTGCTGGGTTATTTCATTTTGACAGAGTATTTGTCTTTTGATTATCCTAGGTTGGATGCATTTAAAAGTCAATTCCGTTTCTGCATTGTACGACACATTGTTATATGTAGGAAGAACTTGGATTTTTCGTCACGGCCATGGGAAGGCGACGGTACCAGTCTCAAGCCTTGCGCCGTGGGCGGCCGGCCGGTCTGGTCGGCCCGCCGGAACGCGCCGTAGTATTGTGGACGATTGGAAAGCCTCAGTGTTAAAATCGGATACCATGCCAGGAATTATTGAGAAAGACGAGCTTTCCATAGCATTAAAAAACTTATGGTTCATCTATCTTTGATTTACCACCAATAAAAGGGGGTAACTTCGTGTACTTTGCATTGCCTTATCATTGGAGAGCGGGGATTCTCCTGCCAATGGTGACGTCACGGGCTACGTCACAAAAACTTGAAACCCCCCCCCCCGGATCAACCCGTCCAAACCTCCATCGGCCGCCAGGCCAGCTGCCTTGATTTGGTCCTACCAGTAACTGCCCCTTATACAAAATTAAAGGAGCGGGCTGGTTGAACTGTTGTACCGGCCTTCGTGACCGGGCCCCATATACGCCTTTGCCAGCACCGGGATCACTGCCTTCGATAGGGACCTGACCAAATACTGGCACCGCTGCCCAGAAGAAACTAGACCTCGTACCTATCAGAGAGCTGTCAGAGGACCGGACCCCGTTGAGACCAGGCTCTCGTCCTGACCGGTCGGCGGGTACCATAACACACCCTTGTTAGCACTGGGGTCTTGGCCCCTGTCTCCATCGAACCTGACCAAGAACGGGCCAGTATCAATAATTTGCAAGGACGGGGCCCTGTTGTGACCGGGCCCTCGTCCTGACCGGTCCCCACATCACGTTTTTGCCAGCACCGGGTCCCTGTCTTGATCGGACCTGACCAAGACCGGGCCACTACCAAAAAGAGGTCCTTATCAAGAACATGCAAGGACGGACGAGGGCCCACGAGCCCTCGTCCTGATCCCAGGCCGAATGCCACGTTTTTGCTAGCACTGAGCCCTGCCTGATCAGGCCTTAAACGGAGTGCTGCCTTACTTCACATTGGTCATGGTTGCGAGTTGTTGACACTAGTCCATGCTTATAGAACATTTATTTTCTGAATTTAAAGCCACTTTGTACTTCATTTTCCCCAGAATCACTTAGTTGCTGAGATATTCCAAAGTCGCCAATCACATTTCTGCAGAAATATTAATTATCAATTAGTCGCCATGAGAGCTTACGCCACTAGAAGCATTGCTCCTTAAATTACACACGCTGCATATATTCGTTAGCTCTGGCCAGTGCGCCATTATAGGTTAACATTTTTCGCCTACTCTGTTTATAGTAGACGATCGTTTTTTGTGAGTTTGGAAACAAAACAAATGCAAAACAAAAATAAGTAAAGAATGTCAACTTAAAGGGGCTCCAGACGTGATTTTATTCGTAACCAATAATCAAAGCAGTAGCTTCTTACCGTAATAAAAATATATTTGACATTTCAAAAGAGTAGGCACACTCCCTTCCAAGGCCGCGTTGCCCCTGCTAGGATGGGCCAGAAAACGGATTCTTTTTATGCAGGCCCCTCATAAACTTTGGCGGGCTCGGCGGACACATTTGACCCCCCTGTGTGCGCCAGGCTATGAATACGGTGGCCATGGGGCGCCCTTCTCAAGTGGACCAGAAAGCCGCCTCAGGCGGCCAGAGCCGCCTCCCTTATGCAGCAGGGAGCGCCCCTCTTGACGGTCAGAGCGCCACCCTTATGGCGGCATGAGCGGCCCCTTCTGACGGTCAGAGCGCCCTTCACTGGAACGGTCAGAGCGCCCCTTCTGGCAGCCAGAGCGCCCCCTCTGGCAGCGCAGAGCGCCCCCTCTGGCAGCCAGAGCGCACCCCTCTGGCAGGCCAGAGCGCCCCCTTAAGCGGCCAGGACCGACCCCTTTTGGCGGCCAGAGCCCCTCCCTCTCTATAGTCAGAGCTCCCTCTCTGGCGGCTCCAGAGGCGCTCCCTCTTCAAGTTGCCAGACCACCCCATTATGGGGCGTCCAGGAGCGCCCTCTCTCAGGCCAGCATGCCCCTGGCTAAAGCGTCCCCTCGGCCTTAAGTGAGGGGGAAAGGAGCTCGCCCCTCTCTTCCGCTCGCCACTGCCCCTCACCCTCACAGCAAAAAATCAAAGCCCACCGCCCTCTCCGCGAGAGCTCCATCAGCAATCAGCATGGACATATGGCAACTAGAGGTGCCGCTTTCTAGGCTTTCTCCCACCCGACCCGCGAGAGTTTTTGTTATATTTTTTTCCATTTTTATGAACTTCATGTTATTCCGCAACTAACCTACTTCATCTTAAATAGACCTGTTCTGTCTACCCACTACTACCCACAAAGTGAACGTCATAGTTTGGTTACAGATAATCTACCTATTTATTACTAGTGTGATTTATATACGCATTAGCTGACCCACACTTCTGTGATGTAGTGTGTAAAGGGTAAATTTGGTTAAAAATAAGGAGAAAAAGTAGGCCACCTCTAATGGCAAACACTGCCTGGAGAAGCCAATCAGATGCCAGTCACCGCTCTATTCACAGCCCTGTACTGAGCGATTCGGAACTTGACCAATGCAAAACCAACGGACGGTAGCCCCCTGGTCTCTCTCAAGGCTATAGAACAGGGGTCGGCAACCTTTTTGGGGCGCGGGCCGGATGAGAGATCTGGAAGCAGTCGGCGGGCCGGGGCATAAATCGATACAATTTGACGGCATATGAATGTTGTCAACATTTGGAAATATGACAGCTTTAATTAACTGCATTTCAAAAGCTGTCTTAAGCTTGAGATGTTGTGCCGGTATCGCTCACAATGGTGGATATGTATACCTTCTTATTACAGACTGCGCCAGCAGGACAAATCGATTATAAAAAAAATGACAAGCACGTCTCAATACTTCATTTAAGTCGACCTCACGTGTGCCCAAAAACATGAACCCAGTATTACATTGTGCAAGCAGTGCAAATAGTGAGGATATGATAATTAACACACTCACGAATTGCAACGAGCATATCATTTATGTGTAATAATAATATCTATTTCGAAGTCTTATCTTGACAGGCACCGCAGGGCCGGATACCAGACTACCAAATATTTTATGTAAGTTGCCTGTTACCAGCCGCGGGCGGGTACGTCAGCCGTGAGTGGTTGCCGACCCCTGCTATAGAACAACAGGTTGACGTTGTCTCGTTCCTACGTCACCAGCTCTACACTAGATTCTAGGTTCAATACCACATATTTTAATATACTCCCTAGTGCTACAAAATAATTCAATTATATTCTTACGAAAAACTTAACAATTATGGTGTACTGAATTCGAAGAGCGAAATAATTCAAAAAGACATATCCATTTGGTATGAATTGCTGTAAAATAGTGAAACAGACATTTAATATTTCAAACATTATAGTTCATGCGAAGAAACCATCCATATTGTCAGAAGTTGGATTAGTTGAGTCGCAGTGGTTGCCATGGTAACACAACCCTGCATGGCACCTTCGCTTCCGCGGGTACGCTGATAAGCGGTATTGGCGCATTGTAAATAAAGGCGAGATCTGACGCCTAATACCGTCAGATAAGCTGAAAGTGACCTTTATTCGAAGGCGTACCGGGTTCCATAAAACCATTTCTTGAGCAAAAAATTGATTTTATTTTGCCAAAACGACCCCAGATATGAATAAGCAAGGCCTTAGACATCACATTTGTGTATCATCTTCTGAACGAATTATTTTAAAAATGTTTGAAATTGCGGACCCCGCAACCACCTGTTTTCCCATAGTCGCCAACATTGTTAAAGTCGGCTCGATGTAGAGCAGAAGTGGTGGACCGACACTCTGGTCTTCAAGTGTGTTGCCAGGTTCACATTGAGTGGGGGTCTCTCTCACGCAGTCTCCGTAGCCGCCGGCGCAGTCGGTTATGCACGACGCGTCCAGCGGATGAGGCCGTACCAGCGGCAGCGGTGACACCGTACCCACCGGCCTTGGCCGGCCGCGGGTCAACTATGTGTTGAAGGGGGCGGCAGGCAGTGCGCCCCGCTCGCCGCCGCGGCCGAATCTCCTCGGTCCGCCGCCCACATGCCGTACCCTGGGAGGCTGACTGATGCTGACTGCTGCTGCATCATGTTCATCTGCTTGGTCTTGCTGTACCAGCTGTAGTCCTCTGCCTCTGACGCCGAGCGGCTGGGTACCGCCCCTGGCAGTTTGACAGTGACGTCCAGGTGCTCGATGACGCGCTGCGCCTCGGCCTGCTCGCTGAAACGGACAGGTTCGTTATAATCAGGTTCGATGAACTATGTAAGGTAGATACTTGATGTGTTGCGTTGGTTGGTGACAGTTATTAATTATGAAGGGAATTGTGTGGAAAGAAAATATGAAAGGATAACATTCGAAATGCATAATCCCGTTCACAACAACCCGTCTTAAAAATACTCAGCTCAGCCAGTGATTGTCATGGATCGGATAAACCCATGGGTGCCTACCCAATTCTTCCGATTGTCTGGGTTGGGTATGCTTTTTTTGCCTTATATGGGTACTGAGCGGGCAAAGATATGACAATTTTTTAGTAATGTCGCTAAGCGTTATTTTTACTTGACAACCAGACGTTTGACAAGGTAAATATATCAATAAATGATGAAGAGCACTTAAACAACTTTTTACAATTTTATGAGAACAATAAATATTGGTAAGTAATAGTGGTATAAGATTTAAAAATCAAAAATCATGTCCCATCCAAAGTCTGATCCAATATACAATGTTGACCGAAATGTGTTCGATGAGTCCAAATCCACAGCAACACACAGATGCGTGATATTATTTCTCGTTAATAGTATGCTAGTAAATATGCTAGGATAATGACAGCAAATTTGGTAAAAATAATTATCTGCTTAATCTGAATGGGCCGGAACGGACATGGGCCAGTTCCGGCCAATTCAGGAACATATTATTAATTTGCATGGGTCTGGTATGGGTCTGGGCTTGGTGTCCATGGGTTTAAGCTGGGCTGGGCTAAGGGTTTGAGCACCCATGACCCGTCGTACCTGGAGCTGCTTCACATCACGAAGTTCTTCTTTCTCCGAGACTTGGATAACTCCTCCAGTACAGCTTCGACTGAGAGCCCAGGGCACTGCCGGTACACCTGCAGCATGCAGATAGCTTCAGTCGGTCGGTCCTCCGACATCGCTGCCCTGATGGACGTGGCCGCCAGTGTAACGCGACTGAAAAACCGCTCCGGCTCGGCAATGGTCACCGTCAGCGCGGCCAGGATCTGCAGCAGCCTGCTCATGTTGGGCATGAGTTCTTGCGAGCAGGCGTCCAAAGCTGCCACAGCAGAGCTGGGCCGCGCCAGGCTGGGCTCTTCAGTCCACATGGTGACCCACAGCTCGTGCTCGATCTTGAGCATCTGGGGGCAGTCGAGGAAGTCTCCGTACCGTAGAACGGCGGGCTCCACTTCCTCCCACGGCTTCAGGTACGCGGACAGAAGACCTCGGAGTTTGAAGGACGTCTGCTGCCTCTCTCCGAAGCGTGCCTCGAGCTGCTGCAGAATGCTGCTAAGTAGTGGCAGGAAGCAGTTTATCCTGAAGTACGCAGTTGCGTCCTCGCAGTCTCCGGCGTTGGCACGGTAGATCGACTTTGCAGCACATCGGGGAGGTCTGATAGTGACGTCCAGGATATCCCCGCCACTCTTTTGCGCCTTTACCAATGACTTCGACGAAGCGCTCCGTCCGGCTGTTCCCTCCAGGCCTGGAAGTACCTTCGTGCACGTCCCCAGTCCTTCCATCGCTGTGACCGCATCTATGTGCTTTTCCTGAAGCGCGCGAGAGACCGGCAGCACTCCGGCGGTGACGGCTTCCAGTGAGAAGAGCGCCACTAGAAAGGTTGGAGAACTGATAGACCGGCGCAGTTTGCCGGCCTTCTCTCGCGTGTCCGAAGAGTACCAGGTCTCCATCTCCTCCAGAGACCTGATCACCGACGGCAGCAGCTCACAGAGGGTCAGGATCGCGTCGTGGCGCTCGAGGAATCGCGTTGTGCACAGCGAGACAAGCTTCATGCGAGCTTGTTCCGGCGCAACAGTCTTGATGGCGCGTCGCAGAGCTTCCATGCGCTTTGCCCGACATGTTGAAGAAGGCTGTCAGTTCTTTGACCGTGCTGATGCACCCTCGCACATCGCGCTGCTGGCAGCAGGCCGATACACAGAGGTTTAGAGCGTGCATCTCATCTCATCTCATATCTTTGTCATAGTCATATGGCACAGTGATAAAAGTCGCAGAGTGGACATTCGCGCTTCATCACTGCTGCTGCGCCGACGTTCATGCTGGACATCGCCGCGGCCCCGTCGAAGCCGCAGCCGATCAGCCGGGTGGTCCCGTTGGCGTCCAGCTTCTTGATCTTCTTGATGATGACTTGTCCGATGTTCTCGACCGTCATTTTTACCTCCTCTACCCCTTCTGACACTTGTCTGATCGTCTTTATTTATTCTAGAAGATCGCAGACGCCTACTGGGTCTTCACACACGAGCCAGCGTTCTTCCCTTGCAGCAGCGTATTGGAAAGCGACCACCATCTGCTCACGGCCAGCCCGGTCCGTCGTCTCGTCGGCCGGTCTGTCGTCTCGTCGCTGAGGACGCGACCTTTGATGTTTTCCCTGACATGAGCTCGGATGATGGTCATGGCAACTTTTGTAGATGTTTTTTTCAGGACGCCGTCCCCGTGACGGACGAGAAGACGCACAAGACTCCGAAAGTTCCGTCGTTGTGCTCAGGGTCCAATTCGCCGATTCGACCATCGTCACGGTGTCGCGGAGGGCGATATTTGTCGGCCCACACTTTGCAACGAATGTCGATGAAGGGGCCGGAGCGCCTGGCGATTGGCCTCGGCCTCGGTTAGCCTGCCCCTATCCATCACGTTACGGATGTCGCCAGTTGCGGCTCCACCATCGTTCCTCATCCCGCTAAGGAACTGGGCAGCTCTCTCCAGACATGTCCTATGAAAGGGCGAGTTGTCGTGCGAGTCGTAGGCCCCGTCTCGTCCTTTGACTTGACGGAACTGCGTCAGCGGTCGGGTAACGAATTATCCAAGGGTGTGGCACGCGCTCCACTATGAGAGGGCCCTTACCAGACCTGAGGCCTGGCAGGCCAATATTGGGGGTGCCAAAGCACCACCGAAGAGATATAAATAAATTGCCCTGGCATCAATTAACATAATGTGTCTAGGACTGAAAAAACTATATCTGCTTTAGGCAAAATGTGTCCATAGCACAGAAATTTAACATATTTCAAACAAATGTAATAAACAGAGCAAATCAAGTGTACATATCCCCAGATCACATTAACCTTAGTACCTTGCCCCTTCCATTTGCTTATACAAATCAACAATCATAAGGACATGTTCTTAAAAGAACAAATGTATGTTTAGTGATATTGGTACGTGGTAAGTAGGGTACCCTTGACATGACATTGCTTATTTTTATCTACAAACCACTAAGCAATTTAACAACCAGACCTATTTGTATTCAAATATACCAGAAAATAATAATAATATATCAACCAGCCAGTAAACAAAGTGTGAAAATGATGCCAAAAGGATATTTGGGTCAGCTTGAAACCTGCAAATACAGGGGTTGAGCTGCTACAGAAGGGGGATTTTAAATAAAATAACTCATTAGAGTGAAATATTTGACATGAAGAATGCATGCAAATTATACCGCTTGACTAAAAATAAACATAAAGTAAAAATAATGTAGCCACAGCGGCGGCAGCTTCCTCAAGTACGGTAACATTAAAGGGGAATAATCCCCTTTTTCAACTAAATTGAAATTATCACTTGAAATCGACAGACGAGACCAAAATATATTGAAAATTTGTCAAATTTTGCATATAAACTTTACTTTCAAAAGATATTGCAATTCAAAGTTGGTAAGCGTTCCACGCTTAAAACGACCGGTACTTGCAAGGTGCTTGCAAAGTATTTTTGGTCCTCATCAATCTGCCGACTTTTCCTTTTTTTCTCGTAAAATATATTTTGCGTTCTGCTTGTGATTAAATGCCCGTAGATAATTTATATAGAACAGCTATTCAATGAATACGTAACCAAATTAGCAGTTATATGTGCGTCTAATATGGCGGCCTTTTAGTGGCTGTAACCCCTCAATTTGTGAAAATAGCTTTATTTATTTGCTAGATTAGGAGTTTTGATAGTTTCGTTACTGGTTGTATTCAACAATATGCCTTATATTATCATGAAAAAGAGTCATTTATACACCCCAATAAAGACAAATCATACTAAAAAGGAAATTACGACCAAAGTTTATTGTGCGTTTTTAGAACGAACATTCACAACCTGTGCTTATTTTAGTATCGGCGATTTATTTCAGGGACATTGTCTAGCGTTGAACAAATTCGAAACACCTGCGCCAGATATGGCGCACTGTTTAGTGATGAGAATAGTGATGGGATAACACTGCTCATGAGTTTCGAAAGAAGTATGTGTACTTGCTTTTAATTTGTAAAAACTTACAACATGAATAAGGAATATATTTTTATTAATTCTTAAAATTAAATTAAATCATTGTGGATACCATAACGGAAAGCCTAAAAAATTGTAGCTAACAAAAAGAATAAAAGGTGGCGCCGAGCACCGGCCCGGCGCGGGTTAACATAATGTCGTTTTGAACTGGTTCTGAAAAGCCCAGCTGTATGATCACGTGTCTGGTCACTGACCGTTAACCCATCTCTGGCCAAGAGCAGTGATGTCTCATTCGCAATGTATCATGTGTCTCTATTCGGTGAATGTCACTGTTAAAGTGCGTCGTAACGGTGTAGTCGTCTAAAAATGATATAAAAACAGACAATCTGGGAAAATATGTATCCAACCGACTCTGTATCACATGGTATCATCACACATGGATTAATATGTAAACTGAATTGCCTTTCTTCGAATATTAATATAAACAAAGTTCGAAATTCCACATCATTGATATTTCTATCACAGATTTTCATCAGAAAGAATTAGCTAAAACCAGTGGGTGACAATCCTTCAGAGGCCAAAGGCTCAAGAACCGTTGTGTCATCACAGTATCGGCCAATGAGATGACGCCACGTAGAATTTGTGACGGCCGCGACAATTCAAGCGCACGAAACGGCTGCTCAGGCCATTGCCGGATCTACGGCTGGGCAAAATGGGCAATTGTCCCTCCCAAACGAAATATCGGTAGGCAAACGTATATTTTTGCCCCTACCAAAACATATCGAGAGGTTGTGATTCTTGTCCCGAGAAGTCTTGATTTACAATCTCCGCTCGACAGTGGCGTCGCCACAGTTTCAGAACTTTTACCCGTACGCATCATGTCATCGAACACATTATGAGGGGGACTTCTTATCTCTGGCATGGGTGTCTTGCGGTAGTTATATTTAACCCCTCAGTGATGGATCTACGGTTGAGCAAAATGGAAAATTGGCCACCCCAACGAAATATCGGTAGGTAGATGTAGACGTATGGTCCCCTCCCCCTCCACAAAAGGTGATCCGGTAGGTTGTGTTTTGTGTTCGGTTAGTCGTGATTTACTGAACAGTGGCGTCGCCACGATTTCAGAACTTTAAAGTGAACACATGTCATTGGATACGTTGGGTGGGTGACGCCACTACCTGACCTGACCGCCACTACCGCCACTACCTGGGTGACGTCTTATCTCTGTCATCATGTCATGGTAGTCTTGCGGTAGGCAAATGTAGGCAGGGCAATAGAACACTATATGTAGGTAACCCCTCGGTTTTTAGAGAGGTGCGAGTTGTGGCAGCGCTGTTCAAATTTTTCCCTTCTCCTTTCCATTATAAATGAAGGTCAGAGCATAGGAGTAGGAACATGAGGGGATGGCCCCATCACTTTTCGTTCAATTTTTGGCTAAAATATTGTATTTTGTTTGGTGATAAAAATTGTTGACAGTATAGGTTTCACCAGGACGAGAAAGCCAAAAATCTGCAAAAATATGACCCATTGGTTGGGTTTCTCTCAAGACGATAACAAAGTTTCACTGCCCCCCCTACACTTTTCGTGACGTTTCTACATTTATGGGTCCTAGGACGTAGCTAGGGGGGGGGCACTGGGGTCATGCTCCTCTGAACATTTGTTTTCCTTTTACATTAGATAAAATAGGATTGTGCTGACGACCCGTCCTGCTGACTGACGTCATCTGCTGACGTCATCAACTTTTCGCTGACGAAACGCGGAGCGAAATTTTTGCCCCTCTCAAACTCGAAACCTAGATCCGCCAATGGCTCAGAGGCAGAGACGGCTTCGTTGGCTGCGCTTTAAGTCGCGAACATCAAAGTGCCGACACGGAGTTTCCAATCCGTTAAACAATAATCCGTGCATATATTATATAAAATATTGATCGCAGAAAACAATATTATTTCGGCAGCGCTCCTTTGCTTCATTGAATCCTAATTTGTTTGTAATGCATGATAGCAGACTTTAATAAGGTTGAATCAACAAGCACGGAATTAACCCGCTATTGGCTGGGGTTTTAGCTGAACGCCATTGACGAGGGGGAGGCAGGCAGGAGGCGGGTCTCCCGAACCAAAGATCGAAGCGAGACGAGCCAGTGGTGAATCCATGGTCGAGCAATTCCCCGCCCCCTAACCACCTGAAATCAGCAAAAAATTGACACACTTCCTTTTGTAGAACAAAATGCAAGCAAGTTTTACAAAGGCGAGTTTGCTTTAAAATTAAAGGGAGTGTGCCTACTCACATTGGACATGTGGAGTTGTTGACACTAGTCTGTAGAACAGATTTTTCTGAATTTAGCCATGTACTTCATTTCCCCAGAAATCACTTTAGTTGCTGAGATATTCGAAAGTCGCCAATCACATACTGGAAGTAACTTAATTGATTCGATATCCGCCAGAGAGCTTTCGCTACTAGAAGCATTTGCTCTTAAATTAAACAACGCTAGCATATTATTGTTAGCTTCTGTCCAATAAAAACTCGTGAGTCAACTGATAACAGCTGCCGAACAGATTCTCGTTCACTGTAAACAAACCTATACATTGCCTATAAAAGTTCGTTTAATCGTCTTTAGTGCGCCATTCTAGGTAACATCTTGCTTACTCTGTTTATAGTGACGAATCGTTTATGAGTTTTGGAAACAAAACAAATGCAAAACCAGAATAATAAAGTAAATATTCAACTAAAGGGGTTCCAGACGTGAATTTTGTCGTAACCATAATCAAAGCAATAGCCTTCTTACCGTAAGAAAAATATATTTTGACATTTCAAAAGAGTAAGCACACTCCCTTAAATCAGCTTTCCAATATATAAGCAAGCGAAAGTCCGATGCAGTTTTATTAACGTGTGAGACTCTAAAGTTATCCCCCAAACAAACAAAAAATCTGACTGGAGTGAGACACCACTGAGACAAGCGGATGCGGTATCCGAAAGCTTCTCAATGAGATTGCACCTTAAGATGCTCAATTTGGGTGGGGTCCCATGGGGGGCATCAGCAAATGCTAGGGAGTCCACTTTGGTATGCCCCCCCCCCCCCGTCGCAAAATCCTTGCTGCGCCCCTGCTGATGACGTCTTGGTCATGTTGCCGAGAGAATCCCCCACTTCGTTTTTCACCGTCCCGTTGGCGTCCAGGAAACATAGCAAATTTGCGCATCAGAACACGCTGTTTGCATCCGCTGTTGCATGGAAGCTCTAAAGAAAGCCGCAACATCCGTTAAACACACAATTATGATGCACCGCCCAGCCAATGTTGTTGGCTTACGACGAGGCGACTCGACCAATTTTAATTCATTATGCATACTCAGCAGAGAGAGATTTCCGCTAGCACCCTAGTGTTAAAGCCGGCCGAGTCAGTGGCAGCAGCCAGCCGTCAGCGTCAGCGTCTCTGTCACCGGTGAGAGGTCGCCACATGCCCGTGGGGGCCGAGAGCTGCATTCTGAGCAGCTGGCGACTCGGCGAGTATAACGCCGCACTCGAGACAGGTGGTGGTACCGTTGGATGGTTGGCGGAGCCAGTGGTGGATCTACGGTCGGGTAGAATGGGCAATTTCCCCCACCAAACAAACATGCCGGTAGGTAGACGGATGTTTTTGCCCCCAGCCGATCCGGCAGGTTGTGATTTATGTGCCGGTAAGTTGTGATGTACAATGTATGTACATTAGGGTGTGTCATCAGTAACAAAACCAAATGACACAAAGATATTCCTTGGCGCTGGAGCC
>VOPJ01002591.1:0-45176 GCA_014673585.1 Semibalanus balanoides
TCAGGGTAAGTGGGTCCCAGGTGCGGCGTGGACTCCGCATCCAATTCGAAAGGATGGGCAATGGCCCAGTTGCGACAGGGTAGGGGTTGCGTACTGGACCAGTCGTCAGGGTCTGGTGGTCCCACATCCACTCTGGCAGCGTGGACAGTGGTGCTGGGGTAGGTCTCAGATTCAGTTTCGGCAGGCTGGACCCTAGACCTATGGCAGGAAAGAAGGTAGTCCCTGACCAAGGGCCAGAGGGGTGAGGACTGGAGGGAGTAGGCCCCGCACTGAATACAGACCTGGGGTGAGCAACGCTCACAGCTAACCAGGGACAACAAAACTAGAGAATCGCGCTCGCACCCCTAACGGGAAAGTCAGGAGCCCAAGCAGCCTAACATGGCCGTACATTTGAAATGCTCAGCAAAGCATGCAGTGGGGTGACTGGGGTGAGCTGATCCACCTGGGGTCTCTCCAATTAACACACCGTGGTCGATAACGCTCCCCTCCGGGGGCGGTAACGGTGGCCGGCCAGTCAGCAGGGGTGAGGGCTCGCTCTAGAGGGGTGGAAGGCACCGCCAGCTCCACTGCTGACCAGTTTAGTCCCAATCCAGTGGCAGAGAGCAGACTGCGAATGGTTGAGATTTGTAAAATAAATGCTTAAAGCTCCCGATATAACGCGTCGCATTGGAAGGCCCCATAAAACAAAATCGAGTCGTTTACTTTGTGTTCCCAATAAATCATAACTTTGAGCGGTTCCCATTTTAGCAGTTCAGCATCATCACGTTAAACCTTTGTAGGTAGTGAGCCGGATCTTGGGCAGACACCGCCGATCGATGTCCGTGTCGTACTCTGAGGGGTTGTGAACAGAGACAGATCGGTGGCGGCTGCGGTACTGCGGTATGCAGTGTCCAGGACAGTGACTGCCCCCCGCTCCACATCCCCCTCCACACAGCTCCCAGCTCCGCCTCCGGTATGCAGTAGTAATAACCAGCACAGTATGTCTGCGTCTCCCTTCGCAGGGCCGTCTCAGGGGACTGCCCCCGCCGTGCTCCGGGGACTGCCCCCCGCCGTGCCAGCCTGCTGCAGTGGGAAAGTTCCTGCAAGTCTCAGGCCGCAGAGACGCATTGACGACTTCTGACCGGCTGTGTGAGGCGAAATGACCGGCGGGTGAGGCGAAATGACCAGCGGGGTAAGGCGAGTGACAGCGGAACGGTACTCCCGGTCCGTACCGGAACCATGGCTGCCGGCGGCGACCCGTCCCGGTGTGGCCCTGCGCCAGGACAAAGGCCCCGCCACGCCAGCTGAGCCGTCCGCTCGGCCCAGCTGCTGCCTGCTGTGCCCGGAACTAGGACCGTTTCAATGGGCCTTTTAGTTGGCTGCTTTTCCATGCATTCGGTGGGGATATCGGTCGATCTTTGATCCCCGAGATCGTCAGAACGTGAACTGGCTGCCCTCACATGCAAATGAGCCACAGCAGCCGCCCGGAAAGTGAGTGCACCGTCCGGCTTTGTTCCAACGCATCCCGGTCGGCATTGTTCCACGGTTTCCAGACGCTGCGGCCATTTAAACCCCGGCGGGAGGGAGGCACGCCGCTCCGATGCATAATGCATCAGTCCGGCACAGCCGTCCATCAGGAGGCAGCGTGCCCCACCTGCCCTCCGCCGCATCACCTGGCGTCCACGGGCTCACACGTGCCTGCCTGCAGACGCCACCATCACCTGCCGGGTGACGCTCTCATCACCTGCGGCTGCCTCCCAGCACGGCACGACTCATCACCTGCCACCAGCAGCGGGGCACGGCACGGGGTACCACTGAGCCCGGGTACCGCGGCGAGGCGTCAGGAGGCGGCGGACAGAGGCGCCGGCCGCTGAGGTGGGGTCTGAGGTCGGCTGCAGCCAGCGGCCTCTGCCTGCTGCGGCCAGTATATTCTGCAGCCGGCTCGGCCCGCAGGGGACATACAGTATACCTGGCGACCCTGGCAGCGGGGCCGGCCCCTTCCTGTCACGGTCACTGCAGCGGACAGCCCCTCTCCGTCACGGTCACTAGAGCGGACAGACCCTCCCTGTCCACGGGTCAACTGCGCTGACAGACCCTACCCCTGGCCACGGTCACTGCCGCTGACAGCCTCCCTGTCACTGGTCTACTGCCTAGCTGACAGCCCCTCCTTCACGAGTCACTGGACGGCTGACAGACCTCCTGCCCGGTCGACGCTGCCCGCTGAACAGAACCCTCCTTGCACGGTCACTGCAGTGGACAGACCCTCCCTGCCACGGTCACTGCCGCTGACAGACCCTCCCGTCACGGTCACTGCCGCTGACAGCCCCTCCCGTCACGGTCACTGTGGCGGACAGCCCCTCCCGTCACGGTCACTGCCGCTGGACAGACCCCTCCCGTGCCACGGTCACTGACGCTGACAGCCCCTCCCGTCACGGTCACTGCCGCTGACAGACCCTTCCCGCCACGGTCACTGCTGCCGCCGAGCCCCACCGAAGAGTGCTTCTGCAGCCGGCCCGGCCCGCAGGGGAAATACTGTAAACCTGCGGGCCCTGGGCAGTGGGCGGACTGCCTTGCAATTTGCAACGTCACTAATATTCGCCGTGGAACGCAAAGTGGCGGCCTACGGCGGTAGGCAGTAGACAAGGTACTTCATGAGCAACACAGACGATCAAAAAGACCCTTTAAACGCACCGGATGAATACAAGCATAACGAATTAACGTCATAGGAGGAGTACAATAGAGAATCATCGGAGCAGAACGCAAGCCGGTCAGCCTGCAGACAGCAAACGTCAGACACTCACCTTCCACTGAGCGGGAACTGGCGATCAAAGGAGTTCAGTTCCGTCCTGCCGTGCCGCTGCGCCAGCCGGTCGAACAGCGCCAGAACCGTCTGACCTGGCGAGGACGCGTCCTGGCGCCGGCGGGGTCGCGGGGAGGCATCCTCCTGCGACCTGCCGCACCGGGACGCCGCTGAGGAGAACTTGTCGTACACGGTGTCGAAGTCGGTGATCCGTTCAATCGCCGACTGCGGCGTGCGCGCGTGGTCGTCAGCGTACGCCTCGGGCCGCTCATGGTCGTCGCTAACGACGCAGTAGCGCGGGCCGAAGCCGAGCGTGGAGAGTACAGAGTTCATGGCGTCTGACTAGTTCTGCGGTCTGTACACGCGAACACCTCCACGCGGTCCCGGCTGATCGGGGACTGGCCGGCGCGTCTGGGCGGAGCCGGCAGCGGCGTGCACACCTGGCGATCGGCGCGACATCTGTTGATGATTGCTGTAAGCATGACTAGACATCTAGCGGTCAGTTGTGGAACTTCCGTTTCTCGGATGTTTACCGACCGACACGACACCTACCGATCAGTATTGGAAGTTAAACCAATGCGTACAGACTTAAAGTAGACGTTATCGAAGAAATGCATCCAGCAACCGAGCAGGATGCTTTTTGCACGCTACATGGACAGGTAAGTATTTGGTATAACCAGTTAAATTAATGACTTAGACTTCAGAGCTCAGAGACGCTGAGGCATTTTACAACTTGTCCAAGAACGAGATGTGAGAAGTGTCATGCACTCCACAATGTACACCAGAGGACCAGTGAGACCGACACAAAATGGTAAATATGACAAAATATCACCCTTCATTACGCAAACTAATAGCGTCCATCTGTAGCAAGAACTCCTCAGTGATGAGGCCTCAACAGTTTTTCAGTGTGATCCTTTTTCATGCCACCACTCACCAGTCACAAGCAGGGGTGGGACTATATAAAGACATAAAGACATAAATAAAGACATAAATTTTCATGCCACCACTCACCAGTCACAAGCAGGGGTGGGACTATATATCTCTTGGGGAGGGCCCGAGCCCCCCCCCCAATGATTTCAAATTTTAACATTAGGCCTATGGCGTTGCATGGTAAAAACTGAGTTAATATCTAACAAATTAACATTAGGGCCCCCGATCGATTGCATAAAGTTCCGCTTGTGGTCACAAGCATTTAAAATGAACACATGTCACTTTTCCAAGTCAAGCCATTAAACCGTTGGTACCCGGAAGAATCAGGATTACTTGCCTTCTCTTCTAGCTGAGATGGAGTTATCTATGTAACACACCGGGGAACGTTTGGTCTCCTCCGCGGACGAGATGATGATGATGAAGATTAAGATGATTAGGGCTTTAGGGCGCCTCATCCGAGGACGGAAAAGACGATTTTCGTTCACTTAAAGGAAACAGTTCACCTTGGATTTTTTTTTTCAAACACGACTTTACTTTATTTTGAAATACAACTTCTTTTCATAATGTCAAAAATAGCCATACATCGTGCCGATTCAGGACAGAAGGACGTATATTATTAATTTTATCAAAACTACATGCGTACTCTCCGCAACATCAAACGTGGCTGATGGCTCAGCCAATCAGATATTCGAAAGTAGTCGAGTAAGATCACTGTATAGCCTCTGTCCAGGTGTAGAAGGCCCACATTCTCGACTTCTTTATTTATGGCCCACATTCCTTCGACTTCTTTATTTATGGCCCACATTCCTTCGACAAAAAGTCATATATATTCGGCTGGAGAGCCCTTTCAGCCCAGAAAACTTGCAGTCAGGTTTTTTTCAACACGGGCTAAAAGACTGCTATATCAGTTCAAACCCCATGTTGAAGGTGAACTATTTCCTTTAAGCAGCATTCACAGAAACCAGCAGGCGGGCTTTCTCAACAAATTACGCAGGTATATAACATACTGGTAACTGGCATGAACAGTATCAGCAGTATCAACAACACCATCCTGACGGTGGGTCTCGAACCACAGCAGCAGTCAGCAAGGCTCAGTGCGCTTAGGAACACTTTTTATATTAAAATGTACCGAATGTTGTGTGTGGATGGCTTTCTGAGGTCAGACCCTGTGCTAAGCAGAGCTTGTTGCGCAGTCCTGACCCTCACCACCCGATCACGTAATTCCTGTTGGCCGGCAGAATTTAGAGACGAAAGTTTTACGTGCCCGACATACCTGGACACGGTCCGCCCCGCTCACTGACGTCACCTGGCCTTGAGTGCGACCGCTGCCACCAGCCGCAGGCCATCCCAGCCAGAAGCAAATAGCGAGCGCCGAAGCGACTCGAACCCGGGCTGCCACTACCGAGATAGTTCAGAAGACCGGCACTCTCCCACTGAACTACAGGGGCGGACTTTTTAACATGGAACACGGACACGGAAGCTTTAGTGAGAAGCTCTGCCGCTAGGTGGCAGTGCCAGAACGATTCCAAGTCCAGTCCAGTCACCCAAATAAAAGTAAATACATACTGCATAGATACTAGATAGGTAATTCAGAGCAACACTGGGAAACAATTTCACAATATTATCAGTATTGTATTAAATAACAAGATGACAGGCAGCCTTGTACAGAACGGTGTCGTGACAACGTTTGACGTTTGTATGCTTATCTCCTGTTTGCCCTCGGTCCCATCATATAAACCAAAACTATAAAATACAATACTTTCCAATGAAAACGTTCGAGGTCAAAATCAACTTAAAATGTTTCCTGGTCATATTGAGCTCGTTCATGGTGTGAATGATTACCAAAGACAACTTTAACTTTAAGCGCCCCTCAGCATTCTTGCCCCAGCACATTCCACGCGTGCACGATCTTTCCCGACACACGGAGCAAACTAAGCACATCCCCGGTTCAAATCCAGCGTCATATACCGCCAGGTACACAAACGCTGTCTACCAGAGCCGGCATCTGCAACGGCGGATGGCTATCCACCAAGTACCATTCCGGCCTTCCCAGGACAATGCTGAGCCCATTCCGACACATCAAACTCTGCAGATCCGCACCGATTGAACACTGACTCGAGAGGCTGACCTCTGTACATCACAACCTCACCAGGGCCCGACAAAGTCACAGTTTACGACACGACAGCAACGGCGAAGATCAATGTTCGAGTGATGTTCACGAGCAGAGCACAGCAGCCATAGTGTGCTGCAGAGCTCACGGTGCTGGCGATCCTGAGATGAGCTTGTGTGGAGCTTGTGTAGAGCCTGTGTCGAGCCTGTGTCGAGCCTGTGTCGAGCCTGTGTCGAGCCTGTGTCAAGCCTGTTTCAAGCCGGTTAGAGCCTGTGTCGAGCCGGTTAGAGCCTGTTTCGAGCCGGTTAGAGCCTGTTTCGAGCCGGTTCGAGCTCGACTCGAGCCGGAGTTAGAGCTGGTGGCGGGCCGGTGATCATGCGTAGAGTCGGGTACCGGCTGAAGACTAGAGGTGGGCAGCCGGTGTCGGCCGGGCTGGCTGCTCTGCACCAGCCGGCACCAGCGGCTCAGGTGCGGGTACACCTCCCGCTCCTGGTGGCTCAGCCGAGACTCAGTGGGGTACACCTCCCGCTCCTGGTGGGACAGCCGAGACTGTGGGGGACACGATCAGGCGACAGTACAGAGTACACCAGCGGCTCAGGTGCGGGTACACCTCCCGCTCCTGGTGGGACAGCCGAGACTGGGGGGGGGACACGATCAGACGACAGTACAGAGTACACCAGCGGCTCAGGTGCGGGTACAACCTCCCGCTCCTGGTGGGACAGCCGAGACTGTGGGGAGGGGTGGGGGCACGATCAGACGACTGTACAGATTATAACGGCACCAATGGTCTACCACTGTTAATTTTATCCCCTATTTTTTTTTTTAAATATATAAATATGTAGCCTGTTTCAGACAAACAGATGTCCAGCTAATAAGTTGACATCACAATGCTGTCACAAAATACGACACAACAAACTAATATTGTCTCCAGGTAATTTTGTAAAATCCCCAAAACGTCGTCATTTCATCGTGCACAGTACATCGTAATGTCCGTAAAACGTTATCATAATCAACAATGTTGGCACAACACAACTTTGGCAAATGCGTCCTTCAAAAGAGAGACAAGTGTGTTTGCTCAAGCATCATCAATATATAGCAAACCAATTCATTTTATTTTTGTTCCAAAATGTGGGATGTGTTCAAGAACAAAGTTACAAGAACAAGGTCATGCTAAAGTATTGAATGTTGATCCAGCATCATGCAACATTTAATAGTCACATTCAGACAATTTTGCATATCCCCAATGTTTTCAAAGTAAAATTATTTGTCAACCAATGGTAACATTATAGCTTGCTAAAATGTAACCTTCTGACAATATTTGACAGCTTTGTCACAGAACACTATGTAAATATTCAACAGGTGAGTTGAACAGGTGAGTTGGGTGTATATCTTCATATTACTTACCATTGGAGAGTGAATCAGCTTGAAGACATCAGTATCAATAGATGTAGCTTCAGTTCCAACCAAGTATGTCTTGTCTGCCAACCAGTGGTCCACATGCTGAAAAGGATGGATGTGTGTTGTGCTAGTGAATAAAAATGCACACATAAACCAGGAATAAATGTTCAATGCATGATACAAGATAAAGAACACTACCTACTAGACACTAACAACTTTCATTGTGCAAGTACAAAGTTCAGTGAGTTAGAAAGAGCTTTAATGAAACATGCAACACACAACCCAAAAAATAATGCTCCTGCAAATGAAGGATAGCCCACAAAACAAATAAAATACTGAGAAAGTTAGATAGGTAAGACTGCAATAACCTTGGACAAACATCCTAACCTTAAACTTGTCAACGTTATCAGAAGTAAACAATGCTACTAACTAAAGCACTGTGGGCCAGTACCATCTGCATTTTGACAGCATGAAAAGTCTAAGATTACAATGTGTCTGAAGATGGGACTTTTATCCTACCACCAATCAATACACATCTTTCAGATTTGGGCTTCTAAAGAGAACATGATAGTTATATCACACATTGTGCTTTCAGGTGAAACAAAAATGGTCAGACAGCCTAAAGGATGGGACCTCTCTGCCTACCCACACAACATCTCTACTAAAGGATCAAGCCTAGTTTGATCCTAGTTGATCTCTTGATAAAATTCAGCAATTGATGTCAGATCCTGCTGATTTCACAGGGACATTTTTACAGAACATTTTTAGTATTTTAACAAAACTAATAACTAGGTTTGTAAACATACTAATTCAACACATTTTGAAAGGAGATATAAGACATTAACTTCAGTGGATTGATCTACTGAGTCATCTATACTCCATATTATAGAGATCGGTGCAACTTCTTTTCAGGATAAAACAAACATTTGCTACTTATGTATTAAACTTACCTGTTCCGGTCCCTGTCACAAAGAATGGTGATGAGGCAGAGGTAAAATAAGCAGGAAGGAGGAACCAGAGCAAAATAACGAAGATCCTCCCAGCTGAAACACTGCCATCGGACCAGGTTTTGGCTCTAGTACTCACACAAGATCATATTCCGTAAATAGTTGGAGATACGCAGGAAGCCCTATGTCCACATTGGCATGCATTTGACTATTTTACTAATTACCTGAGCTATCATGCTGTGAAAAAATGGAGCAATCTACCCTCCTGGGTCATTGAAGAAGATTTGTCACAGTTTCAAGCACAACATTGACAAGTACTTGGCAGAGCTCATGTAACTGGCTCCGTCCGACTTCCACTTAAATAACTCAGGCCAAGCATCCAGAGTGAGTCTCTAATAAAAAATTGCTGAGGTATTTTTAAGTATATTATTACAATAAGGCACCTGCTACCTACCTTTAACGCAGCTTCAGATGGAGCTGAACTGTTCCGTAAGTAAAGCTCTGTAAATTCCCTCCACTGCCACTTTTCAGCACTCAACAATGCTTCCTTCATCATAGCAAAGTCTTGAGAAAGAAATGTTCGTTATATAATTTCAGGCTAAAACTGAATATAATAATGAAGGCTAGGAACAAAATGACTTCGATCTCGATCCAACTTCTAGCAGCTGTTATCACTTATCCATCAAATTCCAATTCAAGGCAACTTGCCGGTTGATTCCAACGTGCCGGTCTATGCTTTTTGCGACATAAAATGCGCAGTGGTGACAAAATCTTGTGTTTTATGAGGAACAATTTTGTCAACAAAAGTAAGTTTGATGACGTAAATAATGTATACGACTGAACCATTGGTTACTAATAGAAAATAGGCTATTTTGATTCGTCAAAAATCGCTGGCAGCGCTCAAGCGCAATAATCAAACAGATGATACACCGACCGAGCGAGATGTTATGATCTTCCGCTGCAGAGGCCACGGAGGATCACTGTGCTGGAACGGGGTCGAAGGAGAGGTCGCGCCGGTCCGAGGTAAGATACGGGAGAAAAGAGAACTGGGCCTTGCAACATTGAGGTCTATCGCGGCTGCTTGTGTCTGACATCACAACAGCACGGCAGCTTAAGTCTGATTGTTGATGCAAGGTTGCATAAAATAACATAGCTGTTTTTCTGGTGTATTTAAGGAAATATTATTCAAAATGTTATGTGATGTTAGGCAGGAAAGCATCCCGAATTTATTTCAGCTGCCTTTTATGTTGCATAACATGAGCTATTATACAGCTACCTTGTATATTGTCTGATGTCTTATGTCAATGTCTGATGCAAATCTTGTATGGGCTTTTTTAATTCGAATGTTTATTAGACCCTTTTTGCTTTGATTTGCTGTGCTATTTTTAATGTATGATTTTGGAAGCTAAAATTGAAATCGGATACCAAAGTCTTGCAGATTAATTGGATCAGAAGAAACCTCCATGACAAGTTAAATTAATTTAAATATCTACCCATAGTTTGATATACATACACAGACTTTGTGGGCTGCTAAGTCTACAAGACATATTTACAAAAATGTAATTTTAGGTATGTGTTCCAGATCTGTTGGTACCTATTTAATTACTCAAGCATCTAAGTGGAATCAACAAGCTCAGTAGATGTTTGGATGCAGCTTTGATTGGTACCTAATGATACTCAACTCATTTATGTAAAGTGCAATCACTAAAACTTAGTTCCAGCAGGTTATAAATTGTTTTAGAATCTCAGGACATAAGTATTACAGGATTGAATAGTACCTCAGCAAGCTTTAAACATTTCATCATCAACAATGCATTGAAGTAGCATGCATTGCTGCTGTAAGTTTCCAGAGTAGATACCTACCTGCTTGTTCATTGAAAAGATACCCTGATAAATTTTAACTTGTCTGTCAGTGTTCTTGAATTAATCAAGGTAGAAAGGTTATCAATATACTCTGGAAAGGTTACCTAGTGGTGCCCTAAAACCCCAATCCACCACCACCATATAGGTTAGCTGGCAATTTATATATGGCATATGCTGCAGTGTAGGAAAAATCCATTTTTCTGGAGAGGATCCACATTTTTCTGGAGAGTTATGCACTTTACGGCATGCATTTTTTTATTGATGAGATCTTCGTTGTAAGGAATAATTATGAGACCGCGTAGGGATACGGGACGTGCTGGGAATGTTATCGAAGCTGTTCAGCGCGCAAGTCATCGTGACTATGGATAAGTACCGCGTCACGAGGGACATTCACTCACGGCGGCCGCCAGCTGGCGACCCGCCTCCTCACGAATCACGGCCCCGTCGGCCGTGACTCGTGAGATGAGTATCGGGTAGAAATGACATGGTCCCGGCACCCCCTCGTTGATCATCAGGGTCGCACTGAGATGAGGTCGCGAGATTTCGAATGGTCGGACATGCCACTGCCTATTGACCTCATCTCTACGATAAGTCATTCCATTGGCTCACCGGTCTCATCGGACCACTTGTTTGTAGGCAGTCTGAAAAGAGCACAACATTTTTCGCAGCTGAAATTTCCTCCAAATTGCCGCTTTCTCTGGAAATCGCAAGCTCTCACCATGTCAGTCAGCTTAGGGTGCAGGATAACCACGTCGTCGCCTCATTATCTCGCTACATAGCATCAGCCAGTTACCCAAATTCACCGCGTGCCTCGGAGAGGACCATGTTCAGATCGTCACGCACCCCGCGCGGATTCCAGTTTGTTCCGCCCGCGTTGCGATGATAACCGTCAGTAACTCGGCACCGTTTGTCCTACGCTTTCGACGCCTCCCGCGCCATGATGTCCTAACGTCAGACGCGAGCGGCGGAAAATCAGTTTACGTGCCTGCCCTGCCTAGAAACTGGCCTGCTCGACTGGCCGGAACAAATCACCGTTTCTAGTTGTTACCTGCCATGGGACTGGCCTGCGCGGTGGAGCCAAAGAGCGACGGAGGATGACGGTGATCAATTGGTGGATTGTGTAACGGTTACGTCATGTGGGCGCTGGTCGGTGATCATTGGTGGTTTATAGCCGGCGCGGATGTAAATAGCGCTGATTAATGTCCCATCAGTCCACTGCCGGCGGCCCCGAGAAAGTGAGATGGCGCTGATGTCTGCACTGGTGGATTGTAATCGTGCTGTAGCTGCTCGTGAAGTCTGGAAACGTGCTTACTGCGGTATGACGTGTAACTTGTCGTAAATTTTGCTCCGGTTTGTTTTATAGCAACACGTGAGGTGATAAACAGTGACCACAGTTTGTCTTCTGGCATAACGGGCGGTGATGAAGGATGATTAAGACTTTGATGTGCAGGGTTTATAGCCTTCTCCTGAGATAAACTATGTTCTTTCGTTGCTTGAAATTTTCGCCAAATTAATGTGTTAATGAATGATGTGTCATTTGTCATTAATGTGTTGCTCACATCAGTCAAAGGCATCTTTCGAAAAGTCACTGTTTATTATATATTCATCCTTCATCGTATAATCCCCATGCCTCGTTGCTTTCCTCTATATCATTTCCTACCGGCATGTTCTAACTTCAATGTATGTCTCTTTCCAGGTTCATCTTATCTTCGCGTCGAACTCCATAAAAGAGCTCACCATGTCTGAAAAGTAAGTGCCGACCTCCTGTTCTCCATGTGGTACTGTGGTAGACATGACGTGTCATTCATTCGTGTCATTCACCTTGATCTGGAACGATTGTGAAACGTTCATCTGGATTCGGCCTGCTGCGATTACGATTGATTATGATCGCTGCGTTCCATCTTTTCTCCTACTGTTTGCGGGTGGGCAGCGTTTCACCGGATCGAGGCCTGTCACTGTGCCGCCCGGCCCAATTGTCGAATGACCGCGTGGCGAACTAATGGTCCAACATTTCCCTCGAATTGAAGTTAAACGGAAGGACGAATGTTATATTAAGCCAGCAATAATATTAACATTAATAATGCCCCCATTGATATTATCGGGAAGAGTATTTAACTTACCAACGAATGTGCAGACAGCTCTCATCTCTCGTAGTAAAATAGCCTCCACCCAGACATCCTTGTGGCTTTGTTCGTCGATCATCTTCACAAAGACCGCTTGTTATATTGTATCTTTTTCCTGCCGGCTAGTTTTTGGTGTTACGACTCCATCGGTACCTGTTTCCACTTAACCTCTCCTTTTATCACGCTCCCCTCCTTCTGTGATGGGCTCATCCTTATGTGAGCTCATCGTATGGGGTCCGTATTCGCCTTCCTCGTTTACTTAAATGCATGCTATCTTGTCCTACTCTTCGCTGGTGACGGTGAGAGCGCTCATGGAATCGACCCGCCCCACTTCCACCCGCCCCGCCCCACTCCACCTCGCCCCGCCCTGCCCGATCAGCTGACGGCCGGGCCGGGGAGGGAAATCGAGCCGGGTGTGCCGCTCACCGCTCTAGAAAGCGGCACCGGCCGGCGCTGCGGCGTGGCAGCAGCGGGGCGGCGGTGGAGGCGACCCGCCCCCTCCCGCGGCACTCCAGACCCGCTCCCCGGCACCGGGGCCTACCGTTGGGTCCACGTCTGATGTCTGGACGTGATGGAGAGACAGCTGTAGAGGCTGCTGATGACGACACTTCAGCGCCAGCACAGTCAGCGCGGCCTGCTGGCGTTGTTGTGTGCCTCGTCATGTCGCCGGGCTGACTTAGTTAGATCATCTGATAACTAAAGTCTCGTTCCTTGGCATGATCAGAGTGACTGGAGATTAGACTAGGTGCAATTTAGCAGTGGTGCATTGTGTAATATCCATTAACTCTCGGGTCTTATGGCCAGCAGCTTGCTGTAAATGCACTCATATGCCCGACCTTATGGATTGTTACGACTATTGAGTACAATGAAATTAAATGAGACAACAGTACTTCAGTCCCTAGACAGCTCATTCAGGCTAACTGCTTCTGGAGCCGTCTCCTCAGTGGAGGTGTGATGAAATGCACCTGCCGTTATGAGCGCACATGACTGTGACGTCACGGGGAAAGTACGTCACGATGTGACGCCAGCGTTGTATGTCTGTCTGCCCGCCTGTATGTCGTCACATACTGTGACTTTCCAGTCCATGGGCACGGTCTCTCTCGCTCGCTCGCCCACCCGGCGGTATTGCAACACAGCAATCCATGAGCACAGCGGGGTAATCTGCTCTCTGTTGGGGAGGCAGAGGCCGACCGGCCAGCTGAGCTATATATAACCTCGCGGCGGATACTCGGAATGTGATAAACCCTGCGCTTCCCCGGCCACATCATGAGTCCTGACTGACTGCTGAGACCAGTCTGTGCTGTACTTTGCTGAACGGAGTTGTTGAACAGGTCTGGGCTGGCGAGGATGATGCAGCGGGAGACGGTATAGCTGATGAACCGTGTTACTGTTCATGCTGCGGGAAAAAACACATAATTTTTTTAGGTTATAAATAATTTACAGTCTTTTGAAAATTAACCCCCAAAATATTAGCATAACATGAATAACATGACCCGACAATGACACGAACGCTTGAATGGCTGTAGGTTGAATAATTCACTTTTTGTTACCTGTACTGGCTGATTGCGCCGGTCTCTGGGGTACCGGCTAGTGGTCCGGTTCACAGCGTTTCTGATTAACGCCGACGGCCACCCGGAGATTAACAACGAACCCCAGCCGGGAGCGGCATACCACGCCGTCTGCTGCTCCGTTTTTACCCTTCATATGAGCCGCCGTACAATGGGGCCGGCTGAATATCAGATCAGCAGGCCGCCGCCCCGCCCGGTCGGCCCACGTTGCTCACACCACCGCTGCCTCGGAATCCAGCGCACCTCCTCTGCGAGCTAGAGGTGACCACCGCCGACGGCCAGGGTGAACCTCCTCCGGTGTCTCCGGTTCAGGCTCCTGATGGTACTGGCACAGACAGGTCTGTCTGCTAGGCACAGACAGGTCTGTCTGCTAGGCACAGACAGGTCTGTCTGCTGCTGGATATCGGCTGGGTGGACAGAGCGACTATGCCAGCACAAACGGAAACATGCTTACTGTAGGCCTCGTGCTGGCTGGCTGGCCGGACGGTCTGTACTCTGTCGCGACGAGGTGGCCGGCAAGGAGGGTGACAGCTGGTGACAGCTGGTGACAGCTGGTGACAGCTGGTGACAGAGAGACAGAGAGACATTTCACCTCTCCCTGAGCCGCGCCGCCGGGTGGTAGGCACGGAAAGGTGGGGATTGGAGATGTTTTGTAGCCCATTCTCCCGCCCGGCGAGTCCTGAACAGGTTTACGGGAGGAGATAACCGTCAGAACGAGGACAGATTCAGAGCGGTGGCTGTCGGAGATCGTAGATTATCTCATCGGACGATGTAATTGAAGATCAACCCAGTCTCTCGGGCGTACTGTCGCCACATGGGTAGCTCAACCAGTGGCGGATCTCTGTCGGTGAAAAACAGACAATTGCCTCCCAAATAAAAATCGGTAGGCAAACGTATGTTTTGCCCCCTTCCCTCAAATCGTTCCGGGAGGTTGTGATTTGTTGTTCCGGGAAGTCATATATTTTACCCTCCCCCCCTGCTAACAAGTTTTTCACAACGCTTAACTCGCCTGAGCAAGCTATGGGTACGTCACTTTAAACCGCTTTTTATGTTGCCCGATTTCTCGTGATCGTGGCTTAGATTGTTCGAGGTGGCTTTTTTAATCTTCCGAGTTCCGACACACCCTAGGTTTGATTTCGCCCACCACCGTGGTAAACGATTGATACGAGTGGGCAGCGTGCTTGAAGATAAAATGGCAAGGGAATCGAAGCAAGCAAAGTCAAAGGGGCATGGTCCTTTAATCATTGTCACCGGCCACCGGTTCACTAAAATGCACCTGCAGCATATTTTACCTATGCGCTGTCCGTGACTGGTAGCCGGAGTCGGAGGCTGGAACACAGATTTTTGGTCCAACTGCCGACCGGAAACTCACCGACTCCAAACTCTCGACATCCAAATTCCAAACTCCGGAACTCCCGACCCTCCGAGGACCTTTGACTCCAAACTCCGACTCCGACTCGCGGACTGTTGACGCTCCAACTCCGATTCAAAGCTCCGAGCTCAAAACTCCGACTCAAACTCCGATTCAAACTCCGACTCCGACTCCGACTCCGCAGCCCTGGTAACAAGTATTCCCGTTATGTCTTCTGTACGTGGCCTGTAGCACAGAACACTATGGCTGTCGGTCGGATCCGGCACATACAAGTTTGTATTGGGCGGAATTGAAACCACTTTGGGTGTCAATTGGTGTGACCAAGTGTCGGTTTCTGTCATAGGCCCCAGGATCGATTAAGGCAGCGATGCTGCTACATTTTAAACTCCATATAGGTAGGTATGTTGAATGGAAGGCAACACATTTCAATAATGCGTATTGCGCAGAGCAACACAATTGCATTCGAAAGTTTTGATTAAGCAAAAAAATGTTATTCCGTTATCGAAAGCTCTGTTCTACATCAGTTTCCCCTCTCAAAACTTTGACTTTTATCTATATGTGCAAGTAGAGCAGTATAACTCTGAGAACTTCAGAGAGATGCTAAGCTCGTATTTGAATCTTGCTAGCGTCTCGGCACGACTGGCCGCTTGAGACCGCAGCTATGATGGTATTGTTATGAGCAATTTGTGTATAATATACAAATGTATCAACTCGCTCTCTGTCTCGCGTCGGCAGGCGGCTCCCCATCCCCGGACACCAAGTAAAAAACCAAACGTGAGAGAGTGGGACTCATCGCTGCTAGCCAGCTATGATTGAGTTCCAGCGCGTGACAGCTCGCCCGACCCGTTCTTGTCGCACGCCGTGATAGGCGGCGCGGTGATCCACGCCGCAGTGACCCGTGCACCAGAGATGAGACGTGCGTGTGCCTGCCTGGGAGGATGCCCTGCAGTCTCGTGCCCTTATCTCTGATTCCGTCGGCGTCGTGCGCATGGTCTCCGGCTGCGTGGACCCGATCTAGCGAGCCGACGGACCGCGGCTGCCATCCTCGTGGCAAGCTGTTGCTTCGCGATGCTAAGTACATGTCGATATCCCAATGCGAGATGTCTCGGTCGTGGAGTGTCCGATCACGTCAGACGCGTGACAATGTGACATCGCTCTCGTACTGGTCTGTATGGTCGGCGTGTCGTCCAGCGCTTGTGTACATCTCTGAGTCAGCGTGTGTATATCCTCTCATCTTCCAGAGCTGTGAGCTTGACTCAGAAGTTATGTGGGACTTGACGAGTCTGCATGAGTCCTGACTAGAGAGTCCGAGTGTGCGCCGTCTTGAGATTTGACATCAGGTAGTCCAGGCCGATCGTCATTAATTGTAAAAAAAACACATTAAACGCATTATATTTTTCATCTTTGCTGTGCTGCAACCATTTCTGACGCCCGTCAGGTGAAGTATCACGTTTCTGCTTATTTATTTAGATGCAAGCGGTCCACATTTATCACTGCCTCCGTCCATGAAGTAGCCGCTATACGTCAGAACCCATTATCGTACTATGGATGACATGGTGCACACAAGAGCAATAGTCCGAGTGACCACGGCGCAGAGCGCGATGATGATCACAAGGCGACACCACCAGTCGAGTCTACCTGCGCCCACGCTGTGCCGCGCCCGAGCATGGCTCGATCGTCCGGCCCGCCCCCTCCCCGATCGGTTGACACTCGAATGAGATAGGCGTCTGAGGATCGAGACTCTGGAAGTAAACTATCCATATGGAGTACTAGGTATCCCGCTTCTCCGAATGCCTGATATCAGCGGGACTTAACCCCATCACGGCTCGCAACCGTGAGTGGACGGTTCGGAGCTCTGGATCTCGGATCTCTGTAGCCGCTGCTGGAGAGCACTGTCTAATGACGCCGGCCCTTCTAGCTCGAGTGACACGCGAGGACGTGATCTCTGCCTTTGCATTGTGCGTGTTCCGGCTGTGCCGCGCTGTGACTGTCTGCGGGTTCCACCGCGTGGACCGTGAGAGGATCGTCTGGCTGCTCTTGATGGTGGTTCTTAGTCTTGTCTCTCGCGGCGTTGTATATCTGTCCGGCGCGCGTCTGTTCCACGGAGTTACGCTCTATCGACGAGGGGATACGAGTTCTGCGCCCGTGCCATGTGTAGCAGTCTGACCGTGCCGCGCTTGTGATGTCTTCGGGGCGGGCAGAGTAGCTATTCGCATGACCAGGTGAGAGCCGCTGGTGATCGGCAGAGGCAAATCGGAGTATCTCGAGTCGTGCTCGATGAGAGGTGCGCTGTGGCCGCGCTTGATGATCTGCCGGTTGTGTTCTGCGGTCCTGTGATGATAGCCCGGTGAGGGTGGTGTTCGCGACCCTGAGGTATCTCGCAGACGGCGCTAGAGGGCGAGTGCGTCTCGTCGGCGCTCGTGAGGTAGTCTGGTGACGGGATTGAGCGGCTGGTGTTGCCGCGGCCGCTGTGACTGAGTTCTATTCGTGGACGGGCGGTGTGTGTTCGTGCGCCGGTGACCGTGACTGAATAGGACTGGGACGGTACGGACTGTGCGTGGATGTGGTGGTTCGGGTGGCGTGCCCGCGCTGTTGATCTGTCGGCTCGAGCGAGGCTGGGGACGTTCGACCGACCCGGTGGGTGGTGATACCGGTGATGGACTCGCGTGTCGGCTGTGTCACTTTCCCTTCGTACCACGAACTAGCCCCACCCGCCGCCGACTGCCCGAAGAAGGCTGCTCTTTAACGAGCCACGCGGCCGCGGCTGTGGAATTCGAATGACACAAGGTCGCCAGTCTGAAGCCTCTTCTACCTCTTCGAGAGACGATATCGTTATGGGGATGATCCGACCCTGTTGCCGGCCACAGTGAATCAATCTCTGAGCCGCCGCCGTTCGTTCAGCGCTCGGCTGGTTCCCTTCTTCTCTCCGAGTCTCGAGTGGATCGGATGGTAGAGACGACACGCGTCCCGACCGTACCGTGGCGTGCCCACGCTGTACTCTCCCTAATAGGCCTGCTGTCGTCACCCGATGCCCAGTGGTCGGCCTGCTCCCGTCCGCCTCCGAGCGTGCGCCAGTGTTTGCCGGCTGGCCAGCGCGTCAAATTAGAGTGGCCACTTTCACCGGGCTGGCGCGGCCGCGGCCCGCGCAGCGTGTGCCGCCGGGTGCGACGAAGCGTGGCCGGCTCACGCTGTCGCACCGCTCCAGCTGACTCTGGCCTCAGTGCCGACCGTCTGCGCCGCGGCTCCGTCCGGCTCCTTCGGGCTCCGTGGCTCCGTCAGCTCCGTCGGCTCCGTGGCTCCGTCGGCTCCGTGGTTGTGCTCCCTGCTTCGTCGTGGGCTCCTCTGTCGCTCCCGCTGTGCTCCCTCGTCCGTGGTGTATGGCGCGTCCCTCACCTGGGTGGCCCTGTGACCGCCGCTGGGGTCTCGTGATCGTCGGCGGTGGTCCTCGCGGCACGGGGAGTGTCTCTCCAGCCCGGTGGAGCGACTGCAGATCGAGGACGTCGGGGCTGCCTCCTATGCTATGAGGAGGGATCGTGTCGAGTGCCGCGAATAAGTTCGCTTCAAGACACTCTGCCCGGCAGGTCCGTCCCCACCGGTCGACACCCGCTGATGGAGGAAGAACGTCGGCTTGCCTTAGTCGATATCGCTCACTCTCTGCAAGCGGAGAAGCCGGCGTGCGAGCGGCCAGGGTAGTGTCCGGCCACGTGAGTTCGCGTGGTGGTGGACCGGAGGATCGTCGTGACAAGCCGATTGCACAAGCCGCCTTTGTCGCGCGTATAGCGACGAGGTGTCTAGGCAAATGGCCGTCATGTCGAGATCGTACTTGCTGGACGTCTCCCGGCAGCTTGCTTCTGTTATGTCCCGTCTCCGTTCTGATGACAGTGGTTCGTGTCCGCGTGTGGCACCCGCGTGAGCATCTGGTTGGCCACTCCCGCTCTAGTTGGGTGGTGCCCTGGCGGAGTCGCGGCGTCTCGGTCGGGGGCACGAGTCGACCAAGCCGCTCCGCCGCGCGCGGTGATCGAGCCACAAAGCGTTGTAGCGGTCGGAGTAGTGAAACTCAAGCCTGCGTTATAGTCATGAGATGTGGAGAGTATGTAGGTGAAGGGAAGGTTAAGATGGGTGGGTGCGGTTGCCGCCTCGGTTATGGATAGCTGGGGTAGCGTTGATGTACCCGTACCCACGATTCTGAACCGACCCCGGAGCCGGCGCGGAGCCGGCGAGGGAGGGACGGAAGGTGACCACGTAAGAAAAATAAAAACCAAGCAACAACACCGGCCACGGGAGACACAGACCACTGGGCCAGCGGGGTGGGCCAGTGGCGTGTCACAGACAACCAATCAGCGGCTGGCACGTATTGGATACAGATGAATCAGCGGATTATGCGATGTACTGGTCTGTGACATACCGGGACAAAAAGTAGGCTGGTTAAAAAACAGCAGACGGGTTATTTGTGCTTCTGGTTGCCAGGCTAGTGCGGGCGATAGACATGTGAATGAATTATATCTGACGGAATCGTGTCTGGTCAATCTTGTTTATTAGGTCTAGCCAGGTAGTAGCTTGATTCAAACAGCTTTCGAATTTGAACTTTATTGGCGCACGATCTATGAACTGTGTTTTATGAAGTTCTAGGAAGTGCATGATTTAAAGTACTGTTAGCGATATGGAACACGTATGGCCGCGTGACGGCTTTGACTTCAGAGGCACGAAGTGAGTCCTGTTTAGCGATGTTACTACGCAGACATTGCAAGGGGCACATAAGGCTTTTGCATGAACTACCCATATATGGTCCTCTCCTCGTATGGTTTAGACAACTGGCAAGTGAGAAAAGGTGTATGCTTGGGAAGCTACTGGCTATTACAAGCATTCAGTGTTTTTCAACAAGTCCAACTGTATTCAAAAGTGACTTTAAACGTCAAATGTGTTTCTTCGGAGAACCTTCATGTCTTGCTGGTATCCCTGTTATGGCGTCTGGCCATAAGACATTTTAACTATTCTATGGCCAATGGCCATATCAATCATAACCTATGGCTAGAAGTTCAAATTCATGCCAATGTTAATGTCAATGCACGGCTAACGCCCCCTGTGTTCGTCCGCAGGGCTGACATTGCGCTGATCGGCCTGGCCGTGATGGGCCAGAACATCATCCTCAACATGAACGACAACGGCTTCGTCGTGTGCGCCTACAACCGCACCGTGGCCAAGGTGGACCACTTCCTCGCCAACGAGGCGAAGGGCACCAAGGTGATCGGCGCGCACAGCATGAAGGAGATGGTCGACAGCCTGAAGAAGCCTCGTCGCGTCATGATGCTCGTCAAAGGTGGGTGGTCCTTCGACGGTCCTAGGTGGGTGGTCCTTCGACGGTCCTCTGGTTCTCTAGGTCATCCTGTGCCGGGGGACGGGGGGGCAGGGGGTCTCATCTGAAGTGGGGGCCAGTGTGGTGGAATGTGTTACTATCCACGAGAAGACAGATGCACGCACGGTTTATTTATCTCTGCTTTGATCTTCTTATTGGACCCTCCGAATGCACTGTAGTCACCAGGACATCAGACAGCAGGACACCGCCAGAAGCCAGCTACCGTAGACACTTAAAGGGAATGTTTCACTTCTCTGAAAGTTGTCCAATGTACGCCGCTTGTGGTACAAAATATGAAGTAATTGCTGCGAACACGATCGACATTGTTTCTCACAAGCATGCTCAATTCCCATGAAAAACTAAGTTTTAAGTATTTGGGCTGATGACGTCATATGAAGGAATTTTTGGAAATCGAAAAACCTTCACCTGCCAATATGTACGACTAGTGTATGGTTAATGTATAGCAAAATGTAAAACAAGTCTACTTTCCAATCAACATTTGATAAAACGGAATGACGACATCGGCTTTAAGGCTAACCCTAATACACTAGGCCTTATTTTTTGCAGATGTCAAAACCAAACCAAATTTGCTTCGATTAGACTCTGTGGGTGTTTTAACTTCTACAATACTTAAATTTCAATGAAAATCCAACAACTTGGCCATCTCAACTCAAATCTTATGTTAATGTGAAACATTCCCTTTAATCTTCTACCTAGCTCAGATTGTGCCATTGTGCAAGCAAACAACTTTCAGGTGTTTGCATCCTCTTCTGACCTTGTTTCGCGTGTTTGTATCATTACACACTTCACAGTCACATCGGCTACAAATTGCTACAAAAACATCGTCTTTCACCGGAAACGAGGCTATCCTGTCGGCTGTTGTGTTCACTTTCCTCGTCAGGTCGTTACCGCTTTCCAACCCCCCGTGGCCGTCTGTTGTCGCGGTAATTTGGTGACGATATGTGTCCCCGGGCGGCGGCGGCGGCGGCGGCAGGGGCCGGGCGGCGGCGGCGGCGGCGGCGGCGGCGGCAGGGGCCGGCAGGGGCCGGCAGGGGCCGGGCGGCGGCGGCGGCCAGCTGGGGGTTGTCAATTGTCATCCCTGCAGCCTCCATAGGCTCAATCGGCTAGGGACGTGACGTCATATGTGCTCAAGATTTTGGTGCATCGACATTTGTGGCGTGGTTTATAGATGGCCTTTTAACATAAGCGAAGTGGGCACCATGTGACCTTCGTTGTCGGTCCGCCCTAAAACCCCAATTATCATCATCATATCATAAGCGAAGGAGCCCGTTCGCTGTCGAACTATGAGTGACTTAGAAGGCAAATGGAATTCAGATAAGTTATATACCTTGGATGGGCCTTTCTTTCAGGGCATGTTTCGCGTAAATCGGCTGGTCAGAATTATCTAAATAGTCTTTATAAATTGCGAGTTATTATTAATTTGTATAGGGATATAAGGGATTCTGCGTCCAGATGACGTCACCAGTCACCACTCAACACCCCTGAGTGGGATTCGGTCAAATCGCCGGATGACTCTGCCTTATTATAGGGCCTTGGCTGCCAGGCGGTGGCGGTGGCGGTGGCGGCGGCGGCGGTGGTGACAGTGGTCACGGGGACACGACATGCCCGGAACTAAGCTTGACTCACGGTGACGCGACGGGGTGCACACTGCACGCTATGTGACGGTGTTGCCTGCTTAGAGCTGTGTTTATTTGGATTCCGCTTAGTTGGTTGATGTCATTTGAACGTCTGGACACTGGACATGCATTCAGTGGAAATAGAATAGGTCACTTATTGCTGTCAGCCTGTTCCTCTTTCTGTCACAAATAGTTAAGATTTCATAGAACCTACTAGAATAGAACTTTTAACTTAGAACTTAAAACTTATCATAAAACTTCCATATAACTTTGGGGTATGCGTAGAAAGATTGCCTTTCGAGCATTGTAAATGATTAAATGGTTGTTATTTTGCCATTTTTACCGCTGTGCAGTATCGACGTAGTTGTTTGGTTGGCTGGCTGCTCGGTTGGCTGCTCGGTTGACTGCTCGGTTGACTGCTCGGTTAGCTGTCTCTCTGGCCACGCTCTAGTGCTCCGGTCAGCAGTGCCTGCGAAGTTCCCTGCTCAGTGCTCACCCCAGACAGCACGCGGCTCTCCTACTCCACTTTCCTAGCCGGCGGACCGGCGTGGTCCGATCTACTCTGACCGGACTGCTGGCGGACCGGCGCGGTCCGACCAACTCTGACCGGACTGCCGGCGGACCGGCGTGGTCCGACCAACTCTGACCGGACTGCTGGCGGACCGGCGTGGTCCGACCAACTCTGACCGGACTGCTGGCGGACCAGCGTGGTCCGATCAACTCTGACCGGACTGCTGGCGGACCGGCGCGGTCTGATTAACTCTGACCGGACTGCCGGCCGGCGAGCCGCGTGTATCGGCCGCTTCCTTCCTGCCCTCCCTCCCTCCCTCCCTCCCTCCCTCCCTCCCTCCCTGTCTCTCTGTAGAGGACGCTCTGAGGTCGGCAGGCTGGTGAGGGTGACCGTGCAGCAGGTGGCTGCGCTTGCCGTGAACGCTCTGTAGAGGGTTGGCACCGTGTCAGTGTCCTCGACGGACCCCGGGTGGTGCGCCGCTGTGTGGGTTTGACGTCATGTTTCACATGTCGTTCATGGTTCCCACCACATCTCATGCATTTTCCCATCGTATCTCAGTCGCCGATGTAGCTGAGGCCATGACTTCGTGTCCTCTCCACACCTTGACCGCGCGCTGCCTCTTCACAATGCGGTCTGCGGCCTCACGCCTTTTCTCACCTTAATGTGAAGCCTAGCTCTGCTAATGGCTTGTCAACAAGACCACGGATGAGAACTGGGCGAAGGTGACGTGACCCTGTGCGAACTTCTGTCCCTCCACGCATGCAAATGTCGACTGCCTTGCAGCCAGAGTCGTGGGTGTGGGAACGCTATGACACAGTTGCGCGTGCAACAGTGGAGCGCGCCTAACAGTAGTTGCGCGCGCAACAGTGGAGCACGCCTGTTGGTAGTGGAGCGTGCAACAGTGAAACAGTCTAATGGAGCCATCCAAATGGAGACAGATGCCATTGGGCACACAGGTGCCATTGGGCACAAGTGGTTTGCGGTGGGCTGTGCTCGCCCTGCTGGCTGTGCTCCGGCGCTGCGGAGAACGCTGGGCGCGTTTCGTAGGTGAACTTCTCCGCCAAGTAATCGTGCTTGTACATGTGGAAAGCATGCATTTAGTCGTCACCGCCGTCACGGGACCGTGACGGTTGCCAGGCGCTGATGGGCTCTTGTTTTGCTAACGCCTCTGGTGGCGCGCCGGCGTCACGACCCTCAGACGTACCTGCTCGTTACCGGCGTGACGGGGCGAGTTACGGTACCGTTATGCGTTACGATTAACCGGGCTGGTTCCCTCCTGCACTACACTATTGCTGTGTTGGCCTCTGAGTTTGGTGGCTGTGCGAGCTTCAAGGGCCGAATAACGAATGTTTTGCATGCCTGATCTTTCGCTCAAGCCTTAGCATTATTTAACACAGGATGTTTGAATGCCAAGTCATTTATTCCGCTAGTGTCGGTCATACGAATTTTGACGTTATTCGTGCAGTCTCGGTCGTCTCGAAAACAGACCTGTGCCAAGGCCAAAAAATAGGATCCGTGATTGGCACGACAAACTGATTTTCCGAGTTCCAGGAGCCACATGATCATACGATTTTTTATTTCTCTTATATCCAAGATTCTTAGAATTCCACGAAAAATAATTTTCCAGTATCCAAGATTCACAGTATCCCACGACCAGAATAGGATCCATGCAGGATTACGCAAGGATCCCAGATCTTGGTTCCTAAAGAATCCTGGATCCTGGATCTTTTTTTGGAATTTGCTTGGCAAGATGTCTGCGCTGGGAAAACCAAGGACAACCACAGATGGAACCAGGTCTATGTGAATAGCAACTTTCTGGCCGCAAAGTCGCAGTGCCAGCGTCCGGCGTGTTCCGGACGGCGCTGGAGGGGGACAGTAACTTCCTGTGGTCTGTCGGCTCGAGCCGAGGTGGTAACTTCCGGTGTCCGGTCAGATAGCGGCTCACCAGTATCCTCATGAGACTCCCTTCCCTGCATCCAGGCCTGAGAAGCTGTGGTAGTTTCTCTCGCCTGTAGTTCTTCTGTCTTAACGCCAGGGCTCGGGCTTCAGAAACGCAACTGTGAAGAACAAAATAGCCCTGCGTTATTGATAAGAGAAGCCGGCTGAGCGCCCGTGTTGCCAGCTGTCCCCGGCTGAGTCGGCTCTCTACCCGCTCTCCTGTCTCTCCTGCCCGCCGCCCCCGTCAGCCGTCGGGGTGGTCATTCTGACGCAGCTGTGCGCCGTGCCGCCGCGGCAAGTGGCCGCCATCAGGGCCATCAGAGCCGGCTGTGCTGCCGAGTGTCGCCCTCCTCTGCCGCCCCCTCCGCCCCGTCCCGTCCCGTCACAAGCGTCTCAGAGCAGCGCAATCGTAATGTCATAACCGAACCTGACCTAACCTGGTGATGCGCCGCTTTTGCCGTCTTGGTATGATTATATATATATAAATACTGAGGTGATGCGCCGCTTTTGTCGTCTTGATTGCACTACCCTGAGACGCTCCACTCCCGTCCCGTCCGGGCCTTATCGCATGCTGGACGGTCACGCCACCGCGGCCAGATACATCCCGGCTGTCACGGTGGACCCTGACGGGATGCGTCGGCTCTGCACTGGCGGAGTGATGGGATGTATGAGCGTGAAGTGTGTGCCGTCTCGATCTGGGTGGCCGCTGTATTAACTTGGACCATGAGTCTACAATCCGACGGGTCCTTGCCGGAAAATTATTGTGATGGTTGCAATCTACTTACAATCAGAATATGGCAAGCATTGTTTATGTTGAGAGCTTGCATTCCCCTTTGTTTGCTGGGCCCATTGTGTTCGAATCCGTGGACAAGGTAGTTAATTTTGTTTCGCGGGGCGATTGTGATAATACCTCGATTGACCTGACTGCGGTATCGTGCTCGTCGTTATCTTCTTATCCTGACCCCCATTAACTGGTCATCTACATACAGTCTGCAGCTAACGAACTCCATCCTAGGGCCACTCTCATAAACTAGACTCGACAAACTAACGGGCCTCTTCATTGAGGCCATGATAAGTAAATAACTCGCGGCCTATCTTATCGAAAGCACTCGTACCGGTATCCTCGCAATCTGTTAGAAGCGATGTATGTCCACATTTTGTTTTCGCGTTGCGTAGGAAACTGTCCATGGGTTCGTCGATTCAGCTCTATGACGCTGACCACTGAAAGTAGTGGGCGTGGCGATGCTGGGAGGTCAGGAATGTGGGCGTGGCGTAGGGGAAGAACTGGGTCTCGATCCGTTATCTGACGGGCTGGAGATTAAAGGCCGCCGATGGACACGATACTGGGGAAGAGTGCCGGCTGCGCCATGTAACGCTGTCACATACATTCTGGACTGGTGCGAGTCGGTGCAGCTGGCGACCGCAGCTGGCGACCAGACGTCTAGACTGCCATGTGGGCAGGGTGCTGCAGCGCTCCGGTCAGGGTTCGGCCCCAAACCGTGAACACCTGAGTCTGTGCACCGGCTTCGATAGGGGACTTTTTACTGCGGTATTTGCATACCAGACGCCAAGTCATGAATGAACAAGCAGGAGGGCGTGTCTTTATCGTAACGCCTTATGCAGACCCAGCGCTGTAGAACGTAGACCCCACTTCACCGTTGTCCTATATGCGTAACCTAGTTATTAATTTATGTAAACCCTGATCGCCTGTTCGTTCAGCTATCTGCATCTCTGCCTCCGGTCTTGGGAGAGTTTCGGGCCGCGCGCTATCCTTATGTCTGCTTCGGTCTTTCTGGCGTCTGTATGGCGTCCTCGTTGGCCAGCGTGGCGCGGTCGGGCCGTGTTGACTCGGGACTCATGGAGGCCGGACACGGCGGCGGCGGCCGCTCACGGCGGCAAGGTGGTTTGGAGGTCAGTCGAGCTCGGCCGCCGTGAAAGGCACGCCACAGCCTGTTACCGGCCTGGGTTGCTGCCGGACACCAGCGTGAGGCCTTACTAACGATGGCCCTCGGTCTAATGACGTTCGCTCTAATACCGCGCCGTCTGGCGGAGATGGGGAGACAGCGGCGGCGCGTATCACCTGGCGTCGGACAGCAGTCATGTCTGTCAGGGGTCTGTCAGGGGCGCTGACGGTCGGTGTGAGGACGGTCCCGGGCCGGCGGCGCACTCCAGTGCCGGCCACCGCTCCGCTGCGGTGTGCGGCGCTGGCGCGGGGACAGATATGCGTGACACAGGCCGAAATGTGCGTGTCATCCGGCGACCGGCGCTGAAGTTCGGCGTCACCATGACGTGGTGTCCCGTCCGGAGTCAGCAGTCACAGGCCGAGACTGTTCCACTTGTCGTGACTGAATGTCACTGTCACTGTCCTCAGTCACAGTCCGCCGTGACTGAGTGTCATCGTCTACAGACCCAGCCTGGAACAGCGGCGTGTTGTCTGAGCTGGTCACGCTCGTGAGGTGCAGCTCAGCCCGCCTGTGGCGGCCACCCAGCTGTCGGAGTGTCGGCCGCTGGTGACCGGGCTCTCCCCGACCAATCGCCTCAGAGGAGGATCGCCACGGTACCGCGCATAACATAACACATGACACAGCGCATAAGACATACCATAACAGCATAACAAGCATTATATATTTTAGTTCATCGCCTACAACTGACACTCTTGCCCCTCTGCTTCGATCTGTCTGACTCCCAATGCTGACCGCCCTCTCCCGACTGCGGACCTCGGTCGTCTATCACCTCCCAGTCCCCATGCTGAAGCTGACCCGTCCCGTTCCCCAACAGCCGGCGACGCGGTGGACGCCTTCATCGACCAGCTGATCCCGCTACTGGAGAAGGGTGACATCATCATCGACGGCGGCAACTCCGAGTACCAGGACACGAGGCGGCGCTGTAAGCGTCTGGCCGAGCTGAACCTGCTGTACGTCGGCTCCGGCGTCTCCGGCGGAGAGGAGGGTGCGCGCTATGGCCCGTCCCTGATGCCCGGCGGACACCCGGCCGCCTGGCCCCACATCAAACCCATCTTCCAGGTACGTTGTATGAGGGGACCCGGGGAGGGGGGGCGGTCGCCTGGCCCACATCAAGCCCATCTTCCAGGTATGTCGTATGAGGGGACTGGGGGAGAGGCCTCCGAGTCCAGGTGGGGAGGAGGGGAGGGGGTTGAGTGAAGTTGAAGGGTGGTGGTGGGAATGGGTAGTGGGGTGAGTTTGGGATTGGTGAAGTGCCGACGGTTGGGATTCACCCTCGATGTGTTCGTGTTGGGTATCATTTGTCATCAGGTACCAATTGATGTATGCGGCTGCATATTGCATAAGTAACGCTTCATGAATTATTGGCTAATATTCATGCTCAGATACGTGGAAGGCGGTACAGACATTCGCCAAATTGTTGATGTTTGAAAACATGAAGGCAAAGGTTAACTAACACAAAATGTCAGTTTGGGTGATATTCTTTGTTAAGCGTTGTGCTCTGATTTGTGCTGGTACTTACGTTGGTTGTGCTCTAGTTGTGGTGGTATGCTGGTATTTGTACAATACGATGAACATGTGAACTGTATTGTTGTTGTCCGATCTGCCGTGTCCGTTTTACTGCCGCCCTTGCTGCTACTGATTCTCCACGTCTGGCCGCCTGTTGTCGTCGGCGCATGTCACATCGTGCTGCAATTTGATGACATTCACTCGTTCAGAGCCAGCAGATTGTGCCGTGACTGCCACTGCCACTGTCCTCTGCCCCCGCCAGGCGATCGCTGGCCAAGTCCGGCACGGATCCCCTGCTGCGACTGGTTGGCGCAGAGGGACGGCGCCGGCACTCGTCAAGATGGTGGCACAACGCATCGAGTACGGCGACATGCAGCTAATTCTGCGCAGGACCCTACCACCTGATGAGGGATTCGCTCGGCATGGACAACGACGAGCATGAGCCAGGTGCGAGCTGGGAGGAGGTGGAGTGGGGGAGGGGAGGCCGGAGGAGACAGACGGGGCGGAATGGTGATTCTGGGGAGGTACAGCCGGCTGCAGTTTGGGCACAGCTGTGGGAATACGGCCTCTGCTTGGTCGTGGAAGCCACTGTCTGCTCAGATTCAGTTCACTATCGGTGGCGTGGCCGCAATAACATAGCCAGCTTTGTTGTGCGTCGGTTAAGTTACTTAACGACCACCACAACCCCTTCGATGACTTCCCTGCCGCTAAAAATATGTTCCATCAAGTCATTGCAGGACGGATAAAGTAAGTAAACGAACGTCTTGTGGTGCGGGCAGTTAAGCCTTTTTCCGCGTACAGCGGCGGCCGGCAGCTCTGCCCGTCAAGAGAAACAGGTCTGTCGGAGCAGCAGCTTCCTGACACCGCGGCGGCCGGGCAGACGGGTGAGGGTGGGCGGCGTGACCAACCCCAGTCTCCCTCCATCCGCTGTTCACAAACAGCCCCGTCGGAAGGCCGTCCATCAGTTAACTGCTGACCAGTTAACTGAATCGCCAGAGATAGGATCGGCAGGCGAGGGTCGCCTTCGGACCCGACTCGTGATGGTCCTGGGAGAAAAACGACTTGTATTTCTCGAACCTTACTGGATTACCCGCTGCGAGTACGCTAACATTTTTTTGTAATTGTTTATTTAAGTCGCCATAACTGTCTGCAAAGATTGTGCCTATTCTCTATAGCTCTTCAGTCTTCATTGCTCAATAATGACGTCATTGTCCCATTTTTTTAAAATATCAAGTTAAGTGATTTTTTAGAAACGAATATTGCTATTTTTGCCAACACTTCCTTCATATTTTGTACTACAACAGGCGTATATTTGACGACTTTCAGAAAGATGAAACATTCCCTTTAAGTCCTTAAGTGAGGAAAATTAAACTGAATCTTAAGTACAATTTCTGTGTACAGTACAATGCACAATACAATGTATACAAACAATAGGGTGAAAAGAGAGGAATTTTGTAGCAAAAATGAAGACTGCAAAATTCTGTGGTCCCAAAAAGTTCAGAAAATATTATAAATTTCAAAGCTGTGACAGGACGGGTCAGAGAAAGGCAGATCAGAAGCGGAACGGAGCGGGTCAGGCGGGCAAGGCAGGGCTGAATAGAGGTGGGTCGGGTCGTGACTCCAGGCGTCCCGTCCCTTGCAGCCCTCGTCCCGTAACTCACCGTTACCGCTCAGTGCCGTGGATACTGCCGTCCACGTGAATAGCCCGTGGCCGCTCCCTGGAGTCGCTCCGTGCCACGTGAATAGTCCGTGGCCTGTCTGTGGCCGCTCCGCGCCTCGTAAATAGTCCGTGGGCTGATCGTGGCCGCTCCCTGGGGTTGGCCGGTGCTGGTGTGTTTGTTTGGCGCTGGGTTTTTGTGCCGGTCTGCCGGCGCTGCGGATGGGTGGCCCGCGGAGTGCCGCATAATCAATTCGGAGTACGCCAGGCATCTTTATGCGCATGTGCGTTGGGAAAACTCGCCTGGTAAACAGGTTGAAATCGGGACCACTGCGTGCTTGAGTTTAGCAGAATGTTATGCTATGCTTGGGATTGGTGAGCTTCAGATAAACTTTGCTCCGTTACCGCCCGCACTGAGCCTTCGGTCACCGATGTCACCTCCCGTCACGTTCTCCAGCCCCTCTCCCAACACCGCCACAGATCAGCTTTACCGCGTCCCCTTCGGAGGTGTTAGCGACGTGTTTGGGAGGGCGAGCGGTACAGACCGAAGTGCAGCCGCATGGTGTGCGCGATCGACCGGACCATAGGTCGTTCCGCAGCAGTCCGCCGGACATCGTGTCCACTCAACTGTAGGTCAGTTGTGCCAGTCAGTTGACTGCGTGCCAGCCAGCGTCACTCTTGTCACTGACTCTTGCCACATGATGGCGGTTGGTGTGGCAGGACTCTGCCTCTGACGATCCTGCAGTTCCTGATCCTGGCCACTGAAACCTCTGCACTGACCTTCATGCCACTGACTCTTGCCACCTGTGACTCTGCCACTGACTCCTGCCACTGACATTGCCACGTGACTCTGCCCACTGACTCTATGCACTGAAGCTTTCTGCCCACTGCCGCTGACTTCTGCGCACTGCCGCTGACTCTTGCCACTCTGACTCTTATGCCACTGGAACTCTCCAAGCTGTGACCTCTGCCAACGACTGACCTCTGCCAAGGTCGCTTGACTCTGCCATGGCAGCTGAACGGGTCTGCCACACTGTCTTCTTCCCTGCTGCCAGCTCCTGACTCTGTCACTGACTCTGTCCACCTCGCACTCGTGGCTCACTGACTCTGCCACTGACTCTGCCACTAAGATCTGCTGACCCACCGCAACTGCCGACTGACCTCCACTGACCCTGCCACTGACGATCTGCACTACTTGCCACTGACTATGCACTGACTCTCCCGCTGACTCTGCCACTGACTCTGCCACTGACTCTGCCACTGACTCTGCCACTGTGACTCTGCCACTGACTCTGCCACTGACTCTGCCACTGACACTGACTCTGCCACTGACTCTGCCACTGACTCTGCCACTGCCACTGCCACTGACTCTGCCACTGCCACTGACTCTGTCACTGACTCTGCCGCTGACTCTGCCACTGCCTCTGCCACTGACTCTGCCACTGACTCTGCCGCTGACTCTGCCACTGACTCTCCCGCTGACTCTGCCACTGACTCTCCCGCTTCCTGATCGAGATCACGGCCAACATCCTCAAGTACCGCGACACGGACGGCTCGCCGCTGCTGGAGAAGATCCGGGACGCGGCCGGCCAGAAGGGCACCGGCAAGTGGACGGCCATCTCTGCCCTCGACTACGGCGTGCCCGTCACTCTAATCGGAGAGTCTGTGTTCGCGCGCTGTCTGTCCAGTCTGAAGGACGAGCGCGTCACCGCCTCCAAGTTCCTGAAGGGCCCCGAGAACTCAAAGTACAGTGGTGATAAGAAGGCGTTCATCGAACAGATCCGACAGGTGGGTGGAGGGAAGAGGCGGGGACGGGTGGGTGAGGGGGCTGACCTTGCGCCGCTGGTATCTGGGGCTGGGGAGATCTGTCAAATCAGGCTCTAAAGTTGCACGATGTTCATATGTTGGCCAGTCTTTAATAGTCGGCCCATTCTGGCATTGAGTGTTTAAACGGTTAAATCATGCACTGCAATAGTATAGCGCTAGCTCTGCTGTGCCTTGAGCGGTATGTGACCTTTGTTGTCGGCCCGCCCTAAAACCCCAAATCCCCAAATTTTTTCAAATCAATCACCATGCTTTGCCATGTTAATTTAGTCTACAGCCAGCGAGTTTTGTTTGACGTCGGGGGATGTCAGGGAGCTAAAATTCAGACTAAATTATTGAATTCGACCTTGATTGAATCGATTAGGATTCGTCCAATACAAATCCTTTGATCCAAAGAAGAACCGATTTCAGGCGCCAGATTTGTTATTTCATGAATTCATGATTGCAATCAAATCAACATAGAAACAAGGCTGATTGAATCAAACAGGCTGCGCAATGCTTTTTCAATGGTGAATCGAATGCGATCTTTGAATCAGAAAGAATCATTTATCAAAATGGCTATCCATGAATCAAATGGTGACTGAATCATTCATATTCCAAAATGAATCGTGATTGAATCCTTCCCCAAAAAGTTGAATCAATAACCAGTCAGGAGCTAATATGCCGTGTCGTGGGAACCTGTCTCGGGCGGGGAGTTATTCTACTTCTGTTGCCAGGCTGCTATCGACTGCAAATTGCCATCGCCGCTATACAGTGACGGGTGGTGTTGTTTTGAATAACTCCCGCTGACTTGAAGCACGGCATTCCAGTAAACTGACTTTTATCCTCCCAAGGTGAAACTATAGACAGCTACACCGGTATCACGCACTGCTAATCACAGCTCCCTGTCGTTGTTATCCACGAAATGATGACAGAGGCGACATTTCTGCTGCTTTGTGTGAGCGGTATTCCTACTGATCCGGTGTGTTTGTATTGTGTAGATCAGCTGACGAAGCCTTGGTGTTCACTGCTCAGCTGTGCGTGCCGTGTGGGTTCTAGACTGACACTTAAATTAAGGCGGGATTTTATCGCGTGTCTCGATCAGATCTGCAGCGCGTTTTCTGGCGGCTGGGTTACTGGTATCGAATACTGTAATTCAGTATTCCATACCAGTAATACAATTAAACATTCGGTAGACCCTAATATCATTGAATATGTTCAGCGTTGGAATCGATAAAACTAAGGCGTCCGATCATCGGCCGGAAAAGTTTCTAATCGTCGGTGAGCTGCATGTTAATTAAGTAGTCACGGCTAATGACCCAATTCAATACGTGCGGCGCTCGGCAACTATCGTTAATTAACAACTTACAGCGTTCGTGACTCGCTCCGACTTGCCTGACTGGTCGACACTTGACCACCTCACTGCTCCAAACTTCACTGCTCCAAACCTCACTGCTCCAAACCTCACTGCTCCAAACCTCACTGCTCCAAACCTCACTGCTCCAAACCATCAGTTGGTGTAACTGGACGTGACCACTTCAGCGTCATAATGGCTGGCTGTCTCACTGGATACACAGTACTCCGGCCTGGTAACCGATGGGCATATTCTGTGCAGAAACGAGCGCCCGCGATCACGGCGCACCGTTTGGTGCAGCCGTTTGGGTCTGAGTTACTGTAGCTGGTCCGTGGTCACGATACAGGGGGCGTGGCACTCTGCCAGGCCGTATCGGAGAATTATCAGACGCTATGCTGACCCGTGGTTACAAAGTGGGCGCGTCACGATATTGGCGTATCCATGGTTATGGTTACGGCGCTCTGCTGACCCGCGGTTACAAAGTGGGCGCGTCACGATATTGGCGTATCCATGGTTACGGTTACGGCGCTCTGCTGGTCCGCGGTTACGGTGATGATGTGTTACGGATCGGACATGTGCTGACATCTGCATCCTTCTTTGGCAGGCGCTGTACGCGTCCAAGATCGTGTCGTACGCGCAGGGCTTCATGCTGATGCGCGAGGCGGCCAAGCTGTTCAACTGGAACCTCAATTACGGCGGGATCGCGCTGATGTGGCGCGGAGGCTGCATCATCCGCAGGTTGGTGAACGCGAGGCTGCTGGAGATGATGGCATCTCGCGTCAGGCTCGTGGGACGAGTGAGGCGGTGCTCCGGCCTGTTCAAATGTGATGCGTCTGATGCCGACTCCTGGGCTGTACGTGTGCTGCGCACCTCCGTGTGCTGTGCCTTGTGTGGACGGTCTGACGCGTCCTTCTCCAGTGTCCCCCTCCCCCCCCCCGCCTGACGGCTTGCTGTTTATCTGTATCTGCTCTCCCCGCCGGTCGGGCAACATGCTGCTGTGTTCTGACGCCTCTCTCCGGACAGTGGTCTGCTTTTCTCTGACGCCCCCTTCACTAGTCGGCAGTGTGCTGCGCTATGCTGACGCCAATTTCCTCCCTCAGAGCAGCGTGTTGACGTCCCCTTCTCCCCTGCCTTCAGCGTGTTCCTGGGCAACATCAAGGAGGCGTTCGTCAAGCAGCCGAACCTCTCCAACCTCCTGCTGGACGAGTTCTTCCGGGACGCGATCCACAAGTCGCAGACGGCCTGGCGCGAGGTGGTGGCCACGGCCGTGCGGCTGGGCGTGCCTACGCCCTGCTTCAGCACGGCTCTCGCCTTCTACGACGGGTTCCGATCGGAGCGGCTGCCGGCCAACCTCCTCCAGGCGCAGCGCGACTACTTCGGCGCGCACACGTACGAGCTGCTCAGCGAGCCTGGCAAGTTCGTGCACACCAACTGGACGGGCACCGGTGGTAACGTGTCTGCGTCCACATACCAGGCCTAGGCTGGCCGTCCGCGGGGGAAGGACTGGGTGGTGTCCGGTCTAGGGTACCGTGAGAGGGGGCTGGGTGGTTCTCTGGGAGGAAGATACACGTGAGGCTCGGACCTGTGATGGGCCCGGCGGCGGTGTGGATGACGGGTGTCGGATGGTCCCCCTCGCAGGCACGGACCAGATGGCTTCACGTCTGTCTTAGGCTGCAGGTCTCGCTTCAGAGGTGGGGTGGCGGTTACGGTCGGCTTGGGACCATCACAGCCTACCCAGCAAGGGCGCCGGGTAGCAAACTGCCAGCAGTGGTTTCGAGCGCCTGAAGATCGGCTGGCGGGCGCGGGCTGTCCTCTCGTGACTTCTCCACACTCTGCGCACATTCCACTATCGTTCCGCTGCTTCTCTGGGACCCTGCGCTCCTCTCGAGACTCGTCTGTGAGCTCTCGGCAGGCGCCTGACCATTGTTTAGTGAGATTCTCGGCGGAGCCTCCGCCCGCTCGCTCGCGTCTGGTTGTGGTTGTTGTAGGTATGCTGTTGGTTGCTGGTTGTGACGTGGCCAGGGTAAACGGTGACCCGCGCGTTGTTGACTTAACTTTATTTCGAACCTACTCTCAGTCTGATAGGGCTCGGTGGGAGGTGCTCTGTTGACCGGACTAGAGGCCTGTCTCGCGCGGTTTGACCCGGGCTTGTGCGGTGCGGTTTCCCGCTCCCCTGGGTTCGGTCTGCGTTGCGGGGTTTCCGTCTGGGTCAGCTTGTGTCTACTGTCTATCCTTCGGAGTGCGATGATGTTGTATACACGACTGTATGAGGAACGCCGCGAACAAAGCTATAACGATAGCCCGATATATAAGGTTTTTGAAGACCAATATACCCGTGATCAGATGTTATCGAACGATTGGAATACACACGTGTCAACAATGCAGAGGTTTTTTTGTCCTTTTTGAGGTGCGTTTAACTATCCGTTACTTGTTCATTCAACTAAAATGATTTGAATTTATATAACTGAAGCATTATTCCATTGACGTCAGCCATTGATTTCGTGAAGTGTTTTACCGTCTTTCGAATTCAAAGAAAATCGCCGTGGTGTAAATAAATCCAGTCCGTTAAGTGGTATGTGCCTTATCTAAAAACGGTTCCCAGGATCCGATTTATAGAATTTAGATCCCGGATTTGCTTCAAATAATTGTCGAGGGAAGCAATTCACTGGGATCCGGGAACTTTGTGCTGGTGTCATAAGGGATCTACCGGGATAGCGAGCAAGTGACTCATGGTTTGCCGAGAAATCCGCCGGATCCGTCATAAATCCCCAGTGCAGTGGCGTATTAACAAATCCGCCAAGGGGGTCCAAGCCCTCATGGGGCGCCGAACCCACACATGAGGGCGCCGTCAGCGAAAGATGTTGAGCGGGGGGAGAGGGTAGGCTCCGATAAATGTTCGAGGGCGCCCTCCCGGCTACCACATCCCTCCAAGGCACCCTCCGATGCTGCACCTCTGAAGGTGCCATTCCACATAACTCTAATGGTAACCTCCGATGCAACGTTGAAATCGCCCTCCAACTCTCCTTCAAAGGTACCCTCCTACACGCCTCCAAAGCAGACTTGTGCCTAGATCCCGAAGTTGGATCTGGGATCCCAGTGGATCCTTCGGTATAAAATGCATGAAGATATTGGATCCCAGTGGATCCCTCAGCATAAAATGCATGCCAGATCTGGGATCCTTCTGGATCACTCGGCGTAAAATACTTAGTCAGGATCTGGGATCTCTAATTTAAAACGAGCCTTAGACCTTGAAACACAAGACCAGTCTCCAATCTCCATACAGTACGGGATCAGAATCTCCATCCAGCTCAAATCGATTGATATCTACCTCAAATTGCTAGAAATAAACACCAAATCAGTCATAATCTCAAATTCTCCCAAAATTATGTCAAATCAATGTCTGGCTATATCGATTGATATCTATATAGATTGCGAGCTAGCGAGCACAAGGCCCTAGTTTTTGGACATGATTTGAGAGGGCGCCTGCAGAGATGAATCTGTATCGGTAGGAGCCTTTGCGAGGTATGTGGGAGGGGGCCTGCCCAAGAGATGAATCGTATTACGTAGGAGCCTTGGAGGGATATGTGGGAGGGCGTCCATGCATGAGAATGAATCGTATCGGTAAGCGCCTTTGGAGGTATGTGGGAGGGCGCCTGCAGGGAGGAATCGTATCGGTAGGAGCCTTTGGAGGTATGTGGGAGGGCGCCTGCAGAGATGGGTCGTATCGGTAGGCGCCTTTGGAGGTATGTGGGAGGGCGCCTGCAGAGATGAATCGTATCGGTAGGCACCTTTGGAGGTATGTGGGAGGGCGCCTGCAGAGATGAATCGTATCGGTAGGCGCCATTGGAGGTATGTGGGAGGGCGCCTGCAAGTTAATTGGGTCGTATCGTGTAGGCGCCTTTGGATGGTATTGTTGGTAGTGTTCGCCTGCTAGAGATTGAATCGTAATCGGTAGGTCACCCTTTTGGAGGTTATTTGTTGTGATGGAGCGCCTCAGAGGATGAATCGTTATCGGTAGGCGCCATTGGAGGTATGATGGGGTAGGCTCGCTGCAGAGATGTACATCGTATCTGCGTAAGCGGCCTTTTGGAGGTATGTGGTAGGAGGGCGCCTGTCAGAGATGGAATCGTATCGGTAGGCGCCTTTGGATGCGTATGGTGGGAGGAGCGCCTCTTGTCAGAGTATGGAATCGTATCGGTTAGGCGCCTTTTGGAGGTATGTGGCAGGGCGCCTTTGTCAGAAGATTGTAATCGTTATCCGTAGGCGCCTTTTGAGGTATGTGGTTGACGGCGCCTGCAGAGATAATCGTTATCGTAGGCGCCTTTGGATGGGTTATGGGGAGTTGCGCCTGCATGATATGAATCGTATCGTAGGCGCCTTTGGAGTTATGTGGGAGGCGCCTGCCAGAGATTGAATCGTAATCGGTATGGCGCCTTGGAGGTATGTGGAGTGCGCAGCTTGCAGTAGATGAATCGTATCGGTAGGCGCCTTTTGTATGGTATGTGGGAGACAATTTATTTCTGGTCTGCTTAGAATCACTTGTTGCTGTGTATGTCATTTTTTATTTCTTTATTGTTTTTCTACTATGTTTGTAAATTTAGTGTTATATTTGTTTATTTTTGATTAAGCTCATATAACATTGTATTTTTTGTTATATATAATCTTGCGTCTGCAGAATGAATCGTTAATCGTTGGTAAGGGCTAACTTGGAGTATTATCAAGGGAGGGCCTGCAGGACGATTTTGAATCGTTATGGGTTAAGGAGCCTTTGGATGGTATGTGGGAGTTGCGCCTGCAGAGATGAATTTCGTATCGGTAGTGGCGGGCCCCTTATTTTTTGGGGGGATTTATAGGTATTTTTGGGTTGGTTTCGCTCGGAGGGGGTGTGGGTGGGGTGGGGCGCGCGCTGCAGAGGTTTTGAATCGTATCGTGGTAAGTCGCTTTGAAGTTATTTGGTATGGGCGCCTGCAGAGATGAATCGTATCGGTAGGAGCCTTTGGAGGTATGTGGGAGGGTGCCTGCAGAGGTGAATGGGAGGGCGCTTTCAGATATGTATCGGAGGACGCCTCCGAAAGTTATATTCGATGTCGTCTTCGTTCGTTCGATTCGTTCGTTCGATGTCGAGGGTATGTGGGAGGGCGCCATCGGAAATATACCGAAAGGCGCCTTTGGAGCCAGCTGTGTTTTTATGTGGGAGGGCGTCTTCAAAGCAGACTTGTAAATGACTCAGAGTTGAGTCATGAGTTGACTCATGAGACAGACATTTTTGGATGAGTCATGAGTTGAGTCGACTCAATTTGTAAAAGCGGCACTTGAGTCAAGAGTGCGAGGTAACGATTCAATTTTGTTGAAACAGCACTTGAGTCAAGCGAGTTGAGTCAGTTCTTCGGTTGTGTGAGTCAGACTTGAAAAAGACTCAAACAAAAATTTGGTGGGAACGGTTTTTTTTTTTCAAATAAAAAATGCAACAGGGACATAGCCATGGGGTACTGTGTGGCGACCTGCCTCCTTTCACCTGGCAAACTCTAATTTACACTTAGAAGATGCAGTTTTGAGTCTGTGACACCTACCTCCCTACCCACCCACCCCTCTAGTGTGTTCAACATAAAGTAATAATTGAAAACTTGTGATGAGTCAAACTGAGGTCGACTCAAATTGTTTTAGTCTCTCGAAGTCGAACATCAATTTGTGTTAAAATACTAGCTCTGAGTATTATAAGTTGAAGACGACTTCAATTTTTAAAAGCAAGACTTGAAGTCATGCAGTTGTGAATGTTCGAACTCACTTTTGTTTTAAAACATCCACTTAGTTCTAAGAGAGTGTCGAGTCAGTTCTTTGGCTCTTGAGTCAGACTTGAGTCGACTCAAGCAAATATGAGTCATTACAAGTCTGCTTCAAAGGTGCATCGGGAGGCGTCTTTGGAGGTGTGTAGGAGGGCACCTTCAGATTTGTATTGGAGGGTACCTTGGGAGGTATTTGGGAGGGCGTCTTCGGAAGTTTGTTTGAGGGCGTCTTCAGAACTTTATCAAAGGGCGCCATTGAATACATGTGTGAAAGCGTTTTTAGAGGTGTATTGGAGGTCGCCTTTGGAGCTATGTGGGCCCAGGGCGCATTCAGAGGTGTATCGGAGGAAGCCTCTGCAAGTATTTGTGAGGTCCCTTTGAAGGTATGTGGGAGGGCCGGGGGCCCCTTCAGAGGTGTATCGGAATTCGGAGTGCGTCTTACATTCAGTGGAACGCGTTTCATTTTCAGCCGGAGCGCGCCTCACGTTCAGCGAGTCGGCGCCCTTTGCTGAATATGAGGCGCATTTCCTGAACCGAAGGCGCTCAAGAGGGGGATGGGGGCATGGTGCAGTGACCCCCCTAAATACGTTCCTTTCCTCTTGTCCTGTGAGATCCGACTAATCCGGGCATCACTGGCCTCCACCTCGAGGTTCGCTGGGATCCAAGGTCCGCCATTTTGTGTGGGGATCTTGTATCAGGGCTTCATGTCTGTGATACATACTGTCTTACATCAATGCATTTATGACGAAGTCTGGCGGACGCGGTATTATTTCTCCCAGAGCCGTGGTGGGAAAATCTTGGTGCTGCCATCTAGCAATCGCTTCCGAATCTCTGCTTCGTTATTCCAGCGAGGATGGTAGGGTTCATAACCACCCGAAATCTCATTTCCATTTAGCTGCCTTCCAACAACTTGGTCGAATGACTCCGAGACTATAGGGTTGTCAGTTGTCACCGTCAGTCAAAACTACACCGCGAATAATCTACTGTCTCATTCAGGCCGGTCATCTCTTCGACCAGGTTTTTAAAATATAAACAGGTAAGCAGAGTTTAAGAATACAACATTGTAACCACAGAAACAGCCCTCGTTTGAAGCTCCACTTACACATGAATTCTACCAGCTCCTTACACAACTGTGCGGTGAAACACAGCATCTGGTAAATCAAACGCGAGGTTAAAAACACTATCCGTATGTATTTTCTGAGTCGGCGTTGAATAAGTCAATAAATGAATTGCTCAAGCAGGACGGCGATATACCAGGCAGGCAGGCTCAGGAAAGACGGAAAATTGTCAATGGCTAAACACTTGCAGAACATACTGTCTAAACACAAAACACTTGCAAGATGCAGGGCAACGTTCTATCTATAAACGGTCGCTTCAAGCACATGCGCCCCAAAGTCCACTACAATGCCACTAGGACGGAACAGCTCAAACTCGACAGTTGGCATCCCAGCATACAGCTAACCTGCTTCAAACGTGTCACACAACGGCAAACGAACTGTCTAAATGAGACCTCAATCGAAAGATAAAATAAAACCCGTGATGAAATGAATCCCGTTGGAGATCTAAGGCAACCAGCGCATAATCACACAATGTACACAACATCGCTGCGAACGAATGACACACAGCAGCTAAAAAGGGAGCATACCTTCCTCGTCAAGAAATCGTGCGCACTGAAACGATTTCATGAACCAAGAACTGAAATCGTGTACCAACCGCAATCTAAAATCAACGTTCAAACTGCAACGTAATGCCACATTAGCCGAGACATTTACTATTGGCATGCAACGTCCAATCTCACACACTATGACCGGGAAGACGGCAGGAAAACTGGATCCCAGCTTTAGCGACACACTTCACACTCGGGGCCTTCTTCAAACACAGACAGCAAGAAGACCAAGACACTCGCGGGGCCCGCACCTCCAAGGAACGGGCCTACTGTTGAGCGTTTCACAACACACAGTGCTGAGATAGGATGACCGCGACGTGGCGCCGATAGTCTAGAAGTCTGCGTCGAGCGTGAACTTGCGCGCGGCAGGGCTCGAGATGCTGTCCATCACGCCCGCCTTCTGGTACTCGCCGACCCGCTTCTCGAAGAAGTTGGTCTTGCCCTCGAGCGAGATTTGCTCCATGAAGTCGAACGGGTTCTCCGCGCCGTATACCTGCGGGTAGAGTACAGGTCCGGATGAGTCGACGTGTAGTGACTTATCATTGCGAGACAGCTCGATACATGCGCAGATGCAGGGCATAATATATAATTTTGAGGGATCAGGGATAAGCTGCGTTTAAATGAGTTGGTATTTCGGTACGAAGAACGTCACCTGATGGGATGGCTGAGCGTGAGCAATACTGTACAACAGTAGCGTTATTGACTTATTTTGTAAGTTGCAAAAATGCTGTGCATAATCTAAATTAAGATGCACCATCAAAGTGTCTACGCGTATGGCAGCAAAAAAGCACATGGTACCTACACTGACGAAGCCCGTGGAAAAATGGCGGGAATCGTTATGACTCCTCGGTCTACATGGCGCCTTGCAAGCGGCGTGAGTCTGCACAGACCACAGCAATATCCGGTTGCAACATATCGGTGGGGGAGGGGAGGAAAACTGGCGGGCAAACAACCTACCAAGGGCAGCTGAGCTCACCCCACCCCACCATGTTCAAACGGATGCCGGTTGGCGGGAACTAACAGATTACATTTCGCAGCGGTTGCGCGGGAACTGCCGGTCGGCAGTTTGCCGCCACTGGTCCCCCTGTTCAGATAGACGATCGGAATAGGCAGCGAGTCGCTGCACGATTTATAGCTGGCAAACATGCAGCCTGGCTTCGTAATCACATGTATGCCAGAGGCGCTGAACACGATCCGCCAACAGACGCCTAACTGCTGTGCAATAAAATATACATTGCAAAATTGCATGCGGAGTCTCCCATCAGCATGAAATTGACAGACATTGCTTCAAGACACAACTTCAAGACACAATATAGAGTACCCTCCTGTTCACACAGCGCGCGCGCGGAACACCCACCTTTGGACATTCGAGCTCGACGAGCAGCCGGTCGGCCACGAACTCGATGTACTGGCGCATGAGGGCGCAGTTCATGCCGATCATCGCCACGGGCAGCGCGTCGGTGAGGAACTCCTGCTCGATGGTGACCGCCTCGCACACGATCTGCGTCACCCGCTCCGGCGACGTCTTGTTCACCAGGTGTTTGAACATGAGACACGCGAAGTCGCAGTGAAGACCCTGAAAGACGGCGGGAAAAGGTGAGGCGGGGTTAGTGACCGAGCGGTTAGGCGGGCAGTAATCTGTGAAGAGCGCTTGTCCACGAGTTAGCAGGATAATGCTGATGAATTTCATTAAGCTGTCTTAAGCCAATATTTTGCCAACATTAACTTATAACATATCTGCAGGAACACCAGCTGGAGTTATAAGACATAAGATAATGAGTGAACAAAAATGCATAAATCCCAGGGACGAATAGCGAAACATGACATTAAAATACCACGAAGCAGGAATCGGTCTGTTTAAGGACACAGGACCAGCCAACACACCTCGTCCCTGGAGATGAGCTCGTTACTGAAGGTGAGGCCGGGCATGAGTCCCCGCTTCTTCAGCCAGAAGATGGCCGCGAAGCTGCCGGAGAAGAAGATGCCCTCCACGGAAGCGAATGCGATCACGCGCTCGCCGAAGGTGGCAGTCTTGTCGGAGATCCAGTTGAGCGCCCAGTCTGCCTTCCTCTTCACACAGGGCAGAGTCTCGACGGCGTTGAAGAGCCGGTGCCTGCAACAGGGGTCAATAGTGCCGATCAACCGAGCTATGCCAGGATGAAATTGTTGGGGGAATTGGTACGCATTGGGGTAACCGTGCGACGCATGGAAAAGCGCTAGAATATAGCCACGTCCACGCGTTGAGGGGATGAAAAGTAATGCAAATTGACCAGATATGTGAAATAACCAACTAATTTCTGGACAGATACCTGCGTACTTCTCGGGAAATGGAAAGCGAAATTAGGACAGACGAAGTACAGACAAGTGCCGAGCTGATAGCTGCATGACATTGACATAAATATTCGTACACATCGCGATTTAACTAAACCAAATCAATAACAGTAGACGTATTCAAGTTTTCGCCAATCCTGACCTCTTGGTGGATTGGGTGGGGATGGTGGCAGGGGGGGGGGGGTGAGAGCAGCCACCGCTAGTGAAGCTTTATAACTGACCTCTCCTGAGGATCCTTGACGTAGGTATCGATGAGCAGGCTGTACATCTCAGAGTGGACGTTCTCCATGGCGATCTGGAAGCCGTAGAAGAAGCGCGCCTCCGTCACCTGCACCTCTGTGCTGAACCGCTCCACCAGGTTCTCGTTGACGATGCCGTCCGAGGCGGCGAAGAAGGCCAGCACGTGCGAGATGAAGTAGCGCTCATCGTCCTTGAGGCCCTGCCAGTCGTCCAGGTCCTTCGACAGGTCCACCTGATGAAGATGGCGAGGATCAGTCAACCTTCCGCGGTGCCAAGGAGAGCCCGTGCGTTGTCATGGGGAGACATGACTGGAAGCGGCTTTGTAAGCAGTGCCCAATTGCCCAGTGAATATGGAATGCTGTCATAGGAAACGTTAATCGTAATAAGTATTCACCCTTTTCTACATGAGGTTACACCCAGCGTCACACGCAGATCACGGTCAAATTGCGTGCATTTTAACGAACCGGCGCGAAAGAGACCTCACTGAGTACGGGATTTTTATCATAATATAAGCGACCGAACCGCCCGTAACGCTTTTCAGAATCTTATATCTATGAAATCCCGCATTCGACCGTCAAGCGGTCTTCGCCATCGAATAGCCCCATTCAATCAATGGTTTTGACATGTTTCGTCTCACATGAGGAGTCAGCATGCCGCGTGGCATGGTACGAGCCGCGAAGGTGTGTCGCGTGACCCAGATACGCGGCCGGGCGCAGTAGGTGGCGCCACGGTCGCGGACTCATCGGCCATTGCCTGCATTCTATAGAGTTCAGTGCCTGCATACCAGCATAGCACTTCCGCGGATGCGCTGACCGATTAAGCTGGAATTTGGTTGTGGTTTGATACCACACTGCTGGCAATGTGGAGTTAAGATGACAGAGCAATTGCCTTGCTACCGATTTTTTCTACGGGCTCGTTAATCCTTCGCCGATTAAAGCGTCTTACTGGTAACTTACTTCTTCTGCTGTCCAGAACGAAGCTTCAGCCTTCTTGTACATCTTCCAGATATCCGGGTATTTGATGGGGAAGATGACAAACCGGTTCGGGTTTTCTCGGAGCAGAGGCTCATCTTCGAGGTTTTCTGCCTGTGCTGGCTTCGCGGGCGATTTCATCGGACTCTACAAGAACCAGCATGTATCAGAACAAGGCTAATGACTCACTTGAAATAGTTACTTGATGTAAATCAACAGAACTGTAATACAAGTATATATTCCATTACTCAGATTTTTGCTGCTGACACAGCTTACATATACAAATGGATTCCTTCCTTTGACATAATAGTCCACAACATGCTTCTGCACACAAAGTAATGACAAACAGAAACCATGTTTCAGTAATTTATATGAACTTAGAACTATGATGCATGTTGATTATATTTACACACAAACATGACACATATTGCATAGAACAGACAATGGAATAAGTGTTGGAATAGGCATTCGCATACACACACTTACCTTGACCACTTGAGAACTTTCTCCATTCAGCACCTATGGATGAGAATGCAAATTTAGTGAAGATACAGGGAATGAAATCACAATATGTTCTAAAATAATGCATTAAATACACACTGCAGCAATGATAGAGAGGTAAAGCTTGCTTTGCATATTCTCAAAGCAGCTCCAAGCAGGATATATATATATATATATATATATATATATATAATATGCATGGTGCTAACAGTTAAAACAATTATTATAGAGATTTTAACTGATTAACTTACAATACACTATAGAGGTCCCCAGCCCAACAATCCTAGCAAGCAAAAGCAATAATCTATTAATTTTTCACCATATACAATGTAAAGGAATATTACATGCATAATTAGAAACATGTCTGGTTAAACACTGTAAGAATATGCATATCACATATAATTACCCACATCACCAACAGACAAACCAGATACAGGCTCTGCTCATACTTGAATTACAACCACCTTAAGACCAAATTGCATCGACCCATGATGACAAGGGTGTCAATAGCAATAAAACAAACTGTCCAATGACAATGACACAAATATGTTGCAGTGCACCAGCAGGTCATTTCACCATTTTGCAAAACCTAACAAATGTGTGACACTGAGCCAAAAATATAAAATATTGATTTATGATTTGACCTACATCTATAACAAGTATAATTATCAATAAACTAAGACAGAAAACACTTAAAAAATTTGCTGTAACCATTGAGCACTTGATGGCAAATGTTGACCATATTTACCTTTTTCATAGGACTGCTGCCTCCTTGTGGCACCTGCAATACAGAAGAGAAGAAATGTCACCATCCAACCCATCCATGCAAAAATCCTCCTAGAACCTTCTTTAACATATCATTATTGTTAAT
>VOPJ01002592.1:7850-53100 GCA_014673585.1 Semibalanus balanoides
CCGTCCGGCAGCCATCTTTCCGTACGTGGTGCTGATTACCCTGCTGATCAGAGGAGTGACGCTTCCTGGCGCCTATGACGGCATCATCTTCTACCTCAAGCCCACCTGGAGCGAACTACTTAACCCAAAGGCGAGGATAAGGGGGGTCGATTAAAAAACCTGCTAGAATTCTGCACAGTACATTAAACGTTGTTTGTCTGCTGCTGTGGTACGAACAATTGTCATGTCATGTCGGATGCCACATGTAACGTTTAGTTTAACATAAGTCGACATTGCTTCACTATACATAATCTAAAACTTCTCGATTGGCAGGTTTTATCGTCGGATATTTTCGAACATATGTATCTTGCTATATCTACGTAAGCTGAAGCTTGTATCTTCATGCTTTAACTCTAAGTAAAGCATTTCGTAGCCATATCATCGGATGCACTTCTTTTGATTGTTCTCATTCTGTCCTGATGTGGCTGCTATCCGGGCATCACCCTTACTCTATGCATCTCCGTCATGCCACAGGTGTGGTACGCTGCTGTGACCCAGTCCTTCTACTCGCTTTCCATTGGTGTGGGGCCGTTGGTCATGTACTCCAGCTATAACGACTTCAGAGACCCAGTCGCCAGGTGAGTCGGGATCTGTGGTTTCTTGGTCTTTGTTGAGTTCGGCATGTTTTCATTATCGCATCCTGTTAGGTTTTCCAAAGACCACAAATTTGCAGAATTTACAGAACAGAACAATCATCGAAACAATCAACAGTCTATCTACCGCCTTGAAATAAATATGTGATTTTGAATACTCGTACTGCGATGCTTTATTTTATTGATGCATACTTGACAGTATCAAATTTGAGTATTTGTTGTCAACCATACTTCAAAGAAGTAAATCGGCATGATATGTTTTAACTCAAACTGTATCATATTGTACACACCCCTACCATGATACTGCTACTAACTAATTCACCCATTTTCGTTACAGAGACGCGGCCATCATCAGTATCGCTGACATGCTGACCTCGCTGCGCTGGGTATGGTCATCTTTTCGCATTGGTATCTGGTCATATATGAGTTGGGAACACGGTGGACCACGTCATCAGGGTGCGGAACGTCAGCTGCTTCGTTTATCCCACAGCGGGATCTTCCCGATTAACCGCAGTCAGTTGGGTCAGTCAAGGTACGGCTGGAGGCAAGTATGACTGCAGAGTATTGTCGGTCCAGTAAATTAGCTGGTGAGTCATGACGGGGTCATATAAAGGTCCGGTCAAAGTTCGAATCGATCATGACTCGAACAGGTCAGGTCAGTGACTTTAACCAGCTGGTCGGTGAACTGGGCAGTCGTTGGTCCGTGTTGTGTCGGTAGGTAAGCAGTGATGGGTAGGTTCAGTGACTGGGCAGGTAGATCATTGAGTTGGCCAGGTCAGGTCAGTGACTGGGCCAGGTCAATTCAGTGCCAGGGTCAGGTCAGTGCCGGGGTACTTACACTGAATGAAGGGGAGAATGGAGCCCTAGAATTAGATAGACCTAAACATGTTACGCACAAAAAAGGGCTCCGATAAAACCTCTATGGCTTTGGCTATGGCTTAAAACTGAGCCATCATACTGTTTTGAATATACTGTTGGCTTTCGGTGTCTTTAGCAAATTAATAAACCGTCTCGATTATTTCCGTAATGACTGTCCCTCTGATTCTGCCACACAGTTGTTCGCCGTGATGTTCTTCCTGATGCTGTTCACTCTGGGAGTTGGCTCGGCGACAGCCATGATTGGCTGTATCACCACCATCATTCGGGAGGACTATCCGCGGATCAACCAGTGGCAGGCGGCCGCCATCGTCTCCGTCATCGGCTTCCTCTTCGGCCTCGTATACGTCACGCCGGTAGGTGTGACGTCACGCCGGTATTGTGACGTCACTGTTTGTGCTAGTTAGAATATGACTGATTTGGTAGTGGGATTACTGCATTGTCCTATCTGGCCTTCTGTACAAAACCGTCAGGCATCAGTAGACTTGAGTTTGTGTTTGTCATCCTTGGATATACAAAAAAAAAACATTCTGTTCATCTTTTCTACATTACACTGTCATAAGTCATAGCATTTGTTTCTTTCAGGGAGGTCAGTTCGTGCTGAACCTGGTGGATTACTTCGGCGGCGGCTTCATCATCTTCATCTTGGCCATCATCGAGGTGGTCGCTATCCAGTGGGTGTACGGCATCAAAAACTTCTGCGACGACCTCGAGTTTATACCGGAGAAGAGACCCATCTATACTGGTAATTCTGCTGGCGTGTTCTTATCGAAGCTGTGGCATCTTTATCTACTCGGTGGTGACCATGAAGCCTCTGAAGTACGGCAAGGTCGGCTACCCGGACAGCACCATGGGTAAGTAACAAAAACACAATGGGCGTCGGTGGGAACCATTTCGTTTGTTGCTTTGTTGGTATGTATCCACTTTCTTCTGTGGCATTTTTTTACGATAATACCTTATTACCTACATGTAATGGAGGCTGGTGTGAGCCAGTTGTTTTTGCTGATTGCTGTGTTATAATTCAGTCGCATTCTGTTGTCGCATTGTGTGTTCCCATTAGCGTATTTCTGGGGCCATAGTCACAGTGATGGTGGTAGCAGTGCTGTTAACTGTTGATCACAGAGTCGACCTTGCTCCTCAGTTTGTGGTCAACTGTTGATCACCGGTGCACTTCTCACGATACCAGTATGTTTCGTGTATGAAGTATACAAGGCCAAAGGGACGACTTTCTACGAGGTAGGCATTGTGTGATATGTCTTGTTCCTTTGCTGTCTTAGTATGATAAAACATTGTCCCTTCTTGTATTTACAGTCTTTAACTCTCGTCCTGTTGGGGATAATTTCCCCCCCCCCCTAGGTTTTGACCGGAATAGCGGGAAGACAGGCGGCGCGCAGCGCCGCCAAATTCTGTACAGCTGTTCGGGCATCAATTGCCCACACTTTCGGCAACGTTTTGACCTCAGGTCATATCAGGTCAGGTCGCCAGGTCACGTCAAGTGACATTTTATTTCATAATGTTTGTGATCTTGCCAAAGCCACGATCTCTCCGAGATATTTGAAACTCGCAGGATTGCATAAGGACATAAGTACCTACAATCGATGTATCTCGGATTTGTTTCATCGGTGACCGACCTGACCTCTGCATTATAAGTGAACATGAAAGTATACAAATGTTTCCTATTCAGACAATATGCATTGAATCAGACTGATTATTTTAAAATAATTATATTTTAGCTCATTATTGATGACCCATGTGCAATTGTTGCTCAGTGATATCTGCAAGGTCATCTGTCATCATCTGGAAGTCCTAAAAAGTCCTAAAACTGAAAAATTTGACCTTTGATGAACTCTGGTGACCTCAATATTGACCTGAGCCAAAAATACTCTTTGTACCTTCGAATGTCCGTGTCGAGAGCTTTCGAACGTTTTCCTGCGTCTTTCTAGCCACATTAGTTTTCGAGTTAGACGGGGTCATTTTGACCCCTCCCCTACCATGACGAAGTTTTCTCGGAGGCCCACCGGGGCGCGGATAAGTAGTGAAATGACTTTGTTTGTTACACCGAATGAGGACAGGTAACAATTACTGGGCTATATGTTCGTTTTTTATGTTATCGACCTGGCGATAATGTTCGACTCTTCCCTCTCCACCGCCCCCATTCCGGTGCTCAGACCTTCCCCCCCGTTCCGTGACTTCGAGTACCCCCGTCTGTACTCTCAGTACCCTGTCTTCGGTGCATCATAGACCGTTCGTGCCTCTGACCCTCCGTCTCGTCCTCAGTAAACCGTCTCGTCGCTCAGTACCCGTTCCGTGCCTCAGTCTCGTCTCCGGTGCCCTTAGTAACCCTCGTCTCCGTTCCTCAGTATCCCCGTCCGTGCCTCAGTACCTGCTCCCTCTTCCGTCTCAGTAACCCGTCCTCTGTGCCTCAGTAACCCCGTCTCAGTGCCTCAAATAACTCCCCTACCGTTCTCGGCCTAGTACATCCCGCTCTAGGTGCTACCCCTCCGTCCCGTGCGCTCATAGGCCCCCCCGTTAGTGCCCAGTACCGAACCCGTCTGCCGGTGCTTCAGTAGCCGCCCTCCCCCGGGCCTCTCATACAATCCCACCCGCTCCGGTGCCTCTAGTACCCCCCCTCTCGGTCTCATAACCCCCGTCTCCGAGGTGTCCTATACCCTCCGTCCCGGGCCTAAGTAATCCTCGTCAGTAAACCCCCGTCTCGTTCTTGATTATCACTCGTCTTCCGGTGCCTCAGCCCCGTGCTCCGTGCCATATATAACCTCTCTCGGTACTCAGTCCCTGTTCTGTGCTGTAACCCCCGTCTCCGCATCAGTAACTCCCGTCGTGTGCTCAGTACACCCCGCTTGCTTGCTCAGAACCCCCGCTATGTGCCCTTCAGTATATTTTCCGTATCCGTGTGCCTCAGTAAAACCCCTCTCAAGGTCCCAGTAAATCCCTTCCGGTGCCTCGTACCCCCCTCCCGTCGGTGCCCTAGTACACCCCTCCGTCCTTTCAGGTGCCTCAGTATACCCCGCCCCCACTGTGGTGCCTAGTACACGTCCGGTGCTTAGTCACCTCCCGTTTCAGGTGCCAGTACCCCCCGTTCCGGTGCTCAGTATCGCCCCTCGGTGCTCAGTACCGTCCGTCTCTCAGACCCCCCGCCTCCGTACTCAGTCGACAGCCCCCTCCCCGTTCTCGTATCCCTAGTGACCGCCCGCCTGCCCTCTCCCTCTGCTGTTGACAGCGTCGTGTTGTGCACGTTTTGCCGACCGGGAGACGGGGCCTCGGGCGAAAACGGATAACGCGGCGGCGGTGGTCTGAAGGCCCCGAGCCAATGACGAGCCGACTGGCGGACGTGGTGCCACGCCACCGGGCGCGGCCGAGCTAGCGCCGTACTCCAGCTACCAGCACGGTGTGGCGCTCACAGCGCCGCCGGTCCTGGAGCGGAGCCAGCGCCGCCTGTCGGAGGCGCGGCGAAGACACAGTGCGCCGCACCGCTCACTAGGGTATGCCAACGAGGTGTCGCCCGTGTGATGGAGTGCAGCGGTGTGGGAGCGATGTGAGCGGAGGGGAGCTAGTAGTTAGAAGTTAGAACTGGAAGTTAGTGGAAAGAGCTAGAAGCTAGTAGTTAGAGCTAGAAGTTAGCAGTTAGAGCTAGAAACTATGTATACGGGCGGCACTGCCTTCGGCCACTACCACTAGTAGATAGTGCTCTGCTCACTGCTGCGTAGCTTTACGCAGCGTAGACTGTTGTGTAGACGCCAGAGCTTACGAAACATGTTGGCTGTGCTGTTTAGCGTGTTCGCTTTCCGCTTGTGTCATTCTGGTCGTAAACTCCAATATTTTATGACACAAATGTTTCGATCAAGTGCTCAATTCAAGCTATATTCTGACACTTTGCGCCACTTTGCGGATGCATCGTCAGTGAGATCACTACAGTCTGTTTACTGTTTCTCTACGTCATGCAACCACTGTTCTATCATATTCCACCTCAAGATATATGTGTATATATTGTATTTATGTAAATACATGGAAGCAATCGAGTCTCAAAGTGCGCATTGTCTTGCAACAAATCCATTTTGATGTCAGGCTGTATATGACTAGTGAGTGACTAGTGAGGAAGCATGGTGGTATAGAATAATACCAATGCATAAATTGAGCTCCCGAGCATCATGGGCGTCGCTGCTATAATACAAGCCTTGAAATGGGGACCACCTCGCCTGAGATTGATGACCCTCGCCTGAGACAGTCTCAGGGAGGGTGTAGCCAGAGGGGGGCCATCACTGGCCAGAGGGGCGCCGTCACTAGCTGAGGGGCGCCAGTTTTGCATGGGCGCCTTGGGCCCAAAGGACCAGGTCATGCTCTGATTGACCATATGCTTGGTAAGTCACTGCCCTGAAGCACGGCTTTGATAAATGTGGAAACGCAGGCGCGACAATGGCTGTATATTACCTGGTCAAGTGTTCTCGGCAGCCGAGCAGAGGCTGCTTTAGCTTATACTGTGCTAATACTGTCTGACCTTGAAATGGCTTGATGTAAATACAAAATAGTTCGAATAAATTTGTTAGTGTTTGAATGCCTGCAGAAGTCTGGGAAAGCATCTTGTAAGTACTGGCAGAGCGCTTAGGACTCGACCTTCCATAGGTCGGGTCTGTGTCGGCAGACGTCGGGAAAACGTCAGGCCGATGTCGACAGTCGTCGGGTCAGTGGCGTCAAACGTCAGACCAATGGCAGCTGACGTCGGCCCGATGTCTGGGTAACATCGGCCACACGTCAGGTCGGCAGCGGGCCGACGTCAATCGTTGTGTATTTTGATGGAGGGATCATGTCGCATAAAAGATTCCGTGCGATCATGGACGCTTTTTAATTGTTTATCACGGCATCTTTTGGGTTCAAATATAAACAAATTAAATCGGAGGTCTAAAGACACCCGAGATCCACTATGGTAGTGGTGGTATTGCATCAGAGCTTAGATTCGGTCCTTAATTTTGTAAATATTCTAACCTGTGTTCCGTTCGTGGAGCCCATGCACATCCGTGGTTGCTGTGATTGTCGTATACATATAGCTAACGCTTCTATGCATACAGCAGGAGAGAAGATGGACTCTGTCCACCACTACTCTGCATTGGAAAATATGCGTCCGCTCTCGGGTCTGAATAGACTCTGTCTCCAACAATGTCCACTTCAGCTCCGTCTCTGCAGACGTGGTAAGTGAAGATCGCACTTTCTATCTATATGTATGTGTCTGTATCTAAAACTTCCTTGTTAGACTAGAGGCGTAATGTGTTTCACTCGCTTTCGCCTCGCATATTTAGCTCCCTACCTATGGGTCAGGCTCAATGGTATGCCTAAGTTAACACCTCTGTAGTTGAGTGTTGATAATGAGTGGCAGCTCCGGGCCAGCCGTGTGCGGTGGTCACGTGACCTGACCGACCCAGGTCATGCCGGATCACCGGCGACTCGCCGCGGAGGAGGTGGGGTGGAACCCCGCCTGGGGAGGTGGGGGTGGACCCCTCTGGGAGGATGGGTGTGGACCCCGCTGGGGAGGTGGGGTGGACCCCCTGGCGGCGGGGGGTGGACCCCGCGGGGAGCGTGGGTGGACCCGCTGGGGAGGTGGGGTGGGACCTGCTCGGCCGGCGGGTGGGGTGGACCCCGCTGGGGGAGGTGGGGTGGACCCGCTGGGGGAAGGTGGGTGGATTCCTGGGGAGGTGGGGTGGACCCCGCTTGGGGGAGGTGGGGTGGACCCCGTGGGGGGAGGTGGGGTGGACCCCTCTGGCGGCGGTGGGGTGGCCCCGCTTGGGGAGGTGGGTTGGACCCCGCTGGGGAGGTGAGGGTGGACCCCTCTGGGAGAGGTGGGGTGGACCTGCCCTCTGGCGGCAGGTGGGGTGGACCCCCGCTGGGGAGGTGCAGGGTGACCCCTCTGGCGGCGGTGGGTGGACCCCCGCTGGGGAGGTGGGGTGGACCCCTCTGGGAGAGGTGGGGTGGTACCCCTCTGGCGGCGGTGGGGTGGAACCCCGCTGGGGGAGGTGGGGGTGACCTCCGCTGGGAGGTGAAGGTGACCCCGCTGGGGAGGGTGGGGTGGAACGCGCTTGGGGAGGTGGGGTGGACCCACTGGGAGGGCGGTGGGGTGGACCCGCTGGGGAGGGTGGGAGTGGGAACCCCGCTGGGGGAGGTGGGGTGGACCCCGCTGGGCGAGGTGGGTGGACCCCGCTGGGGAGGTGGGGTGGACCCCGCCTGGGGAGTGGGTGGACCCCGCTGGGGGAGGTGGGGTGGACCCCACTGGAGGCGGTGGGGCTGGATCCGCTGGGGAGGTGGGGTGGACCCCGCTGGGAGAGGTGGGGTGGACCCCGCTGGGGGAGGTGGGGTGGACCCCGCTGGAGGCGGTGGGGTGGACCCCGCTGGGGGAGGTGGGGTGGACCCCGCCCTGGGGAGTGGGGTGGACCCCGGCTTGGGGACGGTGGGGTGGAACCCGCTGGGGAAGGTGGGGTGGACTCCGCTGGGGAGGTGGGGTGGACCCCGCTGGGGGAGGTGGGGTGGACCCCCGCTGGGGAGGTGGGTGGACCCCGCTGGGGAGGTGGGGTGGACCCCGGGGGCCTTATGGGGAGAGTGGGGTGGACCCCCCGCTGGGGAGGTGGGACGTGGACCCCGAGCTGGAGGTGGGGTGAGACCCGCGGGGAGGTGGGGTGGACCCGCTGGGGAGGTGGGTGGGGAACCGCTGGGGGAGGTGGGGTGGACCCCGCTGGGGGAGGTGGGTGGAACCCCACTGGGGCTTGTGGGTGGACCCCAGCTGGGGAGGTGGGTGGAAACCCCCGCTGGGAGAGGTGGGGTGGACCGCCGCTGGAGGTGGGGTCGGAGCCCGCTGGGGAGGTGGGGTGATGGGTAGAGCGTGGAGGGCTTCTTTATCCGCGCCCACTGACGGCGCCACCGCACCATTCCGATTGAATGATGAGCCTGCAAGGCCTCGTTGGGGTTGTTTATGGAGGATTGACGCGCGTCTCTGCAGAGGGCACCCCGAGTGGCAACTTCACCTTCCTAGCTTGCACACACACTGGATGGTCAGTGGTCACCCTGAACGGAGACTTCAGCATTCACAGCGAACGCCAGAGCTGAGTCAGTCTGTTCAATAACTAATCCGTAATGTTCTGATATGACACCCAACCAATCAGCGCGGTGTCCTGCTGTGTCACATGACCAATCAGCGATGTCCTGATGTTCCACTCAACCAATGATCTTCTGTGTCACCACACCAATTGGCAATCTCTTTGCTGTGACACCAGCAGCAATGCAGTGTCTGCTGTGACAACAAAAAGCAGGTCCTTGCTGTCAACTCCAGCAAATGTAAGTGTCTGTCCTGCTGTTGCACCCGCCGGTGACCTGCGTGTCCTCTCTGATCGATCGCCGACGCTCCAGCCGTCAGTGATGAAGCAGCTAATAAGGTGCGTTGTCAATTCGGCTGAACCGTTTGTTAATTGCGGGCCACAGGGCTGCGCCTCCGGCGACAGGGCACGACCTGGGGCGGGGGAGGGTCATAAGGGTACTGGTCCGACAATCGATGTCGTCGCCTCGCGAAGCCCGGAACGGCGTGCATGTCAGCCGTCCCATCAGCCGCCGAGACGGCACCGGAACCCCGAGAACCGGACAGCCGGACAGCCGGACAGCCGGACAGCCGGTACAGCCGGACAGCCGGACAGCCGGACAGCCGGAGAAAGCCGGACAGCCGGACAGCCGGACAGCCGGACAGCCGGACAGCCGGACAGCCGGACAGCCGGACAGCCGGACAGAAAGAGTACAGACACATACAGCGACGCTGACAAGCGTGACAGACAGATACAGGGTCACAGACAGATACAGGGTCACAGACAGATACAGGGTCACAGGCAGATACAGGGTCACAGACAGATACAGGGTCACAAGGGCATGATACAGGGTTCCAGACAGATATACAAGGGTCACAGACAGATCAGGGTCCAACAGGCAGATACCTGGTCACAGACAGATACAGGGTCACAGGCAGATACAGGTCAGCAGACAGATACAGGGTCACAGGCAGATACAGGGTCACAGACAGATATCAGGGTCCAAACGAGGCAGATACAGGGTCCAGACAGATACAGGGTTTACAGGGACAATACAGGGTCACAGCAGAAGTACAGGGTCACAGACAGATACAGGGTCACAGGACAGAACAGGGTCACAGACGATACAGGTCACAGACAAGTACAGGGTCACAGCAGATACAGGGTTACAGAACAGATACAGGTACAGACAATACAGGGTCACAGACAGATACAGGGTTACAGACAGATACAGGGTCACAGGCGATAACAGGGTCACAGGACAGATTACAGGGTCACAGGCAGATACAGGGTCACGACAAGGAAAATAACAAAGGGTCACACGACAGATAACAGGGTCACAGACAGTACAAGGGTCACAGACCAGATACAGGGTCACAGCAGATACAGGGTTCACAGACAGAATACAGGGTCACAGGTGCAGATACAGGGCACAGACAGATACAGGGTACAGGCAGATACAGGGTCACAGGCAGATACAGGGTCACAGGCAGATACAGGGTCACAGACAGATACAGGGTCAGCCCCCCGCGGCCGTCCCGCGGCCCAGGGGATCGAATCATGGGCTCGTAATCTGTTGGCACCGGGTTCGAGCCCCGTGAAATGATCGGCGGTATCATGACCAGCGCATGGGGTCGACTGGCAGCCGGCCAGGACAGCGCCAGACTGGCAACGGCGGACCAGTCGCTTCGCGGCGCCTGAACGTTCCCCCTTGCAACCCTGTCTGGCAATAGGCCGAAGGCAACATTACCTACTGAACTGGCGTTGCACCACTGGATGGTGGGTAGAGAGAAGAGACAAGGTTTCGCTGCGTATTATGCTTTAACTCGAAATTGGCAATGTAAACATTACGACTTAAAATGTCACGCTGACACCGACATATATGGACGCACTGAGAAAGGAACATATTGTGCGGCGCATTATATGTCAGCAGCGTCTCCCTGTCTGCCTCAGACTGCGCTCTATGTGTGACCAGCAGCGTCTCCCTCCTGTCTGTCAGCCTCAGGCACCTCGCCGGCTGACCGGGTCGGATGCCCGCCACGGCCGCTCTGTGATGTGGATTGGATCGCGTTTGCCGCGGCTCTGTCCTCGCCACCGGCGGCACATGACGGCACATGACCACTGTCAGCCGCCTGTCCCACCTTGACGCTCTCTCCCTCCCTCTCTCCTCTCCTCCCTCCTCCCTCCTCCCTCTCCCTCCCTCCTCGGCTCCTCCCATCCTCCCTCCTGTCCCTCGCTCCCTCTCTCCTCGCTCCCTCCTATCCGCTCCCTTCCTCCTCCCTCTCTCCCTCCTTTCCTCTCCCTCCTTCCCCTCCTTTTACCTCTTCCCCTCCTTCCCTCCCTCCCTCCCTCTCCTCCCTCCCTCCCTCCTCCCTTTCTTCTTTTTTATCTCCTCCCCCTCCCTCCTCCCTCCCTTCCAGCTTCTCTCTGTCTAGGCCTCACGTGTGCCACTTTAAAGCTGGCGGGTTACCGAGTTCGATTTCTGCTGATTCTGCTGTGATTGAGCGGCAGCTCAGCACGCGACTCTGGACGGCTCCAGTAGGACGTCTTTTACTGCTGGCGGCTACAGTATGACGTATTCGACTCCAGGCGGCTCCAGTACAGTTGTTTCGACCAAAACCCGTCCGACGACGGCCGAAAATGAAAAGGCACGACTCTGGAAATGACTCCACCGAGTGGTTCATTGTGGCGTAAGCACAAACCATAGACCACATAAATAGCAGTTCCTGTTTAAAATGAAGCGGTGGTGGGGCGTTAGGGTGCTTTGCTGGCTTTCAGGGAAATACAAAGACACCCCACGTCCACTGTCGACAATCTGGGCCATGCTTTACGATAAAAATTCCTCCCTGGAAGGGCTGCCGATGTATTTAAATTAGTGATGTCATTTTTCCGAAATTTCCTGACCAAAACCAATCCAATACCGAACAGCAAGCATTTTGGTTGTCCAAATATTGACCGATTTTTGTTGGGGCCAAAAATGTCCAAGCTTTGACCGATTTTCTAATAGAATACTTATTTATACTCACTGGCAAAAATAGCTTTGTTAACATCATAATTTATCAAAACGCTACATGTAACAGTTTCCAAAAAGGACATTATATTGTGCAAAGGAGAAACTAAATACATTTGTGAAAGCCAATATGGAGTTTGCCGGAAAGGAGTGGCAAGGCCAGACCAAAAAGAAATAATACATCAATTAATTGAAATTTCGGCAATGGTGTATCAAATTGTTGGAGAGCAATAAGAATGCGTAAACATGTGACCAAAAGTGAATGTTTAAGATCACTGACCGAAAAGTGTCCAAAAATTGATTGAGCCATGACCGACCGATTACCAAATCGGTCACACAATTTGTTCGGTAACAAAAATTTTGGTTACCGATTGACACCACTAATTTAAATGTGAAAAACGACAAAGCATGAATAATTCGCAACATATAAGTTATAAGCAAAGTAACAGCTTAATAGCCGCTTCACAAGGGATTGATTTTAACCCGGTAGTACCCGGTAGTACCCGGTAATACTTCATGTTTTTTTGATAATTGAGTCTACGAACACGGCTGTTCCCGGATATTTTTGGTATTAATTTTTGCAACTTTACGAATTATAAAGTTTCAATTGATATTTAAAAAAGGACAGTCGTGTTCTAAGACTCAGTTACCCAAAACGCACGAAATATTACCGGTTACTACCGGGTACTACGGTATTTATTTGTACCGGGTAGAACCCGGTGGTACCCGGTAATAGTTCACGTGTTTTGGGTAATTCAGTCTAAGAACACGGCTTTTACGGGATATTTTTGGTCCATCAATACAATTTTATGAATTATACGTTTCAATTTGGACACCAAAAATATAGGAAAAACGCATGTTCTTTGACTCATACCAAACAACGCACGAAATATTACCGGGTACCACCGGGTACTAACGGGTAAAAATAAATCATTCGTAAAAACGACTAATGTCGTATGGTAGAACGAATGCAACACATATGTTAATGCTGATTAAAGTCAAAACAATTTGAGGAACATTACGAAAAAAGCATCTAATGTAAATATGATAAATGATGTGTGCGTGAGACGCATACACTTCGATTATGTTATTTTTCACCATTGGCAGTGCAGGGGATGCCCTCCCACGTTGTTTTTCTGCTCAGAAGTGACTCGTGTAGTTATTAACCAATTGCGTAATATAAACCAATTGTTTGGTGTTCAGGAGCATATGCACAAAGTCGTTCTAAATGGGATGTTGAACCTCTGATGGTTGCAGTGTTGCTAAAAAGATGCATAAACGGCAGGGAGTAGACTAAGCTTATTTCGAAATATCAGACCTCCGCCGGTGATTTATTACTGATATGTGCTCACATAAAACACAATCACGACCAAACGACACCCCTATACGCAGTAAGCAGACTTTACTTCTCACGTGATCTTCCTGTGCACATGATGCACGTCATAGTGCTCTCTCGCCATGACCACCGCAGTGTGGGTGGAAACGCGCCGCCAGGCTTGGTGCTCAACCCTGATCAGTTGTCACCGTCAACTGCTCAACCCTGATCAGTTGTCACCGTCAACTGCTCAACCCTGCTCAGTTGTCACCGTCAACTTAGTCTGTCAGTTGACTCATCACGAAAACAGACTGCAGGCACTGGGTCATGTTCTATTAGGTACTCTGCCATGTCCACTCGGTGGTATCCGGTATCTGCTGGTCTAACCTGCCCTCTCCACTCAGGCCCGTCCGGTGTGTTCAACCCTGCCATTTACCATGCGCCATTTGCTGCCAGTCAGCTCAGGCCTCAGTCCCATGTCTGCCAGTCATCTCAGGTCTCAGTCCCATGTCTGCCAGTCAGCTCAGGTATCAGTCCCATGTCTTCCAGTCATCTCAGGCCTCAGTCCCATGTCTGTCAGTCAGCTCAGGTCTCAGTCACCATGTCTGCCAGTCAGCTCAGGTATCAGTCCCATGTCTGCCAGTCATCTCAGATCATCAGTCCCATGTCTGCCAGTCATCTCAGGTATCAGTCCCATGTCTGCCAGTCATCTCAGGTCTCAGTCCCATGTCTGCCAGTCAGCTCAGGCATCAGTCCCATGTCTTCCAGTCAGCTCAGGCTCAGTCCCAATGTTGCCAGTCAGCCTCAGGTCTCAGTCCCATGTCTGCAGTCAGCTCAAGGTCTCAGCACATGTCCTGCCAGTCCAAGCTAGGCCTCAAGTCATGTCTGCCAGTCAAGCTCGGTCTCAGCACCATGTCTGCCATCAGCCTCAGGCCTCGTCCACGAACTCCCGGTGTCTGCCAGTTCGCCTCAGTATCAGTCCCATGTCTGCCAGTCAGCTCAGATCTCAGTCCATTCTGCAGTCAGCTCAGGCCTCAGTCCCATGTCTGCAGTCAGCTCAGGTCTTCAGCACATGTCTGCCAGGTCAGCTCAGGCCTCATCCCCGACTCCCGTGTCTGCCAAGTCAAGCTCATGTATCAGTCCCATGTCTCCAGTCGCTCAGATCTAGTCCATGTCGCCCAGTCAGCTCGGCATCAGTCCATGTTGCAGTCATCTCAGATTCAGTCCCAATGTCTGCCAGTCATCTCAGGTATCAGTCCATGTCTGCCAGTCAGCTCAGGTCCTCAGTCCCATGTCTGCCATCAGCTCAGGTATCATAAGTCCATGTCTGCCAGTCAGCTCAGGCCTCAGTCCCTGTCCTGCCATCAGCTCAGGTCTCAGCCACCATGTCTGCCAGTCAGACTCAGGCCTCAGTCCGTGTGCCGTCCACTGGCGGTCCAGGGGGCATTTTAGGGCCATGTTCCCCCCCAAAGGCCTAAAGTGGCCTGTTTTGCCCCCCTCCCCCAAAAAAAAACAACACACAAAAACAACCAACACAAAACAACGATCACAGCTCATAACAAAAAGCGATCGGTAACTAATGTTAATGGCTTGCCTCTGTTTCCATAACTACAAGGTTTCGATGGAAACCAACAAGGTTCAATATTACAAATAACAGAAAGAAATGCAGTTGTCCAGGGAATACGCAAAATTTCCGTCCGCTCCGCGGCGCAATTTAAATACGAATATATAATAATGGTGTTACAAAATCGCGCCGTTTCCCATCGAATTTTGTTTTATGTTGCTACTCTTCTTATATATTAGTGCTAAATAGTTCGTTTTAACCACTTTTTTTGCCACACTTTTAAACGCACAATAAAATTTTTAGAGGTAACATTTATACACAATGTGAACGCATTGATGAGAATGCATATCAGGCAGGACTGTTAAGAAGTGCGATCATGATAGATAAAGTAGGCGCCAGAAACATACCATTTCAAGTTTGCTTCCGGGGCCGAAAAGGCCATTCTGCACAATGTTTTACCTTTTGCCCCTGGACATGGTCGTAGGGCCCCTGGCTAGACCGAGGGCCCTGGTCGAGTTGAGAATGGCCCTAACATGTGAATGGGACCCTAGCCAGGACAGAAGTGGCCCCCTTCAGGTCACCGGGGTTCAGGGGCATTTTGTTTCGGGCAGATTGATCCGGCGCCACCAAAACCGTTTTTACAAGCCCTGATCAGGGCAAAACTACCTCATTTTTTGCGCCGCGTAACAATATTCCAAGCTAGTATGAGCTTATTCCAAATTGGTGTCATGGTTCTTGATTTTTCCAATGCTAAATTCCAGCTCCAAAAAATGGTATGGCCCAAGGGGGGGGGGGGGAGGGGGGGGGGGGGGGGGGTGGGGGGGGGGGGGGGGGGGGGGGGTGGGGGGGGGGGGGGGGGGGGGGGGGGGGGGGGGGGGGGGGGGGGGGGGGGCATACATGCAATAAATGCAATTTTCCATCCCTTCTAACGTGGGTTTTCAATCCGTTTTGTTTGGCCCTTTCAACACGCTTGGCAAAAGGGTTTCGCGCAAACCACTGGTGATTCCAGGCGCATCCGGGGTCGCTCCCAACCCCCGACAGGGAATTTGGGGGCATTAAAATACAAGTATGCCCCCCACCCCACCGCACAGGCGTTCCTGTCGGTAGCGTGAATCCAATGATCTTGATAAGAAAACTAGGCGAAGCTTACATTTTGAGCGGGGAAAGATAACCAAATTTTCGACTGCAGTTCGAAATCCAGTAAAAAACTCGGCAATTTCGCGCCGGCTTCGGGCAAAGTTTTCGCAATTAACTATATACAAATTTTGCAATTAATTTAATTCAGTGTCTTGCAGAGGCCAATCGCCTATCTTTCTGGGTTTATCAGGCAAACCCGTTAACATTTCGCGCCGCTGTTGCCGGCGCTAATAACTTTAATACACATAGAAAAAGTACCCTAATTATAACATGACAATCTAATATGCGGTGTCTTGCAGAAACCAACCGCCTAATATTTCTGGGTTTTATTAGGCAAACCTGTTTAAAATTTCGCGCCGCTTCGTGGCGCTGAATACTTTTCATATATAGGACATAAGAAAGAAGTATCTATTATAACATCGGAAATATATGTTGAAATGGCTGGGCACAAAGCTAAAAATACGAGACACTATTGTTATTTCCTCGTCAATTTCAGCCAACACCCCTGGAAATTGTCGGCAACGGCCCTTGCAAAGGAGTATGAAGATAATTTATTATTTCCTATATGTGTACCCTATATTTCGAGCATATATGCCTACGGAAATCGTGTTTTTCATGTTTTTCCCTCTAAAAAATGAATTTGTATAACTCAAATACCAAAATAAGGTGAACGGCCCAGATCCGACGAGAAAAAAATGGGGTACCTTTTTGCCAAAAAAAGAGCCCCCCCCCCCCAAAGCAGACGGCTGGATCCGCCAGTGGTGCCGTCCACCGTCTGTCCGGTCAGTTCGGTTCCCGGTTCCTGACTCTCTGTCCTGCCATCCGATCCGTCCCGGTCTCACTTCCGACTTTCTGTCCTGATGATGACGTCATCCAATCAGAGGGTGGTGGCCCGACGGGCAATATCCGTCTGGCAGGCGCTGCGCCCCCCGGCACTGCCGACCACGCCACGCCTCCGGCACTGCCGCCGACTCAGAAGTCCGGAGGTGCCGCCGACTCAGCAATCCTGTGCTGCCGCCGACTCAGTAGTCCTTTGCTGCCGCTGACTCTGTAGTCCTTTGCTGCCGCCGACTCAGTAGTCCTTTGCTGCCACCGACTCAGTAGTCCGTGTACGGCTGCCGACGCAGTAGTCCGTGTGCGGCTGCCGACGCAGTAGTCCGTGTGCGGCTGCCGACTCAGTAGTCCGTGTGCGGCTGCCGACTCAGTAGTCCGTGTGTGGCTGCCGACTCAGTAGTCCGTGTGCGGCTGCCGACTCAGTAGTCCGTGTGCGGTTGCCGACTCAGTAGTCCGTGTGCGAATAGTGTCTGTCGCTGTCGGCCGCCCCTCCGAATCTCGTCCTCCAATAAACTACCTAGCAAACGCCATAAATAGCCCGTCCCGGCCCACCGGACCCACTTTATCAGACGAGACAGGGCCGCGCCTTTCCCGCCTCCCTGGGGCGACCGAGAGCGGTGTGGAGACCTCGTCCAAACGCCACGGCCTGCTGAACGGCACCGAAAATAACAACAGGCGGCAGGGGCTTTCCAGGACGACCAAACTGGCCTGCGAAATTTACAGCGTGCTTTATTCATTACGGAAAGCCATTGAAGGTTATTTCGCAGAAGCTTTGACAGAATTCTGATCAGCTTTTAACGCTGAAGCCAACGATGTTTAATATACAGTAGACGCTGCTTATAGCGCCCACGGTTAATAAGCCCAGCCGCTTATAACGCCCAAGATGGCCCGGTACGGAATTTCCTGTGCAAAGAATAGGCAGAAACTCCATTTATAGCGCCCACACTTGGTTATGACGCCCAGTTCAGCGCGCGCTAAGTCATCGTATGGCCCACTCATGCTGGCTCTGCACGTGTTCAAGCAGCCGCGGTACAGCGTTTTCGCTCTGCAGGAAGAGACCGTCTGTCTTCTATGCCTGAGTGCCGGCCGCACCGAGGAGGCGCGTTGGAAGGCTTTGTACTGGACATAGAGATGATAGGTCTGCCAAGGAGCAGCGCTCAGGGGATTCAAAAATGTTCGCACAATAACGTACACGAATTTCTGAGTAAAAAAAAACATGTTGAGTGCAGGCCTAACGATGGATGATTTTGTTCTACTTGTACATCAGGTGATCATCAAGTATCTTTTTTGGAGTTGTTGATGTGGCCATTCTTCCCAACTTCGGATGAGCGCCATCAACTATTATTCACAGAAATCACTTATAGGTCGTCCATGGTGGTAGCGCTTAATAAGTGCCGCCTACCTGCTAAAGTACATATATGAGGCGGATGTCTGGCGCTTTTGGATTAATGACCTAAGAGAACCCTTAGCACGAATTTGGTGTATGGGGCGATGCTAAATTATCGTAAGTTTTGCGCAGCTTTTCTAAATAGTTTTTAATGGAGCAATGGTTGTTTTCGATGTAACCCAATCGATGCATGGATATAACATAACATTGAACGGTTGGAATCTAGGATGTAGTTTGTGTACAGGTTAAACAGGCATTCTTGAGGCGTGAGTATTCGTGGCTGGCTGGCACGTAACTGACCACTCACGCGGCTCGCAGACCGGTCACCACTGGTCCAGAAGGTCGCATTCACCTGCGCCCCGGGGCGCGCCTGACCCGGCCGGTCAGTGTCTGATCAGGCCGGTCAGCGAGATGCAAACTTGCGATTCCAAGTTGCCACATTCACTCTTCCCTTTTCCATGAGCACCTATAGCACTTAGCCAGCAAAACAAAATACAAAAGCTCATTCTTGGATCGGAGCACAACACAACATTTAAGATGACAGCAGATAAAAACGGAAGAAGTCAGTTTTCTTCTATGACGTGTAGAGTGCCGCAGAGACATAAGAGTTTCGCCAGCTCCGGCAGTCACAGGTGGCACCACAGTTTCTGAGTTCCCAGTGGGAACCTCAGAAACTTCCGCAGCCGGATCAGCTCCAGCTGCCGATGCACCAGACGGCGAGGATTCGGACGCCGGCTGCTCGATAACCAGCGGCTGCGGCTCAAGTAGCAGTGCTGTGCCGCGGTCCGGGGGCGAGCCTGCGACACACTCGTCGCTTGACGGCAGATCAGCAGCGGGACGCAGTTGATCGAGATGTCGCCGCCACACGCGCCAGTCATCCAACCGCACGCTGGCCATGGCGTCGCCAACGAGGTCAATCACCGTGCCTGTTCGCCAGGCTGGGCCAGGATCGTAGCTTCTGGCGAACACCCTGCCGGGAACAAGAACGTTTTTAGGACAACTGGAGCAGTCACAGCTCCATTTTTGCGAGTCCGTGTAACACTCCACCTGTCCTGCAACGTCAGGGTGCAAGAACTGCAACCCAGAACTGCAAGAACTGTTCGCAGCTGAACATCAGGGATGCTGGAGATGTCCCAGTGGTGCAGCCGGGGGTGGAATGCTGTTTCATTAGCCAGTTAGCGACCCTCAAATGCAGCAAGTCAGTTGACGTTGTCTTCATAGCACATTTCACTTTCCACACGTACCTCTCTGCGAGACCGTTACTCGCCAGGTGATAGGGCGCCGTTGTGACGTGTCTAGTGCCGTTCCTCTTGATGAACCTCTGGAAGTCTTCGCCCATGAACGCCGGACCGTTGTCCGTCACGACGATATCAGGCAGCCCAAACCTGGTGCAGAGTGCTTTGAAGCCGTCTGCAGCGGTATATGAGGTTTGAGACGAGGTTATCCCCGCGTCTGCCCACTTCACCACTGCGTCCACAACGACAAGTAGATACTCACTTCCTTTCACAGGACCTGCATGATCAACGTGAACACGAGACCAAGGTTTTCTGGGCGAAGACCACAGGTGCATATCAATCTTGACAGGCGTAACATGCGCGAACGAAAGACTCGATGGCGTCATCAATACGTGGCCACCACACACATGAACGTGCCACTAACTTCATGCTGCGGTCACCGGGGTGTCAACAAATCCGAGAATGTCGCGTTTCAACCTTGCAGAAAACATAACACCTAATAGTGCTTTAAGAGTGTAACAACCACAACGCTGTTGACCGGTATTTCTCAACAGCAAGAAAACTATCCCACTGGGATGTTTCTTCAATTCGTCCTTCTTGATTCCGAATAGGCGACTGCATTGGGACTGATCGTCCTCAGCCTCACTCGGCCAACTGTCAGCCCGCGAAAACTAAGGGCCATTCTAACCAACAGCCGCAAGTCTTATCCGCCTTGCTATAACAATTTGGTTTGTTATTAAATGTGGCGTCAATGCGTTCAAGTTATCGATGGAACAGTTATCTTGGCGGTTGCGGCGCCAAGTTTTTACGGGCCATTGCCCCTACACCGCCAGACCATATATGAGCGTTTTGCACCGTACGCGGAGTTTTTGTGAATATATGTTTTCATATATTAGCAATTCTCGCTAAAATAAATTTCTGGGTGATACTGCAGAGTAAAAATAAAATGCGTAGCGTTGGAAAATCACGGACTTTGTGCATGCATAAGAAATAAAATTCCCTCTCATTCGCACATATGTCGCGAAAACAAGCCATAATAGATTAAGATGAAAAACAATAATTATAATGAAAACATGATGCGAGCAATAGCAGATACACTAAATCGCAAACGTAATGGGCTCCAAAAAGCCATTTAGCGTCGAATATTAAATCCATAAATAGTATCACAGAATAGGAAAACGCTGAATATTTCACGTGATATTGCGTTTTTAGATAAAGCTGGTGATCAGGTAAAAGCTGTTATTCATTTAAACATAATGGATGGCGTATAAAGCTGAAGAACGCTTAAAGCGACACAATTCAAGAAAGGGAGAATAAATCAGCTATACGCAACGACAGCTAGTGACAAGTATCTAAATACTAGTCCAATGTTATTCTATGCTACCAGGTACGCCATCAAGACCATATATGGGCATGCGGTCAGCTGTTTGTCGGGGATGCGTATTTACGCATAAAAGCGGGTTAGTAAAATTGGGCCCTGGACGGCGGTCAGCACCCTGCTGATGAGAGCGTCACGGCTGATCATTCCAAGGCCGTATAAGAGGATCAGTCGAGCGATCCTCCGGGCGTCCAGCGACAGCTCCTCCTCCACGCTCTGCAACAGACAGACACTCTCAGATTGTTCGTGGAGGCGGTCGCCGGCAACAGGCAGCGGAAGGCGACTCAGGAGACCGTCTTCGTGACCGATGCTCGATGTCGACCTATACTCGATCTTGTAGTTACATGAAGATAGCCGTAGAGCCCAGCGAGCTCTTCTGGCGGAAACCATCATGAGAATGCCCTCATTTTCCCCGAACAGCTTGAGCAGCGGCTTGTCATCGGTGACTTAGATGAACTTTTCGTTACTGAACAGGTAATGATGAAACTTTATAACACCAAAGACCGGTGCTAAGGCTTCACGGTCAATCTGGCTCATCTTCTGCTCACTTTTGCTCAAAGCTCTGGAGTCTGGAGTGGAAACATACGGGTCTACTACTCGCTCTCGATGATGTTTTCGGCCTCCAAGTAAAATTTCAGACGATCTTTCCATTCTTCCCAGATGTCCTCACCAGGTTTTAATGCGTCAAAACTATAAGTGGTACCAATCGGTGAAAGCATTTTCGGAAATCCAAGCTTGTCCGAAGACCGACTCGGCTTCGGACGGACATAAGCATATTTCTTTTATACATTTTCTTGGACATCCAATGCCCAAGGATGGCTTCTTGTGAAAATATCTTAAGTTACTTTTTATCAATACATATTGTCCTATCTATAATAAATGGATGTATCATGTTTGTGGCTTTCGGATATCCTAACTGTAGCATTATTTGACACAAATGCGTATATTTGTGCATATATTGGGGAAAATACTCTGGATATTTTACATTTTATATCATACATTTGTTCTGCATTCGGACAAATTTCGGACAAACAATGATCTTTGGACAGTTTCGGACCGCGGACGGTGGACCATGGTCTTGGACATCGGTCGGAGATAGGACAAATATTTTATGAAACTGGCACCACTAGTCAAAACTCCGTCCTCTTGACTCGCACGCCATGCTGAAAAAAAATCAACTTTAAATAATGTACACTCGTCGTCAATTTGTAGCAGGTTAAACAGGCATTCTTGAGGCGTGAGTATTCGTGGCTGGCTGGCACGTAACTGACCATCCACCGCTGGCTCGCAGACCAGCCGCCCGTTCACCAATCCCAGATCCCTTTCCTATCGTGACTACCTGGTCGGGCAGATTTCCTTTCCCCCGTTCGATCGTGTGTTAAAAGCACGAACTTTTAAGAGCGAAGGATCAACGGACATGAAAGGTTCAACACATAAAACAAAACTCAGTTATTCTTCTGGATTTCGGCTATTCTTGGAGTTGTTTGGTGAAATGCATTCTCATTTGCTGTCAATACACGCTTAATATCAATTTTTGGATAGGTTTTAAGTCATGACTAAAACGGGGACGAAGGGAAGGGACGGCGAATCGCTTTTTGTTTAAGCATATGCCTGCATATTTAAAATTATTGCTGCCAACCGCTGCGTGCCGTTCACTGCGGCTTCATTTTTTACCTATTGGAACCAAACCTTATATAGTGAAAGTAATCTTGCGCAGACCGGTCCACCATCATGCTGTCGCAGAAGGTTTGCAATTCACCTATGCCCCCGGGGCGCGCCTGACCCGGCCGGTCAGTGTCTGATCAGGCCGGTCAGCGAGATGCAAACTTGCGATTCCAAGTTACCACATGTTTTGACAATGCAATTTAGCTTGTGTTGTGCATCTCATCACTGCTCGTGTTAAAGTTGATATTCACGTTAATGAGACTTTGTTATCATCACGTGTTTCGTTAACCACGTGCATGCGATAGATCTCGACATGAGTGTAGTCGTGTTTCTGGTGAATTACCGTATACTTAATGCCTGTTGATCTCTGGCAGTGTGTCACGCTTGAAATGAGTCAGAAACACCTCAGTATTTATAACTGCAATAAATACGACCAAAGCACAGTTACTGTTAACTCAGCGTGTGATGTCGACTGTCAGTATTCTAGGCAGTGGTTACACCCATGTGACCAGCCGGCCCTCTGTCAGCGCCATGTGTATCTGCCCAGTGCCCCCCCCGTCATGCTGACTGTCAGCGCCAAGTGTATCTTCCCAGTGCCTACTGTCATGCTGACTGTCAGCACCATGTGAGTCCCGTCATGCTGACTGTCAGCGCCGTGTGAGCCTCGTCATGCTGACTGTCCAGCACCATGTGTGCCCCGTCATGCTGACTGTCCAGCGCCATGTGTGCCCCGTCATGCTGACTGTCCAGCACCATGTGTGCCCCGTCATGCTGACTGTTAGCGCCGTGTGTGTCCCGTCATGCTGACCTTGTCAGCACGTGTGGTGGGCCGTTCAATTGCCTGAACTTTGTTTTAGCGCTCATGTGTGCTGCCTCATGCCTGCTGTCAGCACCGTGTGTGCCCGTCAATGCCCTGACTGTCAGCGCCGTGTGTGCCGCCGTGCATGCTGACTGTTAGCGCCGTGTGTGCCTCGTCTATGCTGACTGTCAGCGCCATGTGTGCCCCGTTCATGCTGACTGTTAGCACCATGTGTGTCCCGTCATGCTGACTGTCCACGCCTATGTGTGCGCGTCAGCGCACTGTCAAGCTTACCGTGTGTGCCCGCGTATGTGACTGTCCCAGCGCCATGTGTGGCCCCGTTCATGCCTGACTGTTTTAGCGCGCATATGCTGTTGCTCCGTCATGGCTGCTGTCAGCACCGTGTGTGCCCCGTCATGCTGACTGTCCAGCGCCATGTGTGCCCCGTCATGCTGACTGTCAGAGCCATGTGTGCCCGTCATGCTGACTGTCCAGCGCCATGTGTGCCCCGTCATGCTGACTGTCAGCACCATGTGAGTCCCGTCATGCTGACTGTCCAGCGCCATGTGTGCCCCGTCATGCTGACTGTCCAGCGCCATGTGTGCCCCGTCATGCTGACTGTTAGCGTCGTGTGTGTCCCGTCATGCTGACTGTTAGCGCCGTGTGTGTCCCGTCATGCTGATTGTTAGCGCCGTGTGTGCCCCGTCATGCTGACTGTCCAGCCGCCGATGTGTTGGCCGTCAATGCTTGACTGTCAGCGCATGTGTGCCCCGTCATGCTGACTGTTTATGCACATGTGTTGCCCCGTCATGCTGACTGTCACAGACACCGTAGTGTGCCCGCGTCATGCTACTGTCAGGCACCGTGTGTGCCCCGTCATGCTGACGTTAGGCGCCATGGTGTGCCGACGTCATGCTGACTGTCAGCAAATACGTGTGGTGCCCCGTCATGCTGTACTGTTGCAGCGAGCCGTGGGTGCCCGTCATTGCGTGACTGTCGCGCCATGTGTGCCCGTCATGCTGACTGTCAGCTACCGGTGTGTGGGGGGCCCGTCATGCTGACGTGTTCACGCGCATGTGGTGCCCCGTCATCTAACTTGTAGCGCCGTGTAGCGCCCCGTCATGCTGAACTGTTACAGCGCGTGTGTGTCCCGTCATGCTTGACTTGTTAGCGCGTGTGTGTCCCCGTCATGCTGATTGTTAGCTGCCATGTGAGCCCCGTCATGCTGAACTGTCGCACGCCATTGTGAGCCCCATCCATGCTGGTACTGTCCAGCGTCGTGTGTGCCCTTGTCATCTGACTGTCAGCACGGTGTGTGGCCCCCCGTCATGCTGACTCGTCAGCGCTTGTATGTGTTTCCCGTCATGCTGACTGTCCCAGCGGTCGTGTGTGCCCGGCGGTCATGCTGCACCGGCTGATGTACTTCCGTGCGCGGCGGTCGAAGTTGGGATCACCATGCACCTTGTCAGTATTTCGTCATTGTCAGAAGTCCGAATGGTACAGAACTGTAGCCTAGTATTGTCTTTTCTCGCGCTGTTTTGTTTCCCCGTCACCCACCACTGACACGTCAGCGCACTAAAGGACACCGTGTGCCAGCACAGTATGTGACAGTCAGGGCCGTGCGGCCCATCACCCTGTACATACCGTGTACACTGTACAGACGCCGGAGGACAGCCAGCCCGCCGGCCCGCCGCGTCAGGACAGACCCAGACGCGCCGCCGCGCCGCTGTTAAATTCCCCGCCATTAGGGTCTCTGATTACATCGGAAACGGACGTTTATCGACAAACGCGGCGGGCGCGGCTGCGGCTGCCCGCCGCCCCGCCGCCCCGCCGCCCCGCCGCCCCGCCGTCCCGCCGTCCCGCCGTCCCGCCGTCCCGCCGTCCCGCCGTCCCGCCGTCCCGCCGTCCCGCCGTCCGCCGTCGCGCCGCCGTCCGCGCTCCGTCCCGCCGTCCCGCCGTCCCGCCGTCCCGCCGTCCCGCCGTCCCGCCGTCCCCCCGCCCCCCCCCCCCCCCCGCGTCCGCCGTCCGGTCCGCCGTCCGCCGTCCCGCCGTCCGCGTCCCGCTGTCGCGCCCGTCCCGCCGTCCCGCCGTTCCTCGTCGTCCGCCGTCCCCCGTCCCGCCGTCCCGCCGTCCCGCCGGTCCCGGCGTCTCCGCGTCCCGCCGTCCGCCGTCCCGAGTCCCGCTATCCCGCTGTCCCGCCGTCCCGCTGTCCCGCCGTCCCGCGTCCCGCCGTCCCGCTGTCCCGAGTCCCGCCGTCGCCGTCCGCCGTCCCGCCGTCCTCCGCCGTCCGGCGTCGGCATTTCGCCGCCCGTCCCGGCCGCTTCCCCGCCCGTTCTTCCGCCGTCCCGCCACCGTCCCGCCCCCGTGCCCGCGGTCGCCGCCGTCTGCCCGCCCCGTCTTCCTCGCCGTCCCCCGCCGTCCGCCGTCCCGCCCCGTCCCGGGCCGGTCCCGCTCCGTTGCCCACGTAGTCCGGCGTCCGCCGTCCCGGCCGTTCCGCCGTGGCCCGCGTCCGGCGTCTCGGCCCGCGTCCCGCCGTCCGCCGTCCGCCGTCTCCGCCGTCCGCGAATCCGTCGCCGTCCCGCCGTCCCGCCGTCCCGCCGTCCCGCCGTCCCGCCGTCCCGCCGTCCCGCCGTCCTCCCGTCCTCCCGTCCCGCCGTCCCGCCGGCCGTCGTGTCGCTGCCCTCAGCTCTGTCTGCTGCCTCTGCTGCCTCTGCTGCCTCGGCTGCCTCGGCTACCTCGGCCGTCCCACACGGGCGGCACATTAAAGTGACAGATCGCTGATAACGCCGCTAAAATTCAAAACGGCCCGCCATCGCGCGGAAGTGTACCGCAGGGGTCGCCCAGCTGGTGTTTGCAGCTGCAGCCCGGTGAGCCAGCCGAGCGTGTGGCCTCAATCCGACGCGCCTAGACGGATCGGCACTATCCTCAGTGATGGGAGGTCCTGCATCAGCCGAGCACGTCCCCCCTCTCCCTCTCTTCCTCAGTCTCTCCTTATCCTGTCCTCTGTATCCATCTTTTAGCGGCAGCCGTCCCTCGGTTGACGGCGTGCCTTATAAGGAGTGTAGCGGCCGGCGGCGGGTCGGCGCGTCACCGCTGCATTACGGCGGCGTGGCGGTCGGACGACGTCCCGGCTCGTCACATGACCACCACACGTGCGTGAGCGCGCCGCGCCAGTTTGCCGTGTCACGCACGTCTCATGAACTCTTTCAGGGGTCCCAGTCACGGTCGGCATCACCATGCATCTAACGTCGATCTCATCCGTTTCGGAAGTGATGATGGTACAAATTGCGTGTTTGTTGCTGCTCGGACCGCCAGCGCTGCGGCGGCCGCGCCGCAGTCTGAGCGCCACTTGTTTGCTTGGGTTTTGTTTTGTTGTGGCGCGCGCCTATCGCTTGGTGCACGTGTCCGCGCGCCGTGTGTGCCCGTGACGTCACGCGGGCCATCCTCCCGAGGCAGAGGTGTCGGGCCCTGCCTGATGATCACAACTGAGCTGTCCAGCGGACGGCGCTGCTGGCCCCAGCAGACCAACATCCGTGTTCCCTGGCCTGGGCCGCTGTCCAGCGGACGGCGCTGCTGGCCCCAGCAGACCAACATCCGTGTTCCCTGGCCTGGGCCGCTGTGCCGGTCGAGTCTCCTGCTTTTCTAGTCCCGTGTCGAAAGCTGCATCAGCTTTCGTTTTGCGTTTTATTTATGAGACGCCAGTGCTAAATTTCATGACTAAAATTAATGTCCTTTATCATATATGTTATATTTGGTTTAGTTAATTTTGTATTATATTTTAAGGTGTAACATTCATATACAATATATATTCTTTAATTAAGGAAACAGTTTTGGTTGAATCAAAATTTGCAGTATAGTATGTGTAATCACGACACTCACGATACCAGCCTATACAATTTATAAATGTTTTGTCTATGACAAAATTTGTGGATCTCTTAGCAGGCTTCAAATCCGCACTCTATCTATTTTAAGATGTTTACCACAACAAAATTGTTATGCTATAATCAATATTTGATTTTTTTTAAACAGAATAAGCGCTGTCGCTAATTTCAGCCATGGTATTGGGCTCTTTTGAAAAGCTCATTGATATTGAATACCTTCTTAATGCAATGAAAACGTAAAATATATGTTATATTTCATGTTGATCTAAAAATTACATACACAATTGTGTTATTAAATATCGATGTGAAACAATGCACATATCTGACAAGAGATCCATAAATGTTGACAGCGTCCCACCTACGGTAGGTTTGAACTATGCCACCACACAAGACAGTGTCGGCCGCTACCGCGTCTGCCAAACCTCGCCCACAACCCGAGGCCAACTCAGACCGTGCTGGGTACTCTACAGCCCGGTCACACCTTGCAGCACAACGCTCAGACGAGAGAGGGTGAACTACAGCGTGGCTAGAAGGCTCTACTGATTCGGCTGCCTTAGTGTCATGCGACGTACCTTGAATGACGCAGTGTCGCCATTAGAAGCTCAGATACCGCTGTGCTCCCTCTCTCGTCTTGGTGTACCTGAAAAACAGCTATTCCGTATTGCATCGCTGAATTTCAGCATCACTATAGGTGTATGCAAGCATTGCATTGTGTGTTTAACGTTTTATGTGTTTAAAGATCACATACATTTCTATATACTTTAAATGTGTTAATTATTTGTCCACCTTTAAACAATGACACACTGCAATGCGATGTGCATACACTATAGTGACATGAATGTGGTGTTTGTGTACTTTGATCATAGACCATTATTTTTGCAATACTCTTCCATTAGATGTCAAGAATTGTTGAATATAATATTCTTAACTGCATTTTGCTACTTATGAACTTCAGGAGCTAGTGTATGTCATTTCAATGCACATTGCACAATCCCAATCACTTAGTTTATTTCTGTCTTGTTGTGAAGGCATTTTAAAAATAGCTAGCATACCCTTTCCAATTATTGTGTCGACCAGATTTTGAATAATCAATATTTATAAATAAAGTGAAACGTTAAATTTGACAATGTCACCATGTCACCAATGCAATCCGGTTTGACACTCCTTTCTCTTTTAGGATTTCACAAGTGACTTCTTTTTTCGTCAATTTTGGCAAGATCCCCGCCTGGCCTTTAAAGCACAGGAGGGCCTGGTCACGCTCAATATAGGCTCCGAATACCTGAAGAACCTGTGGGTACCGGACACGTATTTCCCAAACGAGAAGACCAGCTACTATCACCTGGCCACCACGTCAAACGAGTTCCTCAGGATAAAGCCAGCAGGAGATATTCTGAGGAGCATCAGGTAAGAGAGAACAGCTGGCAACATTGCTCTCTGAATTTGTAGTGCTTGTCACGCCGCCAACGCTCGGATACAACACAAACTGACCAGTCCAGTCAGTTTGTGTGTGTCCAGTCAGTTTGTGACCAGCCCACCTTTTCCCATGAATATTCTTTTTTTGCGTGGCATTCAGGGACTCGTCTAACATGTTAGCTGGGGGCAGTAAACCCCCCCACTTACAGATCCAGCTCTCAGTCCCCCAGTTCCAGTCGAGCTGAAATGCGACCACTGGGAGGGCCAGCGCGACTTGCGCCAGCAGTTCACAATGCATGCCTGACGTCTTTGTTGTCTTGAGCCGCCAAAAAAAAATTAAAGTGATGAATTGAAGGCAAATATAGAAAGTCTGGTGGCCAAGCTGATTGAATTGACAACAATTATGCTTAAAGCTATTCGCTAGTAATATAGAGTATCGGCAGACGTGTTTTAGTCGTTAAGTATGACAAATGCTGCCTGCAATATTTCTTTAGATCTGAGGGTAGACCTGGCAGTCACTGGGATATTTTTTGTAACATGACTCACTGTGGGGGGGGGGGGCTTTTTAGCCCTCCCTCGTATCTTCGGAACCAATAGCACGGTCGTGCTAAATCAAAGGCAATCAATAGCGATAGAGCAATAGAGCGATGGAGCGATAGAGCGATAGACGCGTAGGAGAGCAATATGGGAGCGACTCTAGAGAGCTGATAGAGGAGCTGCATAGCAGAGACGAACGAATAGAGCGATATAGAGCCAAGCGTAAAGAGAGATAACCAGAGCGCAATAGAGAGGCGGCAGAGAGCGATAGAGACGCCGATAAGAGAGCGATATAAAGCTCGATAGAGACAGACTGATAAGAAGAGGGTATCAGAGAGCGACAGAGAGTAATAGTAGAGCGGTAGAGAGCGTCAATCGGAGGAGCTGATAGAAAAGCGATAAAAGAGCGATTAGAGGCATGTAGTAGAGCGGTAGAGAGGATAGAGAGAAGTGCTATAGGAGATGCTGAGGTAGTAGAACGTATAGAGAGCGAATAGAGAGCCGATAAGTAGGAGCCGCATGAGCAATGGACGATGGGAAATAATGTGATAGGGGCAGCGAGAGTTATTGAGAAGCCGATAGAGACGACTATGAGAGCATGATCGAATTAAGTGAGCAATTAGGAAAGGACGCAGACATATTGAAGAGCGATAGAGAGCGATATAGAGCAAAAGAGAGCGATAGAAGGGTAGTGAGACGATGGAGTAGGCCGATAGAGAATAAGGGCGATAGAGAGCGATAGAGAGCAAAGAGAAGTCGCTAGAGAGGATAGAGGGAGGTATAGTAGAGGTCATTAATAAGAAGAGCGATAGAGAGCGGTAGTTAGAGGTAAGAAGAGCGATAGAGAGCCGTAGAAGAGCGGATTAAGAGAGTCGATCCTAGAGCGTAGAGAGCGATATCAGTGAGAGGCGAAAGAGTAGCGATAGGGAGAAGCAACTAGAGAGCGGTAGAGAGCGTAGAGAGCGATACGAGAGCGATAGAGAGCGTATAGATGGAGCGTAGAGAGCAGATGAGGCGAAGAGCAGCGCAGAGAGAGAGAGAGAAGAGAGAGAGAAGAGAGAGAGAGAGAGAGAGAGGAGAAGAGAGAGGAGAGAGAGAGAGAGAGAGAGAGAGAGAGAGAGAGAGAGAGAGAGAGAGAGAGAAAGAGAGAGAGAGATATTCCACTATGCATGAGAAACGATCAATGAGCCTCGGACAGGCGTCAAACAATACAATGGCTGGGCGTCGCGCCGCGCCGCGCAGCTCCTAGCCGCCTGCTCCTCCCCCTCCCGCGCAGCTCCTAGCCGCCTGCTCCTCCACCTCCCCCGAAATAGCGTCCGCGGCCGGCCCAGATAGCCATCGGCTCCTTACGCCATATACTCGAATCGCTTTTCAGTCTCGCCTCTGAATAGAGTTGAAGGCACACCCATTTCCAGTTAAATGACCATTCTACCTCCAATACCTGGCTGTATTTCAAAGCCATTGGGAGAGATGCACGCTATCAAATAAGACTGTCCATCAGTACGGGAGTCAACGCCGAAAGTCGGTGGCGGATGAAACATTACTTTGGTTTTAAAGTGAATTCTGCATAATTCAGTATTTGGTTGAAACTATTTAGCTCTTCACTTGAGTTATCAAAACAAAATTAAACAGTCGTATTGCGTATTGCTCATAAATGCACCTAAAGCAGGCATCTTAATACTTTTATTGCTGGTTGACAGCACCATAGACAATGAAATATTTTCGTATTTCCTACTCGCTACTACTATGGGTGGGGGGACGGCGGTTTAGTTGGTTTCAGTATGATATGTAAGTGGTACAGCCTTTGATTCAAATTCAAGTGTTTATGTTTGATTATGTTGAATCAGAAGGTAATAAATGAGTCCGCTGGAAATATGCGAGGACCTTATAAAATATATTCGCTTTACAGCGATTCAACCTAAAGAGTTGAAATATATTGCGCAGCACAAATAAGTTTACGAAACGATACAATAGTTGTAAGCATAAGTGTCATTAACGATTTAGCTTATGAACGAGCCGAAGGCGAGTTCATAAACTGAATTTTTAATGTCACGAGTGCATAAAACAATTTAGTGCATGGCCGAAGGCTGACTGACTGTTTAGAGCGCAGGTACATATTTTCCAAGAGTCAAATGATGGTCATTTACCTGAGGTTTAGCAGTGCATTTCCACTTTTGGGGATGAATTAACACTCAAGTTAATACACCACTACAGTTAAGCACATGGTCAATGGGAAAACAGTCTTTGGTCATGCACTACATTTTTTAACGAATACCGCTCTGAATAAGAAGAAATGACAGTACAAAATATATATATTAAACTTTGCGCGTGTAATCATTGAAGTAGCTTTGACATTGATAGCAACTGGGTCATTTCACTACAAGTCAAGCAAGTGGTGACACCCTAATGTCACTTATTAAAAAAGGTGCATGGGGTTATCTGGGGTGCTGAAATGAGTTGTGAATGTGTATCTTCCTTCATCCGAGCAGCAGCGCAGTGGTTACAGATTGATCGCCTCAGAAATTTCTGCATGATCATTGATCATGTTGCAGGACAATATTTGTGAGCTCATATCGCCGTGAATTTATGACGCAATGCATATATATTTGTTACTCATCGTACGGGAGTTAAGAACCATTCTAAACCATGATTTTGATAGTCTTCTTTTTATAAATGTATACTTCAGATTGTTTAATTTTTCGATACCCCAGCTTTTTCTAATTTCATGTTTTTACCATATTATTTTTAAGAACAATCGATTTTCTTGCACTGCTGGTTCTTTTCTATTTATAGTTAGTCAAATTGTGTTACAATACATACTATTTTTCATTACAAATACGTTATTCACCAATAACTTTTGACTGAATAAATCTAGAGCGAGCGATAAATCTAGAGCGAATAAATCTAGATGTGCTGAACTTAATTGTGTTCTTCTCTTCAAGCTGCGCTTAATAACATGTCATATGACCTCTTTCTGACATCTGACGACCTTGATCAGATATCAAGATAACAGTGGGGAGGTCCAATACCTATCAAGCATTGGGTGACACTTATGTGCGAGTAACGTTAACTAAAATTGCTATTCTAGGTAATCATGGGAGTTAAATCAATATGTGAGGTTTTAGCTTCGTAGTGACAGCGGTCTTGGAGATATGGCTCAATACATTTTTGATAGGTCGCGATGCAGTTCAATATATGAGGGCGATTAGCTCTGGTATTCAAATCCTAAGATAGGATAGGTGGGACGCACGTCGTTAGAATTTCAAATAGCTCTTCCCTTTCATTTCTGGTCGATGTTTCAATTTTAAATATTCGTGACCACAGGTCACGTGGTCTCCTGTGAACTATACGTACTTTAAAATGGCGTCTATCACCATGTTACTTAAAGGGGTTGGGCCACCTTGAGAGGCCTCATAAAAAGCAACGTAAATAAATGATGGGTCATACAAATTATCAACCATGCTCAAAAGTCATTGCTGTCAAAAGTCTAAAGCAATTCATCGGCAATTTTTGTCTGACTCCTAAACGTTGGTCCCAGCTGTGCTTAGCACTAAATTCAAGATGGCTGCTCTCATCCTGTCTGGGCTGTCAAATTAGCTGAACTGTTATGTGTCCAAGCAGAAGCGCACAAATTCGCCGAGACTTGACCTTGAAAAGTCTATCTGTGCTATAAGGTGCCGTCACTTAACTTTTCCGTCCCAAAGTCAAGCCACAGCCATTCTTGCTGTTTTATTATGAAAAGAAGCTAAGCTTGTTGAACATGTATTTGACTGCATACGCATTTTAGTTTTAAATTTCACTGACGTAACGGTGATGTTGAATTTGCAATATTCAAAAGAAATTTATAGTCCACAAAGACGTGATTTAAAACAGTGAGGGGCGACCCCAATTTTACGAATGATTTCAAATCATTGAAGGTGCAAATGTATCGTTGATCCAATGGGGGAGCTTCGGGAACCAGGCTTTGCAGGTGAAATCGGACACGCTTAATCTACCGATACACACAAAAAAACACACTTTATATTGGACGGTGAGGTGGCACTATATTCTTTTAATGATGAGCCTGTCAAACAAAGTTTTGACACTGAAATAGTATTTATATCCCAAAATGAAAAAAGCAATGAACACTGAAGCAGAATGCCACTATGGTATGCATATGTTACTATACTTACATAGAATGCGTTTAACATTTAATCCCTTCTTTGAAGTTACGTGTTCATGGCCTTAAAAAGGACAGACGTGACAGACGGCTGCGCTGCCCAGTACAAGAATCGTCTTAATTTCGTGAGCATTTGTGACATCGCAAATATGTATATGTTGACTGGATGAGTGGCGTCTGTAAAATCCCACGACAAGAACGCATCTGACAGTATCGGTGGCAACTGCAGAGTGAAAAGAGCAACGACTTTGGAGGGTTTTAGACGACCTGACAATGAATAGATTTTGAGTGCTGAAGGCACTCAAAATCTAGCCATTTTCATTTTCACTTACTATCCTTACTTACTTACTATCCGTTACCGAAGAGTACGTTTAAAAAAGACTGAATCCCCGAAAAAGCGTTTCGCCTGCAGGCACTCACTTTGAAGGGCACACAGAAGTTCACGCCGCTGATCGGTTCCATATTATTGCCTACGAGTTATCCTCCAGTGCTGCACAGGGCTGGAAAAAAGCCGTCTTAAATTGAATTTATGCCAGCCAGTGGTTTTTATTAATTTAAGCCGGTTTAAGCCGGTTTAAGCCGGCTTAAATCAATAAAAAATACTTCAATTCAGCATCAATTTAGACAGTCAACAAATGTAATTAATGTATTAATGTAGGTATAATTTGTTTGGGTCCACTACAAAAGAGCTAGTGAAAAAAGAGCTAGAGCAATTTGAGCTAGTAACATTAGGCCTAGTGTAGGAAATCGCTAGCGTTCAAAAGAGCTAGTTAACAAAACAGCTGGGCTACGTATGAGGTAGTGCTACGAAAGAGCTAGTCTTTTGGTGCTAGTGGACAAAAGAGCTAATGCGGCAATTAACAAAAAGCTAGTCCGGTGCAGTTGGTATAGCGCCATGCTGATCAGAAGTGAAGCTGAGTTCACGTTGAATTATAGCAGATAGTGTCTTTCGCTTTGGTACCACCGCCAAGGCCTCTTGGCTCATTGCAATGCGACTAATAACTCGTCTTGGCGGGGCATCCGACGTAGAAGCGTCATCTAACATTCGACTCATCGCAACTGCAATTTTGGTTCTGGCTGGATTTGGAGGATGACTGTGAACTTGTTTTTCTCTAACTTGAACGCCGATGTGGTAATTAATTGGTGTCAAAGTACCTTTACAATATTTGTCTTCATATCTCCAGTTTTGTGACGTAATGTTTGTAGTATTTTTGCGATAAATATAACGTTATAGAAACTAGTTTCGTCTTTTCCTTTGCTTGTTAATATTTCCATCCAACACCTATATCATCATCAAGCCTTTTGACCGCCTCCGCAACTCATCACCCCTATCATCAACCCCTTTACCGGAACGCGTCCACCTCCGCATTCGCTGCTGCGAAAAAAACGTACTTGAACTTGAATATTTTGCAATTTCGAATGCCACAAAATCAGACAGTTAACTACACGAAAGGTCAGGTTGGCCTGAAAAACCAACTGCGCGAATACATGGCGCGATCTCTCGGGCGGGTTACGTGCATCCATTTAAGCATAAACCCTTTGGAAAATAATAATATGACTCAAACCATTTTTTAAACTAGCTCTTTTATTGGCAAAAGTTTACACAGAGAACCAAATATAGAGTTCCACTACCGCACTAGCCATTTATTGTAACTATAACTCCTCTAAGCTCTTCTAAGCTAAGCTTAGAAGAGCTATTTTATAACTCTTCTAAGGACACAGCTCTTTTGTCCACTAGCACCAAAAGACTAGCTCTTTCTTAGCACTAGCTCATACGTTGCCTAGCTGTTTTGTCCACTAGCTCTTTTAACCACTAGCGATGTCTACACTAGTCCCAATGTTACTAGCTCAAATAGCACTAACTCTCTTTGCACTAGCTCTTCTGCGGCGCATGGCAACTGCACCAACTCTCCCCCAATTTGTCTGTATGAAAACCTCTTGTTTTCATACAAATTAAAAAAAGTTAACTCATTCAATTATACTACCTGATAACAAATTAAAGTTATTGCTTTAATCAGAAAGTTTTCGAGAAATAGTAATGTGCGCAGAACTTAAGGTTTTACTCATATGGTAGGAACAGCTAGAGAAAACAGGACGTTACTGTTTTGTTTATCATGCACAATAAGGGACTTGTGCTGTGTTGACTAGAAAGCTGGGGAATTAGTTTGTGACTGCCGCATCTGATAACTAAAACAAAATTTATCTAAGATGTATTGATATTTTTTAAGATAATTTCTTCCCAGATAAATTATTGTCGGTTGTAAATCGACCAATATTTTGAACTTGATTTTAACTTCGAAGATTGATAATTGAATGTAAGAAAATAGTTGACTACCTGCCCAATGTGATCAATCCAAAATTGTATTTGATTTTACGGCAAGCTAACGTAAGTTGCTTTTATTACAAATATATAATAAAAGCCGCCTAATAAAAACCAGGTGGCTTTAATTGATTAAAGCCAGCCGGTTTAAACCATGGTTTAAGCCAGTTTAAACAAGGCCCTGGCTTAAATTTGCTAACTCTGGTGCTGCAAGAGTCGATGTATATTCGCGTCGGTAGGGTTGAATAGGCTTTGGTGTGGTGATTAAGTGTGGGCGAATGGAGGCATGCAAATATGTACAGCAATATGTGAAGAGACGTTTTACTGGAATATAATTAATTGAATCGGTTGAATCAGTTGGCTAAGAGTGTTATGTTGCATTATACAATTATTTTTCCCACAACTGCACCTGACGATAATTTGTTCTCGTTCGCAGGCTGACCATCACTGCATCGTGTCCGATGAATCTCATGTTCTTCCCAATGGATCGGCAACTCTGCGAGCTACAGATAGAATCATGTACGTACACTCTCGCCGAGCCAGAGCTATTGCTCGGCCCCACTCGTTACAAATAACTGGGCCGTACATTTAGCCGGACACAGCCAATCGCACTGATCAATGTGCACCGAATGTGATGAAAATTTCAGGCCGGATGAATGAAATGGATGACCCATCACACGCTTTGTGCGTGAGGAATCCATAATATATGTGACGGTTGATGAACGCAATTTCTTCCAGCTAGTTCAATAGATTTGTCGATAGCCAAGACACTTGCGGGCATACCACCCTGTCTTATATGAGTAGCAGAGCCGTGGGGACCAGCCTGCCGGCTTAGCGCATGTGTTTGGGACTCTCATTTAACTTCTGCTTGATCGATTGATTGACGGCCCCGCTTAATGAGGGTCATTTGAGCAAAGTTGTCAATTACCATGAAATTGATGCCATTGAAATGCTGAAACTTCGAACTGATTGTTCTGGAGATAAAGTGTGCACAATGATACAAGTTAAACTATAATGAAGAGTTAGGGCAATTAAATTACAGTTAAAACACAACAGTAATATTTCGATTGAGTAGGCTTATTTCCAGGAACAAACGTTTGTATTTATGGCCGGTTGTTACTCTTGTGTCGAGCACTATTTTTGTGAGACGTAATGCAATCAGATGAATAGGAAAGAGCATTGCATAAAAATACTTGAATCAAGTGAAAACCTGAAAAATAATTTGGTTGCAAAACTGACTTATGACAGGCACGTGTAGAGTGCCAAAGCTTTTGACACTTCACGAATTTAAAACCTGTGAATGTTAATAGTCTTTTGTACTTGTTATATTTGCTGTATTGTGAGTTTCATGGTGTTTGACTTGCCATGTGTTCCCGGCAATGTACCATTAATCCTTCAATATATTGCTATCATGACTGACACGAGCCACCTTGTTTGATAATTTTCCGATGGCATACACTCTCTGGTTTCAAGATACAAATGATTAATTTTCTTAAATGACTGTTTTCTAACAAGAGCAGTTAGAGTGTAAATATAATCAAATGACAACGTTAATGACACTTTCCGGATCCTTGTAACTGTAAATCGCAGTTGTTATGTCTTGGCAAATTGTAGACAGCTCCTGTTCGATTACGTTTCTCTGGGACCAATCTTACAAAGTGCCGTGAATGCGTAAGTACGTCATGCAGTGAATGGAGTGCTCAGAATAACGCACTTAGGCAACGACTGCGTTTTAGTTTATTCGAGATTATTGTCTGAATAGATCAGTCGGTAGAGCGCTAGACTGCAGAAATAGATGTCCCCGGTTCGATGCGGGTTACATAGTTTGTTGCCGGCTGGCACACCAATATGCCGTACTACGGCATTGGTAAGATTTGGTGCGATCACGGCACTTGGTAAGATTGGAGCCAGATGTGTCCTTCTGATGACATGTCTGCCTCCATGTGTGTCCTTCTGATGACGTGTCTGCCTCCATGTGTGTCTTCTGATTGAACCGTGTATGCCTTATGTGTGGTCCTTCTGATGGAGGTGTGCCCTGCCTCTCATGCTGTGGTCCTGCCTATGACATGTCTAACCTCCATGTGTGTTCTTACTGATGACATGTCCTGCCCCTCATGTGTGTTCCTTCTGATGACATGTCTGCCTCCATGTGAGTCCTTCTGGACGTGTCTGGCCTGCCATGTTGTGTCCTTCTGAATGACTGTCTGCCTCCATGTGTTGTCCTTCTGATGCGGTGTCTGCCTCCATGTGTGTGCTTCTTGATGACATGTCTACCTCCATGTGTGTCTGTGCTGGGATGACATGTCTAACTCCATGTGTGTCCTACTGGATGACGATGACTGCCTCCATGTTGTGTCCTTCCTGATGAGTTGTCCCTGCCCTCTTAATGGTGTGTCCTAGCTGATGCTGTGTCTGCCTTTATGTGTGTCCCTTACTGAATCGACTGTGTCTGCCTCATGTGTGGTCGCTTCTAGATGACGTGGTCTGCCTTCCCATGTGTCTTCTGAATGAACGTTGATCTTGCCTCCATGTAGTGTCCTTCCTGATGACGTGTCTACCTCCATTGTGTCCTGCTGAAGACGTGTCTGCCGTCCATGTGTGTCCTTCCTGATCAGAACGTTCTGACCTCCATGATGTGTCCTTGCTGATGGACGTGTCTGCTCCATGTGTGTTCCTTTCTGATGACCTGTGTCTGCCTCCATGTGTGTCCTTCTGATGACGTGTCTGCCTCTATGTGTGTCCTACTGATGACGTGTCTGCCTTTATGTGTGTCTTACTGATGACGTGTCTGCCTCCATGTGTGTCCTTCTGATGACGTGTCTGCCTCCATGTGTGTCCATAGCTGATGACGTGGCTCTGCCTCTCAGTGTGTGTCTGGCTGATGACGTGTCTGACCTCCATGTGTGTTCGCTATCTGATGACGTGTCTGCTCTTCCATGTAGTGACTTCAATGACGCTGGTCTGCCTCCATGTGTGTCCTTCTGATTGACGTGGGTCTGCCTCATGTAGTGTCCTTCTGATACTTGTGTCCCTGTCCTCCGCATGGTGTGTTCCTAAACTGTGACGTGTCCTGTCTCATGTGTGTCTTCTGATGACGTGTCCTGCCTCCATGGGTGTGTCTTCTGGATGACGTGTCATGCCTCCATGTGTGTCCTTCTGATGACGTGTCTGCCTCCATGTGTGTCCTTCTGATGACGTGTCTACCTCCATAACGTGGGGCATGTCTGCCTCCAGTCGGCTACGCCACCGGCGATATCCGTTATAAATGGAAGGGCGAGAAGCCCATTGACATAGACAATCATGTGAAATTGCCCCAGTTTGTAGTCATGGGTCACAAAACGCACAACCATCTCTTCACGACGTCCACAGGTAAGCCAGTTGCCGGCCGCGCCGGCTGACATCTGCTGTGTACAGATGTGCCGCCCCCGCCCCCGCCCCCGCCCCGCCGCCGCCCGCTCTCAAGGCCCGCTTCTGACCGGGCAGCAGCCGGGTGCTGACGAGACAGCGCCCCCGGCAGCGAGCGGTGCGGTGTGACACGCTTAGCTTGCGGCTCGCTGTCTAGTTGTGTGCGCCGCCACGTCGCCGCCGGCGCCGCGCTATTTGGCTGTCTCTGCTCTCCTCTCTGCAGTTGGCTACACCACCACCGAGATCGGCTATATCTGGAAGGAGGGGGCATACTCGGTTAAAGTGGAAAGCGGCGTCTCGCTGGCTCAGTTCAAAATCATTGGTCACAGACAGCGGACCATTTTGTTTCAAACGTCGACAGGTATTTCTGAACGCTTTGAGCGCAGTTGGGCATCCCTGACATTTTGCAGATTCCTAATATTTCTAAATAAGGCAGATACATTGCTCTACTAATCAGCCTGGAATTCGTTCCACGATGACGCTATGAACGCCTATGCATTGGTATTCAAACATAGACTGGCTTGAAAACATAAATTGTATCAACTTTACGAACTTCTTTCGGGAACATCCACGGTGGCTTTTCAGAGTATGCCAAAATTTGCTAAGTGGCTTTCGGTAGTCGTTCATTAGCCCAATGGTTCAAGCAATAGGTGCCGCGACGGAATAATTGTATACGTCGTGCGACTCCCGCTGTAAGCCAGCAGACAAAGGTCATGATTACAAGTTTGGCAATTCGCCAGCATGTACAGTTCTCTACCCAATATACACTAGTTCCACAGCAGCCCTATGACCGACCCTGATCCACCTAGTGTAATTCTGATCTTTGGTATCCAGATATCAGTCTACTGCATCCAATCGAAATCCAGCAACAAAAACTCAGCATGCCGCCCTTCGACACCACGCACTAGAACCTCATTATGACAGAGGAGTCGCCCGCCGACCAGCAATTTAAAGATAATCATATATTGTATTGTCACATAGCCACCTCCAAGCTCCAGATCCCCATTATTTCACACATAAATCATGTACCTTCTATCCGAAGAGATGCGGCCAGATCACTCTGCCGATACGCTACATACTATACTATCGGATCAAAAGAAGTTCATATAAGCTAAATACTTCATTCTGTCAATTCTTGCGATACTTGTGTTTGCGCCGAGCAATACATCCAGTGAAGCATTGTACGAACTTCGAATATCCGTGAAAACAATAACCATCTGAGAAAGGCGACGTCCCATAGCCAGGTTAATGCCTCCACATCCCTAGCACAATGGCGCGGAACTTTAGTCTGCTACATGGTCTAATAATCCATGACCAACTTAATCCGTAAAAAAAATCCCAAGCGGTGTAATGACCCAACGGTATCGATTAATCCATATCTTCCAGTAACGATCGTGAGATGATAGAGTTAGATGTATTCCGCTTTCCCTATTTAGATTAACCAGACTCTGCCGTACTCCTGGCTGCCAGTCCTGTTTCCTCTTACGTGTTAACCCTTCCATCCTGTAAAATCCACATGCGGTAGTTTATTGGTCCGAACCCAGTCCACCTTTTAATGACAACACAGTTAGAACCGGATTGACACGCAAATTCAGTCCGGACTTCCCTGCCATTAACCCACTCTCAGGAAACATGTGCTGCCTTCAGCCAGGTGCCGCCAACTTGCAGCCAGGTGCCGCATGACTTTTTTCAGGCCATGGCCCGTGGCCAACACAGCCCCTTTAGAAAGGATGCCACTCCTCAGAAGGTCTGCCCGTCTAATCTTATTCCACGTGTAGCATTTGCCCACCGAGAGCCTATAATATCAATGCCCGTATGCCGTCCCATTCACCCAGTTGCCAACCGCCCATTCAGAAGGATGCCTCCCCTGGTCCAGGAGGAAAAGGATGCCCCATCCGCCAGCCCAGCCTTCAACTATGATCGCCCAGGCTCCAGTGCCACCGAACAAGACAGGGATCCCCAGCAGAGTGTCTCCTCCGATGCTAGCGTTAAGAAAATTTAACGGCCTAGTGTTATCCGGATCCGCGCAGAGTCAAAAAAAAGAAACAAGCCAATCGTTCCTTATTCGCAGTGAATCTTCACACCGCATAGTTTGTTATAGATTGAAGGGGGCTAGCCTCTACTGGTTTCGGGCCTTCGTCGCCCCAGGCTCCATCAGTGGATATAGGAAGTGTATACGTGTGTTATTTGGTTTTTGTGAAGAGTGCGGTGAGCCATCTGCCTCGCGTGACACGATGTGAATCGAAGTTGTACCCTTAGACACTATTTCTGTGGCCCAATTGACCCAGATTTACCATTGCCGCATTCGATTTGAGGTTTAACCGGCGATTTGTTTACCAACCCGTCTTCAACCGCACCTTTATGCTTAGAACGTTCCGATGCCAAGATTCAAACAACCTTTCGGATTCGTATGCTCAATAAAATAAGAAAAAACCCAAAACCCTTGATAAATTGCTTGTTACAGTAACTGACTAAATAAATTGTGTACCGCGTTCTACTAAATGACCGTAATGCCCATGTAGACAACAGAGTTTCTTTCGAGGTTTTTATCCATTGCTTATATGACAATTTTCAGTTATAAGCTGTAAAGATAAAAAATCAACTACCCATCTGATTATTAACTTATCCCAAAAGTAACACGAGCTAGACAATCTTTTAGAAAAGACTTTTATAGTTTAGTTACCGCCCTTAAGTGCCCCGTTTCAATATCCGAGAACAGGTCGTGATTTAAATGGAAAATTAGTATACCATATAGAAGCATTTCTTGATAAAAGGTACAGTGCCATTGCTATATGCAATCCAAAGCTTTTTCAACCAATGTTACCGAGGAGTCGTGAGCCAGCAGTACCCGAGAGTCGTGAGTCAGACATGCCGAGAGTCGCTTGCAGTCAGCAGTGCCGGAGTCTGAGCCAGCAGTTTGTCAGAGTCGTGAGTCAGCAGTGCCGAGATCGTTGACGTCAAGCAGTGCAGAGATAAGGCCTGTGCTTCAGCGTCTGGCCCGGCTGTATCCAGATGCTGCGGCGGACCAGACAGGAAGGTAGCAGCAGAAACGCCCCCAGTACTGGACGTCAATGCCGCCGGCCCGGCAGGAGGAGACGGTGCGCGAGAGAAGCCGACCCGGAGGCCGAGTCCGAGAGACGGCTGTACTGTGCACTGGATGGTGCAGACAATCTAACTATTTGATCATCAAGCCAATACACGGCCACGGAACAAACGCTGGACGGTTTTGTCTTTCTTGGCAGACAATTCTGACAAACTATTCTTCCTATGGTCCAGCCAAGTCACGGCCACGGATAACACCTGGAGGTGCAGACAATCCCTGAAACTATTTGGTCAACGCCTAGTCTACGACACGGAACACTGGAGGTGCCAGACAATCTGAACTCATTTGGTCACAGCCAAAGTCACGGCCCACGGAAACACTGGAGGTGCCAACAATCTGAACTATTGGTCACAGCCTAGTCACGGACCACGGAACACTGGAGTGCAGACAATCTGAACATTTGTCACAGCCAAGTCACGGCCACGGAACACTGGGAGAGGTGCAGACAATCTGAAACCTATTGTCACAGCCTAGTCACGGCCACGGAACAACATTAGAAAGTTGCAGACAATCTGAACTATTCCCTACAACCCAAAAAAGGTTACACTAGCCTTAAGTCACTTGGCCACGGAACACTGGATGGTGACAAGACTAAATCATGATATACATACTTAAGTTAAGATCGTAACCAACATTTCTTAATTCCCAGCCAAGATTCACGGCCACAGGAAACAACAAGTATGGAACGTCCACAATCTGAACTTGATATTATAACACGCTCCACAAGTCCTAGTCACTCGTCCGGGGCACATAATCGGTAACACTTAAGAACTGAAAAAGAACCTTTGTCTGCAGCACGAACAATATACAGCAACTGAAATTACTATTTCTTGCCCACGTCCAATAACTGCAGTGGGACAGCCACCCTAAAAGTCTACTTCCGACGACCATCGGCGAGACACATGCGCAAGGTTGCAGAACATCTGAACTCTTACTGGTATTTTATCATGGGTCCACAGCACTATGTCTTACAGATTTCCAAAAGAAAGACGTAGGTCCGCATTATCCAGCGCGTGACACTGGTAGTGGGCAGTACAATTCTGATTACAGGCTCTCGATGCGACCGGTATTTATCTGCTGCCGTCACAAGTCACTAGCTCTTAATCGTCTTTCATACAACACCTGAAATATGTCTCACGGTCATTGCCCAACTGTGCTCAAACTGCTACTTAAGTTTTGTTGAACAATCTTGGTTTGTACACCCTGCATTATTTGGGTCAATTTTCACACCACGACTTTATGAAAAACAGGGGCGGATCACAATGTCAATGTATATAAATAAATCACGGTTCAAAAATTTACCTTGTCAAATATATATTTGTTTTAAGCTTATCGAAGATATGTAGAATCTAATGCAAATGACCCACTTCCATTCAGTCGACAACCCTTTAAGAAAAACTGTATAACTCCGGCCGAAAAAAAAAACTTCCTAGAAGAAGAAGAAAAAATACTTCCAACGGTACTAAATACATAAACATAAAACAATGTTAGTATTTCTGATGGAATACATCACTGATTCAAATCGGCCAACATAGAGCAAGTTTAATAGAATCACAGGACGCGCTTATTGAACAGGATTTGTCTTGGTTATAGCGTGAAAAATACATTTTCTGAAACACCATATAAACAACACCTTTTGATTGAATCCGCCCCTGTCTGAAACTGGACAAAAATATGTCTCTTTATTTGCAGATTTACCACCGAGTAAATCGATTCAATCAAATGGAATGACCACCATTGGTTTCATATCGCAGCTTAATAACGGCCCATCTAGCGGACATTAATCATACAAACAATGGGCCGTACAGTCATAGTTCATTCAATTTCTTTCAAGTTTCAAAATAATTGAATTACGATTGATCACTAAGTTGTGTTTATCCGTCTCTAAGTATCGTCAGTGCTTGACACGCTAAATCAATTTAACATTACTGAGTGCGGGTATAGCATCGGCATGTTTGGCATTTCACTGTGCATTGTGTTAGCACTGACAGATTACATGTCAAACTCACAGAAGCATTAGCTGTGTGCCTCGGTGCTTGCGACACCTCACTTGCGTGCCTGTGTGTGCTCTGTAGTCTGGTAGGGCCGGCACGTTGAATGTTGTCCTGTTTGTCCCCTTGGTACCGGCACGTTGGTGGACGAGACCGTGACAAATTGCGTTTTTGAAACTTGCATGAACATTTAGACAATTGCACATAAATGCACAATCATGGGACTACAACCCGGTGTTGTGACTACTGCATAAATAGTTATATTGTCTGGCTTTCTTTTCCTTGTATTTCGTATCGGGTATGTTAAGCCGTCAATAAGACCCCAACTCTAAAACTTTCACTTTGGCCACACTGCCGATATTGATGTAGCTTATTCACACAGGCGAGCCGTGGTTTAATGATTGTTATGTTAAGTGACCATAACATTATGAATCCATTATCACATGTGCCAAATCTGTACGTTTATTTGTGTACTTCACGTTTTGTTTCTATTATCGCATTGCCCGCGACATAATGATTGTAAATACAAATGAAGTCGTCTTTACGAACTGCGAAATCACATAGGTACATAACCAGTTTACAGTCGGGCTGGAAACGGTCTCCCATGGTTACAGTTCGGCTGGACATTTGTCGATCTATAATGCAATGTGTACCAGCATCAGACTATGGACACTGCGGCGGAGCCGTCAAATACAATACACTAGTGAAAGATAGTTTGGTGAACACACACATGCGATGTATTAAATTAATGAAACATCAATTCATGTTCATGTTAACATCTTATTTGAAAAATGGCAATGTAAAACGAAATAATGCAGAATTCAAAGTGATAATTGCGTGAAATGCATACAAGTATTACCGAATGAGGTTATATTGTAAAACAAAATGCTATCATGACATGCATCAAATTAAGTTGCAGTTGTTCAAAAGGTGATGGAACGAGCAGTGCTAACAATCGTGCAAAACAAACCACAAGGATATACACATCACTGTCGTAGAGCCGACAAACCAAGGAAATACATACCAAACACTCGATTGTTTTCAACATCTTAGGTACTACATTTACTCAACACAGTATTCGTCCAGATTTCTAGCACAAATGACTGAGAATGGCAGGCTCCAGTAGCTAAAAATGAAGTGCAATATATATATATATATATATATATATATATATATATATATATATATATATATATATATATCATTGCGGTTAAAATTAATCCCATCTTGGAGAACCTCTTAGCAATGTATTGCACTAAATTGCAAAAAAAAACTTTATCAGGTGTATTCAAGTACATTCATTAAAGCACTCATAAGCCGTTTTCACGATGGATTATTTTGCGCGAAATGTTTAAAACATCTTCAGATGTTTTGAAATGTTTTAATATGAAAGCTTTGGTATACTTATCCATTCCATAAGTACACAACTTTTGCAAGCGACTTTTGTCTTGAAATGTCTCTCAGAATTTTGTAATATGTCGGTAAGAAAATAGTATGTTTGTTTGTTTATTGGGGTTTTTGGGCGCGTCGACAACAAAG
>VOPJ01002593.1:0-33367 GCA_014673585.1 Semibalanus balanoides
AATTTCGGGTTTAAAAAGACAGATTTCGTCACGACGAATCGAATGGTGTTCGTCCCATCAAAATCGGCAGAGCGGTTCTCGAGATCTCGTACCCAGTACAATTTGGGGTTTTTAAAATTTTACTGGGTACAGTGTACCCAGTGTACCCAGTGGTGGTTACGCCCATGGGCCATCCCCTTCCCTTATTTACGTTCCTTGGGCAGAAGGCTATGGGCAATGGTGCACAGGCGCGCAGACCAGGAATTTCTAAAGGGGTGTCCCGGGTCGAAGGGGGGGGGGGTCCCGTACCAATTTTCTGATTTTGTTTACATAAAGAGTACGGAAAACGTGCACTTTGTCTCTAAAAAGGGGGGTCCCGGATCCTGACACCTGAGTTGCGCCTGTTGCGCCAACATCGGGGTCGGGGGTTCCAAGGTACAAGGCCACGTTGTTGAACTGAAGCGCACTGAGCGAATGTATTTGAATCTGCGCCAAGTCCATGATGATGCACCACGGATCAAATTCGAGTTCCGAATTGTATTACTTCGAATTTTTCACGAAGAATTTTGATGCACCACGGATTAAATTCAAATTCCTAATTGTATTAGTTCGAATTTTTCACGAAGGATTTATTCGCCGGACGCATCAACATCGGGTGGTGTCAAGGAAGTAGATAGAGCATTTGTACTACACTGTACATTTTAATATAAATTTAACTGGCAAACATCAAATGACTGATAATAAGGGCTAAGCTATCAAACTGCTACCTCGAATTTTCAAGTTTTATTTAAAATCAAAAATGTTGAGAAATCCAAAGACAAATTATATATTTTATACAGTAGGTATCTGGAAAATATGGTGCCCAAAACACGGAATATGTGATTGAAACGTGTCGGAAATGCTGTACCAGATTTCAAATTTATATCGTCAGAAATGACTGACTTATGTCCTTTCAAAAGACAAAAAAACGACCACCTCTTCCAGTATTACCATGCACAAAAATGCATTTCCGCTTTTGCGTTTTACTTCTATATCTATGGAACAAACAATATGCTATAAGAACATTTTTCGCGTTTTAGACAAAACAAAAACATATAAACTGACTTAAATAGTTTGATATCTGTCAGAATCCAAGGCTCTCATGCAATCTACGAAATGCGTTCGTTGACATATATTTGCTTGCATTTCGAAAACCGAGTATATATGGACGACTGGGAAGTTGGTGTGGCACCACCACACCAGTTCCGAAGTTGGTGTGGCAGCTGTTACACCTGCAACACCACTTCCGACGCCTATGGCTATATGCACATCTCATTACAACGCATGATGACTGGTGACACTGTGGCGTATCCGCTGATATAAATAACATCCTGTTAGGAAAGTACCGCCTCGTAGAAAAAGGTGGTCCAGCATAATGCAATATACGATAGGTAGGTACTTCTTAATAACATTACAATAATAGCACTACATAAGGCAAATTATGCAGTTTGTGATAAGCCTCTAACAGTTCGGCAAATGGGTTCTCCTGTCGGACAAGATTCTGTCGATCTTGGCTCATGTATTCTTGTTGCCGATTGTAACATGACATATCCGCAGAGGGGCGTAACTTTTCCAGAAAAGTTTTTGGGGCTAAGCTGAGAAAACCGCTTGAAGCACCATCAAAATCCACAAAATACCGATTTCTCCCTAGATTAGACCCACTTCCTCATCCAAAGGTGTGGTGGGGAGGTAAGGCCCACTGGGATGTAAAAAAAATATGGAACCTGGAAGAGCTTGTGCGAGCATCTAACGCTTGTTTATGCTCATCGCCTACACCGTGTTATTTTCGAGATCTTAGGGGCAAGGCGCTGATTCTCCCATGCAAGTTTGTGGTTTTGTGTAAACCACGCAGTGCTCAGGTCAAATTTACATTAATTTATATTTTATTAAAATTACTACGCGTCTGCGATGCTCTGCCCCACCTCAAAACCCTACCCTCTCCCCTGCTTGCCCTGTCCCACATCTGTCTTGCTTTGCCCTGCCCTGCCTATGCCCTGCCCTGCCCTGCTCCTGCCGAGCCTTGCCTTGTCCCTGCCCTGCCCGCCTGATCCTGTCATTTGTCCTGCCCTGTCTTGCCTCTGCCCCACGTCTGTCTCGCCTATGCCCCATCTCTGTCCCCCGTCCTGTCCTTTCCTGTCCTGTTCCGTCCCGCCTTGTCCAGCCCCGCCCTTTCTTGCCCTTGTTCGCCCTTGCCGCCGTCGTACTGTTGACTGCCGCCAGTGGTGCCGACACAGTGTTGCATTGCCGTGCTTCGTTTAGATAAGTCAAGATATTACCCGGATACAATCCAAAGTTTTCAGTCAAATTGTAAATTGTAATGGTCATACTATTAACTATATACTATATAGTATAAGTTATAGTTGAAAAGCAATAAGGCTAACTTGGCTAACATTTGCATTGGCCGACAAAGGGAACTGGTCCATATTTCACAGCCACCCAAACAATTCACAATTTTGGTAAAACAGCACTAGTAAATGTTGACTGTTGGCTAAAATGTGAGGGGTGCGCAATGCCACCTCAAGTAAGTGTCACGGGCAGGGGTGCAGTCGCCACCCCTGCCCTATGTTGGTGGCGCCGCCACTGGCTCTGCTCGACGTGCCGCAAGCGCAAGCTCCATAGCCCCCTAAGCAACGATCGGCCCACGTTGGCGCAGAACGTTGCATAGGGGCTATGACGCTTGCGCTTGCGCTTTTGACACAGCGATCAGGGCCCAGGACGTTGTTGCTTCTGTTGTTTCTGTTTTTGCTCGTCGCTGCTTGTTCGGGTGCTGCCCCTTTCCGGGAAGCTGCCCGGCCAATACAGACCATCGACCTGCACCACGTCTTTGAGACGAAGGGTTCCCAGCTGGCGGCAGAGTCAATGGCCCTCGACCCACGCTACTGAGCCGGAGGAATAACCAGCTTACATACATAAGGAACCGATCGGATCACGTTCAGGGTTGGACTTTTTGACGGCAAAAAGTGTTTCTTGCCACTTGCCGGTTTAAACCGGTTTAAACCGGCAAAAAGTGGCAAAAAGTGGCAAATATAATTTGCCAAAAAGTGGCAAAAAGTGGCAAAAAGTGGCAAAAACTAAAACTGACTATTGCTTTTTATTCGTAAAATTGTTTGTGAAGGAAGTGAACATTCCTTTTTTGTTGAACCATTTTAAGTAAAATATTGGCAATTGCAATGCCATTGTAGAACTGCAATTATGCATTAACGAGACTTTTTTAGTAAGAAGTTCTTAGTTCTTTCTTTCTTACTTTCTTAGTTCTTAGTACTTTCTTATTAAGAACTAAGAAAGGTCATGACAAACAGTATGGAAAGACTGTGAAACTATACTGCCAATGATGAGCTTCCAGTTTCTTTTTGGAGAGTAACACTTACATAACACAATATATAAAACAATCTGTTTGCATCCAGGCAAAACACAAATATATATAAACAATTGGTTTGCATCCAGGAGAAATGATATAGTTTTGTGGTTTAAAGAACAGGCCACGCCAAACGATTGATGATGGGAAAGACAGCACAGCAGCGGTGGTATCTGGGTTAAGAGTAGGCAAAACTGCTCAGCTTGGTAATATTGGGTATCTGCTGCATTTTAAACACATGTATTTGTTTAAAAATCCAGTAACTTGGAAATAAACAAAAAACAAACCCTATTTTTACTCATTCCATTGTTTGGTTCAGTATAGGCTTCATTGCGAGGTTTTTGCCACTTTTTGCCACTAGGGTTTTTGCCAGCCGGTTTTGACCGGAAAAACAGTGGCAAAACCACTTTTTGCCACCCCTGCAACCCTGAATCACGTTAATAACCCATTCACCGTCGCCAGCGTTTAGGTCGGTACGTCGAGCGCGTGAGCATGAGAGGTCACGTTGCCTTGAGCCTGCTGATCGGATGCTTCAGTTGAGGTCAACGCAGTGTCGGCTGATGATGGTCGATAACGTTTAGCAGGGTCGACGACATACTTTTCAGAGTTTGTCGTGGGCGAGCCGCTCTCTGGAGCACAGCGTGACAAGCTGGCCTCGTTGTTGCGTTCCTTTCCCGAGGTGTTTTCCCGCGGCTACACAGATATCGGCATGTATAATGGTGGCGACATTGACCTTGAGTTGCAGCCAGGTGCCCGTCCCCACTTCATCAAGCCTTACCCGGTGCCATGGGCAAGGGAGGAACAGAATCAAATCTCAAACTGGACGGACCGTGCAGTCGTGTGGCGTGGTCGAGACAGGGGAACCTTCCGACTGGAATTCCCCGATCATATTGGTTCCTAAGGGTAAAAATTCCGCAAAATCGGGAACACGGTAATTTTGCATCGTGTTCAGGATATGCGTTCTCCTGAATAAGTTGTCTTGGTCCCACAAAACTTTCGTGTTTCCCAAACATTGACGAGTTCATTTTTTCGTTGCAAGGCTGGAAAGTGGCTATCCTTACTGGACATTAAACCGACGAAATTATCTTGGAAACGAGGTTTGCAAAATTAGCAGAGGTCCGAATGCGATAGCACCTTGGGAAAAGTATGTAGAATGATGGAGAAGAATGCCTGCTTACGTCTGGCAATTTCACTTTGTGCGACAAAAGTCAGACACTTTGTCTTGGAATCATTGAAAAAATAGTAATATGTTTTACATGTTGACTTTCCACTCCAATGCTTGCGTCACCAACAAGCGAGCTGTGACATCATCAAGGAGGCATCGACTCGTCAAACTTTGCGCCCGCCCCGAGTGACATTGCTGCGTGGCTTGTGGTGGGCATTACGCTAGGCACCGCACGACTGGTGCACCGGTACGTGAAACGCGATGCTGGGCGTCGACCCGGCGCTCCGCCGGGTAGGGACGTGGGGGCACGCATACGTGAACCACTAAGAGTTGTGCCGACGCCGACCGAACCGTCGTGGCTTGGTCGGGCGGACGCAAGGTAACGAAATACTGGGGCGGCGGTTCAAAAAAAGCGAAGTGCGGGTGGCAATCACAGTTGAGTAACTACTGATGACGTATTGCGAAACGGTACGGGATTTGTGACGTTGAAATTTATGACCAATATGCCAACGGTCTTTTGCGTTGAAACTCAGCAACTAGTCGCTTTTGGAGGGAAAAATTTCGGATTTGGGGGTTTCTCAGCACACCCGACAATCTGGCTATATCAGTTAAAAACTAACGTTAAAGGTGCTATATTCCCTTTAACCGAAGCATTGAGCAAAATTTGCGCTTTCTACGCGCTGGGCAAAACATATTATCCACGCCATATGCCTATGGGATGCATGCAGAGTTCGTATTTTCAGCACCTTGTGATGCACAGGGTACTGGGCAACATTCCAGGGGTTCACATTTCCGCAGACGATGTCCTTCTCACCAGCCCCAGTACTGAGGAGCATTATACTCTGCTGCACACTGTGCTGGACAGGCTGCGGTCCGCTGGCCTGAAAGTCGCACCGGACAAATGTCGTCTGTTTCAGACCAGACTGACCTACCTGGGTCATCAGATCACGCCAGAGGGTATCGCGATAGATCCGGATCGCGTGCAAATTGTGGCTGATATGCAGCCCCCCAAGACAGTGAATGAAGCCAAGCGTGTGCTCTTGGTTTCGGAAATGTATTCCTTTGTTCAGCAGGGTCTCCGACCCGCTAGTTGTATTATGTAATGCGGAGAAGTTCTATTGGAGCGCTGAGCTGGAGCAGTGCTTTGCCAGCATGCAGAGTGCTGTGGTGTCTGACAGGGTGCTCAGTAGAGGTCTATATGGGGCGGCTATCCCCATGGCTGGCCGAACCCCACGGCTAATGGGGTGGGGTGGACTGGAAAATCTCTAGATTATGGCTATGGCTACGGCTGTGGCTGCATGGTCTACCTGGGTATTTTTTCATCTCATCAATCTCAAACCAATCACGGTTAAAAGAAGCCTTGGCATGTTTTCATAACAGTAGACTAAAAATAAACACATATGATTTTAAAAAAAAAATCCTCACGGCTTGCCAACGGCCAGCCATTGACATTTGGGAGTGGCTGTGGCTGGCTGTGGCTGGCTGTGGCTGGCTGTGGCTGGCTGTGGCTGGCTGTGGCTGTGATGCCATGGCTGTGGGGTGGCTTGGCCAAGGAAAAGGGCAGCCATGTCGAACCCTAGTGCTCAGTTACCCGCGCAGAAGCGGCCATTTTATTTTGTATACTGATAGTAGCACCACTGGGTCGGGGCATATCCTTTGCCAGGTGCAAGATGGTACTGAGCGCGTAATTGCGTTCAGTGGCAACCGCTACAGCAGAGCGCAGCGACACTGGACTATTTTTGAGCTGGAAGTGTTCAGTTTCATTCAGGGACTCAAAAAGTTCTTCAAGTATCTCGCCGATACCGAGTTCAAGTGGGTCTGTGATTGCAAGAGTGCCCTGAGGATCTTGTCAAATCGCGATCAGATCAATCCCAGGCTGATTCGATGGCGGGCGTTTGTGAGCCAGTTCCGTTATGTGGCTGAGCACAGGCGGGCGTCACTGATGACGCACGTGGACGCCCTGTCGCGACTCCCATGAGTCTGACGATCCTCGTGATCAGCCCACGGCCGTTCTGGCAGATGGGGAGGTCACGCCAGGTACCCGACCTGACGTGACTGAGGTACACTGTCGGTGGCGGATGTCTTCACCTGCGGAGTTACGTTAGGGGCTGGCGCGGAGCTGCGTGCTCGCGGAGTGACGTCACAGCGAGGTGCGTGCACGCGGGTCGATCCGAGCGGTGGTGACGTCACTGACGCTCCACACCCGTCTGCCTTAACAATCACACTTAACAACCACTTCGCCGCACAGTCGACACTTAACATACCTGACACACACCAGCCCCCTCGAAGAGCAGCACAAACGGCCGGTTACCCACATCTCCACTCAGTCACTACAGACGAAACGTGAGGTTTCCTAAACAATATAAATTCGCTAGACCCAAACAATATGCCACAGGCCCCGATGCTTTTGCCCGTTAAATTCTTGAAGCTAACAGCACTCTTATCGCTAAGCCTATCAGAACTATAACAACAAATCGCTCTCTCTAGGAATATTTCCGAGCAAATTCAAGGAAGCAAATGTGAGGCCAATCTATAAAAATAAGGGATCACAGAACAACAGCTATTATACCTCACACACAACCTTTATAAATCACTGAACGCCGGTCGTGATTTTACTGCTGTCTATTTAGATATTTCAAAATATTTTGACAAAATTTGGCACAAAGGTCTTTTATACAAATGCAACACGATTTCGGCATCTCAGGAATGATATTCGAGTGGTTAAAATCATACCTAAAAAATAGGAAACACGCGGTGCACATAATGACACATTTTCGGGGACGCAGACAATTAACGCCGGATGCCCACAGGGCTCTGTGCCGTAGGTCCATTACTTGCATCAGTCTATCTCGACGATAACTGGCAAATAAGACGCAAAAATACGCACTATTTTTCGCATGACGACACAAGCCTCACATGCCTCGCACACGACTGGACCTTATCCACGACTCAAACCTCGCCCCAACAAGACCCGACGAAATCAACACAATATCGGTCGGAATGGGCAATTCACCTTTGACCACCGCCAAAACCTATTCCAGCAAACTTTTTCTCTCAAACGAGACCACCACCACCAAAACTCACTTTGGAGAAAACAATTCCACTTCACCAATAGTCCAAAAATTTTGGGAATGACATTGGTTCCAAGATCTGCGCTAGGCGTCGGGCCGGGGATTTCAGAACACATAATGAAGTTTGTTCTAAAAAGTAATACAACTCTTGGCCCGCTGACCCTATACGCTAAAATACTTGTCACGGGCCATTCTTCGACGCAGGTGTACCAAGACTTACGTCAGACCTACTTGGTGACTACTGCTGACATGATTTACGACGGACACATAACATGTTACAGACGCGACAGAAGATAGGACACTACAGACAGAGCAAGCGCCGAACTGAACGCACAGGAACCCTATTTCAGGCACTACGGACAAACTAAAATCTGACTTAGAGGGATGGCCTCACAATATACAACGGCAGGCGACGTATTCACAGACTGACCCTCTATCACAAATTGCTATGATCCCACGCATCACACACTAATTACATCGTAGACATATTGCCGCGAACTCGTGCACAGGACACAAATCGAACGCTACGAAACGCAACCACACATACACCAGGCTCGGCCCACACTACCATGTACCATAAATCGTTTTTCATCACAACCGGAAAACACTGGAATCTTGTGTCTGACACTGCGCGACATCTTTCTCATGCTGCTTTAAAAAAAGAGATCACACAGCAGCTGGGACTGCCCACTCCACCAAAATTTTACACTGAAGGATCTAAAAAAGGAAACATTTTGCACACAAGACTGAGGGTAGAAATGTGTCGCCTAAACTCTCACCTATTTAAAGTCCAAAGAACTGACTCGCCTGCGGCCATCCAGACGAAAACAATAGACATTTCATTCTGCATTGTCCTTACTACACTCATCAAAGAAACATACTTTGACAGCATCTCTCGCACCACTGGAGGTTCCCTTCGCACACATATCACCAAACATACAACTTGACACCACTGGCTGCGCGGTACGGAACCTGGGCAAGCCGGCTGCGTCGGGTGAATCGCCCGGCATTTCCAAACATAACCTGTTTAACTCGCATCGTTTTGACCCTTGTCTAACACCCCCACTTTCCTGATGACCGGGGGCATGTGGTTTCCGTGGGGCGCGCGGGCGGTTATTTACTGGCGCCACTGTTTTGCCTGCGCTGGTTCGACTTCGTGGCGTGGAACAGGGGATGACATGTATGTTCGTTTATAAACAGTAGCGTGCCAAGATTAGCCGCATAGTGCTTTTGCACTGTTTACCTGACATATTTTTGCTTTATTTGTATGTTTAACAGCAATAAACTGGTGATGATGATGATGATGATGCCGCGCCAGGTCCGAGCGGTGGTGACGTCACCGTCGCTCCGCACCCGTCTGCCACGCCGGGCCCGAGCCGGGCCTGCCGCTCATCGGCCGGCTACAGTGGGGGTGGTGCGAGCGTCACCGCGGCACCGGCGGGGGCTCGAGAGGTAAATCTCACGACTGCTGATTTTGTGTTGCAGTCCCCTCTCAAGCCGGATGCCTTGACACCTGGGCTCGGTTGCAGCCAGCCGGGGACTGGGCCCGGGGGGTGACGTACCTTTCATGCAGGCAGCAGCACGGCGGCGCCGGACACTGGGCTCGGTGCAGCAGCCGGGGACTGGGCCCGGCTGGGGTGACGTACCTATCATGCAGGGCCAGCAGCACGGCGGCCGGACACTGGGCTCGGTGCAGCCAGCCGGGGACTGGGCCCGGGGGGTGACGTTACTATCATGCAGGTGCCAGCAGCACGGCGGCCGGACACTGGGCTCGGTGCAGCCAGCCGGGAATCGGCCGACCGCCGGTGTCCGACGATTCGTCAAACTCCTGCCTGAAATGGTTGAATGGTATCAGCACTCAGCAGCCGAGTAATAGTACCAAACTCGGATGGAACTTCTCGGACTTTTCCTGTCTGCGGACACAAGATGGTGTTCCTCGGGGCGGCCAGATATGTGGCCGTCAGTAACAGTGACGTCCCCGAACAATAACGTGAAGAGGCTATGTCCTTATCAATCTTTTTCACGTTAATCGCACGGTGATGCACGGAAGGAATTGCGTTCAAGACTCGTTGTTATCTCAGATATTCCTCACATATACATATGGCTGAAGAATTGACCGACGACAGCGCGAAGTTGGAACAACTTCACATCGTGCAGACGCTCTATCATATCGCCAGATTTGGGACAAAATAGGACAATCACAAACAGTTATTTTACATTTTAGTGTTCATAAGTAAATAGAGTTGTTAGCCTGTTTCAAACATACACTGAAGCCTTTACTCATCCCACCTGTCACAGACAGAGCCTGCCAGAAAGCAATTTTCAAAGATAAATGAGACTACTTTGAAGATAGATGGAGCATTTTCGCGAACAGGACAGCCATCCGTTTTCTAATGCAGCTGCTGCGGGTGTTGCAGGCCACAATGCTCTTGTGTGCGTCACGGACGGCTTGTTCCGGTGTAGTGAAGGTAACACACAACACGCACACACATACGATCATGTACCTACACTTATTGCGACAGACAAGAGGCGCGATACAAGAACAGAGCACCATATCAACTTACAGAACACATCCGGATATGAGTTAGCAGAGTAACACAAACACGTCGATAACCCTGGCCGACTCACTCAATATTTATTAGCATGCTTACATTGAAAGGGCGTGCTGCTAAAAACTACGCGTAAACACGCGCACTGGGACCGACCTCGAAATCGACAACAGCAGGCATAAAATACAGTGAAAAATGAATACCTTATATCATTTTTCGTCTATTCAAGCAATTACAATGTGTGGTTAAAATGAGTTTAAATTCCCATACATCGGAGAAACGAGAACGTTTCGCCTGCGCTTCGGTGAACAGTAGACGGCTAAAACCCTGGCGCATAACATTCTTCTCAGAGGCCAACTTATACAACACCATAAACAAGACACCAAGTCTCGCACGCATTTGACAGCTAAAATGGCAAAATGACAAAAGATCACCCGGATCGCAAAATACCAGCATATATAAAACAAACACCGGGATTAGCACCCAAAATAGTATCCATTTACCTGAGCATCAGCTGGCAGTGGCTCCTACAGCCCCACATGACAGCGGACGGTGCCCTCACCTGAAGGGCGCGTGCGGGTCTGGCTCTGTGAGGATGTAGCGGTAGCCGTCCTTGTTGAATGGGTGGTCCAGCGGGTAGCCGTGCAGCTTCTGCACTGCGCCGTCACTGCGGGCCTTCTTCCAGCCGGCAGACTGTTCCGGCACCTTCCGCTTGGGGCCGCGTGACTTAGCTGCTGGAACAGCACCGGACACCCGTCAGTTTCATCATCACCACTGGAACAGCACCGGACACCCGTCAGTTTCATCATCCCCACTGGAACAGCACCGGACACCCGTCAGTTTGATCATCCCCACTGGAACAGCACCGGACACCCGTCAGTTTCATCATCCCCACTGGAACAGCACCGACACCGTCAGTTTCATCATCCCCACTGAACAGCCACCGCACACCCGTCAGTTTCACCATCCCCATGGAACAGCACCGCCACACCCGTCAGTTTTACAATCACCACTGGAACAGCACCGGACACCCGTCAGTTTCATCATCACCACTGGAACAGCACCGGACACCCGTCAGTTTCATCATCCACACTGGAACAGCACCGGACACCCGTCAGTTTGATCATCACCACTGGAACAGCACCGGACACCCGTCAGTTTCATCATCACCACTGGAACAGCACCGGACACCCCGTCAGTTCATCATCCACCACTGGGAACAGCACCGGACACCCGTTCATTTCAATCATCCAACATGGAACAGCACTGGACACCCGTCAGTTCATCATCACCACTGGGAACAGCACCCGGACACCCGTCCAGTTTCATCATCCCCACTGGAACAGCACCGGCACACCCGTCAGTTTCAGCTCACCACTGGAACAGCACCGGACACCCGTCAGTTTCATCATCCCCACTGGAACAGCACCGGACACCCGTCAGTTTTACAATCACCACTGGAACAGCACCGGACACCCGTCAGTTTCATCATCCAACACTTGGAACAGCACCGGACACCCGTCAGTTGTGATCATCACCACTGAACAGCACCGAGACACCCGTCAGTTTTCATCATCAACCACGGAACAGCACCGCGACACCCTGTCAGTTTCATCATCCCCACTGGAACAGCACCGACACCCGTCATCGTCAGTTTTACAATCACCACTGGAACAGCACCGGACACCCGTCAGTTTCATCATCACCACTGCAGCGGAACTGGACAGCTCACCGGCTCGCGGGCCTCGGTTTCAGGCCGAGACGCACACACACACAGTCAAACAGGGGTGGAGTGCACACGTCCACACTCTCCGGTCGCCTGAACTGAACTAAATTCCTCAACCTTTGGAAAGAAGCCAACATTTCTCTAATTTGCAAACGCAGGGGATCAGCATCTGACCCACAGAATTACAGGCCCATTAGCATGCTCTGATGCCTCTCTTAGGTTTTGGAGAAAAAGGGTATTACGGCGCATCTACAATCATCTAACTGATGATGATGATGAATGGGGCTTAAGGGCGCCGCAACAAAATGCTCCTTTCTGATATGCAGAGCGGGCACAGGCCTCATCATAGCATACAACTGCAACTGGCATGCATGACAGGCAGTCTGCATAAGTCACTGGACAAAGGACATGACCTCACAGCAGTGTACTTGGGCGTGACAAAATACTTTGAGAGAATCTGCCACGATGGGCTCGTATTAAAATGTGAAAACAACCACTTCATTTCTGGCTCACTGTTTAACTGGCTAAAAGCATCCCTAACTGACCACAGACACAAAGCTTGAAAAGAAACACACTTTCAACAGTATTGACTATAAACGCCGGATGCCCACAGGGATCCATCCTGGGACCACTTAATGCCCTCCTCTATCTTGACGAACTTCCTAACCAACTGACAAACACCTCTTCCTAACCAACTCTTCTAATCTGATGACATATCGTTACATGCCTCTTACACACCTGACACCCCGACAAAAGCACTAATTTCCCTTCAAAATGACCTTAACACGATATAAAATTATGGAGGGCAATGGGTTATTACATTTAGACCATCAAAAACAATAACTCAGACATTCAGTTACACATAAACATCTGGGGTTAAGCCGCCATTGCACAGTGTGGCCGAATGCCAATTTAGCCTGAATTTATTCAAAAACCTGATTTCTGAATTGATGCCTACGATGCCACTCATTGGATTGGAAAATGTCCAAAGTTTATCGTTAGACGTATCATTTTGGCCTATTTTAACCTTTTAGGGCTATAATAATTGTCCAAAGTGCACACGCACACTGGTTCCACAAAACGAGCTGTGTAGCGAAAAAAGGTTTCCTGTTTTCAACGCGGCTAGGTGCTGTGTTTCTGGAAAATAATTTTGGAAAATGAGGCATCAAACAGATGCAGAAACTCGTTAGGAATATATTGAAGTTGATAAAATGCGTGTTCTGTCAGTAAACTTGGAATTATACTTGCTTAAATAGGACCTCCTCATGTAAGACGTTTTAAGAAAAGTCGTTTAACAAAGCATAATATAAAAAACAAAACGCAGAATCAAAAGAATCAAGGAAAAAAATACTACGACTGAATTTCCGCGTACTTTTCTGCATAGGGGATCGCGAAACCAATAGTTGCCTGCCCCAACCTGCCTCCCGCCGCCGCATTTCAGCTCTGAAACTGCGCGATCCGGCCTGGCTGGCGTGACCCGACCCAGCTTGGGGCGGCGCCGCAGGCTCGGGCCTGCCACACGAAAGTCAGATGTACAATTTACAAACGAACGGCCTTTGCGTGTTACGTCAATGGAGCAGCTACAATAGCTTGCATTGTCTTTCTGTGTGTTTGGTGTAAGACATTGGGGGTTGCCAGGAGGCTTGTAGCAATGTGTGGTCCCAACGCTGAAGAACTTCAAACGCGACTGGCAAGGCTGCCGCCGGACGGCCCGTATCACCAACATAATCCCCTGGTCCTGGAGTATGCCTGAAGCACGCTGCACTGCTGGATTTAGTGCTTCGAGGCCTCTTCTACCTGAGCTACCGGCTTCCAGGCGGAAACAAGAGCAAGGAACACCACCAGCAGTGGCAGAATGAGGTGAAAGAGGCCGTCAGAACGCGAATGGGGCTTCGAGTCGACGAGCCGCGGGCGGAAGGCAGAGGAAACTCAACAACGGAAACACCGCCGGGCGCCCGCTGCGCCTTACGCTTGGCAGCCGACTTCGCAGCCTGAATCAGAGTCAACCACAGCTGATCCGACCAGATCAACACGATCTTGCAGGCCGTCAGCTGCTACCACAAATTGGACACTTCTAGCTGCAGCGGGATGCATCACAGCAGTTAGCGCGAGTAGTACGCTTAGTTGAGGTCACAGAAATGTGTGAGCATAAAACAGATACTTCGTCATGTTGTGTCATGAGTGTACAGTAAAGGCGACAACGGAAATGTATGTTCTCCTTTTTTCAGCCACGAGGAATCAGGAAACGGCAAATAAAATTGCCAAACCTCTGGTTGTAAAACAAAGTAAAAGCTCACCATTTAATAATGGTCGTCAACACAGCTTCAATTAGATGATTTTACTCATTCATTACCATTTCTGATATTAACGCAAAAAGAAACCATAATAGTCCTGCCACGAACACATAGCGGATCCAAGGGGGATGGCAGAGGCTTTAGCACCTTCCACATATCGCCTGAAATCGGCGAAATTTGACAGGTTTTCAACTGTAAAAGAAATCTAATCAACTTTAAATTAGGCATGTCTGCTTAAAACCATTCAATAACGTACACAGAAGCTAAATCCAATGAGTTTTTCAAATTTTTGAAACTTTTTGAAATTTAGCCCCCCAAATCCACGTTCTGGATCCGCCAGTACGCCACGAATCGAGCAAAATTGTTGCATAAAGCTTAATTGTTAGTAGTTTTATCGCTAAAAAGTCATCTGTAATCATTTTCAGCGCAAAAAACGACAGGCACTACGAATAAATTCAGGCTAAACTGGTGTTTGGCCACACTGTGCATTGGCTGGGGGGGCAAAAACGCCCCCCTCAGGGATTTGCACGATAGCTCAAAACGAACAGCGCTAGCAACGCGAAACTTCTGGTACCTTCTCCTACATCAATTTAACGTCTTCAGTGCAAAAGTTTAAAAAAATCGTCGATTTTGTTTTCGCGTTATATAAAATTTAGTGACGTCACTACACACGACTTTAACGAAAATATCAGCTTAATTCTAATAGGCTTTGCAAAGGCCATTCCTAAAGCAAAATGCAATCGAAAAACTTTTAAAGATAGCAAATGACAAGGGGTAGAAAATAGCAATCTCGGATTAAAAAAAATGCATTTTGACCCAAAAAAATGTCCAAAAAACTACTTAAAAAAAATGTCCTCAAAATCAACATTCTTTAATATTTTCAAAAACACGGAAAAAATGTAAGAAAACCAAATATGTTCAATGTCCAAACCAAATTGCAAAGCAATATCTGTATTTACTATTTTCGAATCACTGATTCAGTAGCGTAGGAACGTGACGAAAAGTGAGGGGGCCAGCGAAACTTCGATCTCGTCTTGAGGGGAACTCAATCCCCTACACAAGATTTCTATGCAGATTTGAGCTCCTTTCGTCTTCGCGAATCTATTGCGCTTTTTAATTTGATTAACGAAGTATAATTGTTGATTTTAGCACCCGAAAATTCGCAAAAAGTGAGGGGGCCATGGCCCCCACGGCCCCCGCGTTCCTACGCCTATGCACTGATTGCTTCCCAAGTATGAGTACCTCATGACGTCATTTTTTAAAAGAACGTTTTTTGTTTTGTTTTTGACCAGATACAAAACAATAAATGGCACCACTGTATTTCTGAGGCAAAACTGCTAATTGAGCATGCATTTTGTATTTATATTAATCCATTTCAAATTTTGACCTGTTTTGACCTGACCTTGACCTTATAACGGGTCAGGTGTGCAAATTGCTGCTACAATCGAATTATATGCGTAAAATAACCCATAAAACATGTGTCGCATGACCTCTTGTCAATAGTGAACTGATTTGACCTTATCACCTTGACCTTTGCTTACAATTTATATTTTGCTAACACGGGAGATGCGTCATACCTTTGAGAGCACCTTGTGTGATAATTGTCTCAATCTAAGGGTTTCGAGGGAAAGCATGGCCTAAAAACTCAGATATCTTACATTTGACCTTTGACCTGACTGTGACCTGACATGCGACCTTATTTATAAAAGTTCGCGTACGCTTTAGAGTGGTCTCATTGAGAGCTTTCGATTGCAGAATTGCAAGTCTCGCTGCGGTTATTGGTTCGGAAGATAACGAGGGGGAATAACGCCCCCCCCCCCATCCAATGGCGTTCGGCTGAGACCCCAGCCAATGTCGGGTTAACTTTATCGAATGACCTCCGATTCCACGCCCATATCAACACTTTTGTCCGAAAAAATATTGCTCTCAGCCCCCTTTACCAGATGGCTACTATGGATTTCAGACCGCGTGAGTCCCCGTTTTTTAGCGATAATTTGTTAAGGAATGGCTGAATCCCGAATCCAATTTCGCCACAGTCTATTTCAGCCAGGCGCCAATTTCTGTCCGATATTCTGTTACAAAAAATCAAAACTTATTGTACTTGTCATTGACTCGTAACATTAAGATCTGCTCGGTAAACCAATCCCCAGTGCACCCCGCAGTTAGAGGCACCATCGACGCTAACGTTTCTGATTTGTGACCTCAAAACCCCCAGGGCCAACGTTGGGGGAACTTTAAAAACCGGGGGGGGGACGATGAGACCGATAAGACAGCACGTAGCTTTTGAGGTCACAACCTACGTCACGGTAGCCTCTATTGTAGGAATGGCTTACGAGCAGATTCGTAGCGTTACGAGTCAATGACAAGTACCATAAGTTTTGATTTTTTGTTAACAGACTATACGGACAGAAATCGGCGCCTGGGCTGAAGTAGACTAGGCGAAAATTTGATTCGGATTCGGTCATTTCTTAACCAATTATCGACAAAAAACGGTGTCTCACGGGGTCTGAAATCCATAGTAAATGTCTGCCATGCCAAGTACTCGACACAATTTATAAGACGTGCATACGTCCACACTTTGACTACTGCGACTGTATATGACAGAACATCTGACGAACTGAGACCAAATAGAGGCTACCAAATAGGCTACCAAATAGAGCTGCGAGACTACACCCTTTTCCGCTCAAATTCGGCGCATGTTCACCCATTTGAGAAATAGTGAATCATTTGTAGATCATACGCAACGCAACACAATGCAGCAGAACGGCATTCAATTTCGGCGGTTCAACGGCAGTCGGCATTACCGTAATCAATTTCGGCGTTACAGCAGCAGGCACATATTTGCGGCATTACCGCAAGCTATTTCGGCGTCATCGTACGACTTTGGAAATAGCGCACGCTTCTTATGAAAACAAGTGTGCGTGTGCGTGTGTGTGTGTGTGTGTGTGTCGTTGTGTTATGTGTTGGATGTGTGTATGTGTGTATGTGTGTATGTGGTATGTGTGTATGCTGTGTATGTGTGTATGTGTGTATGTGTGTATGTATGTGTGTCTGTGTGTGTGTGCTGCGTATAGGTGGATACCATGTGTGTGTGTGTAGTGTGTAGGTGTCAACTGTGGGTGTAGGTGTGTGTGTGTGTGTGTATGTGTGACTGCACCTGTTGCACATCCATGGTGTGTGTGTGGACCACTGGCATCTGTGTGTGTGTGTGGTGTGTGTGTGTGTGCGTGGCGTGCGTGCGTGCGTGCGGCAGTGCGTGCAACAAAACCGTTGCGCTGCGGGGTGCGTGCAGACTAACCATCTCACTATATAACTACAAGAATAAGTGCTGCGTGCGTGGACGTCCTACGATGTTATCACGTGCGTGCGTGCGTGCAGTGCGTGCGTGAAAACAACGTGCGTGCGTGTGCGTGTGTGTGTGTGTGTGTGTGTGTGTGTGTGTGTGTGTGTGTGTGTGTGTGTTTGATTGTGTTCATGTGTATTAACTTGTCTTGTATGTGTAAATAAGAATGAATGCCCCATAATACTCGTATATTGACTAAGCCGTGTAATCCTATCGGACGTTACTAGCATAGCTATCAGTCTGATAAGGTTACAGGGCAATACTTACTAACATATTGGTGGTGGGTTGCCAAAAAAAAAAAACATAGCAGGGAGTGGTGTGACCCAACGTGATTACAGTCTCAATTATTACTCAAGAAAAAGGTACTTAAAGTAAATGGGCCACATGGGAAAGGATGGGCACTCTTGCCTACCTATATAACGGGTAGGGGATTACAAAAAAGTTAAATATCGAGCCATTGCAGAAAAACGGTGGTACAAAGTTTGTACCACCGTTTTTGTTTGTACTACAAACGTCCTTCTCTGGATGAAAACAGACATTGATCAGATCCCACCAACATGGAGAAGATCATTACCGTGTAGCAGAGCCGCTGCCAATTCGCCGCGGAACCGCATGGTCCATCATTGCACGCTACATGCGGACAGGTGCTGTGGCCAACCTCCCGCGTGGAGGATCACGAGAAAACAAGCTGGTCAACGAAAACGTTGAATTACTGAGATTGTGCCTGGAAGAAAACCTGCAGTTGACGCTACACCAGCTGAACAACATCCTGCGTGAGACCTGGCCAGAAAAGCAGCAAGTTTATCGCATCCACGATATCAAGAGCACGGCAGGGAGCATTGATCAGCGTGAAGAAAGAGATTCCTCAGCCGACAGATAAGAGCTCTGCTAGCGTCAATGATGCACGGAGGGCATACGCAAACTGGCGAATGCAACTGGATTCGAGGACGAAGGTCATCTAAGTAGACGAAACGAGGTACAATTTGGACATCATGAGGACAAGAAGCCGTGCGGCTGTTGGTGAACGTGCCATCCGTACCGTGTGCGGGTCGAAGGGAGCGAACACGTCCGTCATCGCCACCATCTCTGACCCGCACGCAGACGGCGTGCTCTATTAAGAAATAGTGCAGGGTGGGGTGAACCGCGACAAGTTCATAGACTTCATGCAAAGTCTATGTGCAATCATTAGTGAGCACGAGGAAATTAAAATCGTGATGGACAACGCGCCGTGTCATCGAAACATTGAACAGCTGGTGTCAACGACCCCTGACCAAGATGCCGTCATCTTCGTCATGGGCAACATCACGCAGGGAAAGGTGGCCAACGTGTACCATTTTGCAGACTGGCTGGTGCCTGCCTGTGCTGCTGGATAAGATATACTGGTGTACTGTGTAGTCAAGATAACGCGGGATTATGCAGGCCTACGTAACGTGTTCAGTTCAGTTCAGTGGCCTACGTGTTGTACAGTCGAAACCATATGTTATGTCCACTTCATCGACACCACCTCTGTATCTGTCTGTCGGTGCCGCACGCAGTGAAATCCAATGCAATTACTATAGCCCTCGCCTCCCCGGTATCAGGGGCGAGGGCATAAATAGTTGCATTATATTTCACTGCGTGCAGCACCGACAGACAGCACCGATAGACAAGTCTGACTTTGAATTAAACGGGTACGCTTAAGTAAGGCTTTTTAAGATTACTTTCAAAGCTGGCTTCCGGTAGACGAAAACAAACATCGATCCACATAAATGGAGGGTTTATTTGAATAGTGCACTGAAAAGACTGCTACCAGCCGTTTTCACGAAGGATTTATTCGCCGGGCGCATCGACATCGGGTGGTGTTGATGACGTAGACAGAACATATGTTCTAGACTGTACATAGGTACTACTGCTTGTTGTACTGTTGTACAACGAGATACTGTTGTACCCTGATCTGCCGTTGCCATGTGTTTGTATCCCAATGCATCAATACACATTTTGAAGCGATTTGATTTGTTGTTGCATATTGAAGACAACTTCCCATGCTTGGTTCATTCAAATTTGCGCGCACTTTACCATTCCATACAATCATACGATTGATCATGGCTTTTGGACGACCGGGTTGATGAGCAGATAAGAAAAACCATATTGCGGTCAATTTCGTGAGCGTGTAACTTAAACATTTGTCAACTGATTTTGGTTATCAGTCATGCTAATGAGCCACTTAACTTCCATCAGCTAACACGAAATAACCCGCATGCCTCCTAATACTGGAGCTATACAGGGTGCGGCACAAGTTCTGATACACTTCTGGTGAAGACCAAATTTGGCATTTGTTTTGAATGACTGGAGGGTTGTCATGTGGTTCAGGGATGGTGATGGGGGTTGGCCCGAATCACAGGCATCACTTCGCGAACATCGGAATCAATCACAAGCGCTGCAGGCATCGATCGCGTCTGGATAAAACATTAACGCAACACTTGTCGATGTGGCCGCCGTCGGCGTTGACGGCCTCGCGGAGACGGCGGGAGACCGCCTCGCAAGCGCTTCGACTTCTGCCTCTGGGGTCTCATGGAGGCAGAAGTCAACAAGGTCGGCCACAGTTCAGCTAAATCGCAAAGTTATATTTTCTCCACAAGATTGTCCTGCAAACAAGGAACCTCTGGGTGCTTCGGTTAGCCGCCGAATTTGTTTGAATAGTCCCGACTTTGGTTGTCAGGACACGCACACGCACACGCACATTCATACATACTTTTTTCGACTGATGCATGCATACTTTTTTTCTGACCTTGACGAAACGTTGATATCAATATAAATTAAATGTGCCAAAAACAAAAACAAAAATACATTAAGCTATTATAACCGATGCACCGAGGAAATATTAACGTCTTAAACATGAGTAACGTGTAACAATGTCTGTCATTATTCAAGCAACAGAGGCACAGTGTCCTAGGATCGGAAATTTTGGGTGTTAAGTGACACCCTACAAGATATAATATTGCACTCCTTTTGCACAATTTGAAGGGCTATTTTCCCACTCTTTTTCACTTTTGAGATGATTTTTTCACTTATTTTTTTAATATGTAAAGCTAAATTGATCAAGTTTTGTTAATAGCAAAATGGGTTGAAATTCTTGAAAAATATTATTTGAGGTAGAATTTTCCACTGTTTTTCCTGATTTTCATTCTGAATTTTCCACTCTGCACCCTGGCTTTAAAGCAATCCTAGGACACTGCAGAGGCATGATAGGCATTTACGAAATAGGTTCTTATAGCTTTCTTTAATGTTCGCTTATTTTTGGGGACCTCACTCAAATCCCTAAATAATGTACAAATAATTGTGTTCCATATTTTTGGAGCATTGCAAGATAAAGCAAACAACCTATAGCTGGTAGATGCAAATGGAACATAAAAATGTTGAGTTAATCTTGCGTTTGTATGTTCACAATACCTAAACATACTTGAAATTGGATTAGGTAAGTTCTTATTGATGTGTGCTAATAAAATGATGATGCATTGTTCCTTAACCCGCGCGTTACTGGGGTATATTTCATAACGCGAGTTACTGGGGGGGGGCTATTTATAGCCCCCCTCTGGATCTCCGAAACAGCAGAAACGCGATCTTAAATATTCGAACGGCATTCGATAGCCCTATCAAAATTTGTCGAGGGAAACCAATATTGTTCAGGGTTCGGTCTCAACAGGTCCGTCAATAAAAATGTTTTGACCGTGCCATCAAAGTCCGGTTGTCGGCAATTTGGGTTTTTGGTGGGTTTTTTTTTTTTTTTTTTTTTTTTTTTTGGGGGGGGGTTGTTTTTTTTTTTTTTTTTGGTTTGGGGGGTTTTTTTTTTGGTTTGGGGTTTTTTTTTTGGGGGGGTGGTTTTTTTTTTTTTTTTTTTTTTTTTTTTTTTTTTTGTTTTTTTTTTTTTTTTTTTTTTTTTTTTTTTTTTGTTTTTTTTTGGGTTTTTGGGTTTTTGGGGGTTTTTTTTTTTTTTTGGTTTTTTTTTTGGGGGTGGTTTTTTTTTTGGGGGTCCGCGCAAAATTCAATAATCTAACGCATAATAGTTGGTAATCGGTATGATTCGTGCATCTGACCAGGGGTGGTCCACGGATTTTTGCCAGGGTGGCAAATTGCTGATTGGGTTACGCATGTATCTTTACTGGGAAAAAGGTGTCACGAAAATATACAGACGCTTATAAACCACGCGGCAAACGAAATTAGATATCCAGCACAATTTTAATTTATTTTAATTTTATTAATTTAGCAGACAGGTATGTTTTTAGAAAGCTCTATATGTTGTCACATTTCATTTTGATACCAGACCCATAAAATATAACTATAGTCATGTTTAGCGAGTCTTCTCCTTTATCTACCTTTACTTCAATTGATATCAGAGTTATTAAAAGGGACGTCCCCTTTAACATAAGATTTGAGTTAGATAGCCATCTTGCTGCTTGACAATTGAAATTATGTATGGTAATAAGTTAAAAACAACCACTGAGGTCGAATCAACAGAGAAATTCTAGTTTGATTTTGCACTCTGTAACATCGCCACCCCAATGTATTTGAATGGGTGGTCGTGAGCCGATGTCGTATCTCTCTTTGCTAAATGTTGATGTACAGTCGACTTGTTTTACCTTTGGCCATAACATTAGCCATACACTAGTCCTACTTATTAACAGCGTGAAGGTTTTCTTTTTCCCCAAATCCTTCATATGACCGTCATCAGCCCAAATATTAAAACTGTGTTTTTTTTTTAATGATTGAGCACTGTTGGTGAGAAACAAATGTCATGAACGTGTTCAGGCAGCATTCACTTCATAATTTTGCACAACAAACGACGTACATTTGACACATTTTTTGAAGGTGGGAACAGTACCGTTAAGTTATTAATTATTTGGATGTGGCATGAAATGGAATTATTGTCTCCAAATATTTGTGTTAAAAATGATTCAATAGCATGCCCAATATTATTTAGAGTCAAAAAGATTTATTTTAAAATAGAACAAGTCTTTCAGACATGCACTGGTTATCATCCAGGTCTGAAAAATCCCTAAATATTTTTGAATGACACACAAAATACAAAATACAGATTCGCCTCATGACACAATGATGATGGTATCCTCCAGTATGACCGTCACTGCTGAATAATATAGAATGCATGATAGACTAGACAGTATTCATATTTTCCTAACAGTGCCGGGGTATGCTTTAAAGTATAGCACGAAATCCGGGCAGGAAAATGTGGTCCAGAAATTGTTCGACGCGTTCCCATGTTAATTTGATAGGCCGGGCAAGAAACATAAGTTTCTTGACCGGCTTTCCTGCCCGGCCTAAACTGAAATAATTACTACTAATATTACTTAATAATGAATAAGCTCGGTGCTTATACTTTAAAACCATGTTCCGGCCAGTAGGAAAAACCTTACTGACCTAAGCCTGACGAAAATTATCTGGAAACTCAGTTTGCAAAATTTTCTCTGGTCCACGTGCTTCGCAACCGGACCTCCGCTAATTTGGCAAACCTCGTTTCCAGATAATTCGTCGGCCCGGTCAGTAATATATAGTGAAGTATACAACATTCAGGAATTAAGAACTATGTCATACCTAACATAATGATAACATAATCTAACATATTGTAACAGATTTAAAATACAGACACTCATAACGCCCGAGTGAATATGCGACAAAATAAATAAACAGCATTGACCACCTTTACATGACATTTAAGTATAGGTAATCCGGAGCTAGCCTTATAGTGACCTGTATAAATTTGTCACCACACAGGGAAAATGACAGTTGACCGCTAGATATGAACGGGGCAAATAGCCCCGTTCATTACCGACGGTCAATTCCAACTATCCCAGCGTGGCGACACAACAGAAGTCACCACGAGGGGGACCCGGCCCACCCAGGGTCAAGAAAACGGGGTAAGAGGAAACATACTATAAAAATCGCCGACGTGTTTCATGACGTAGCAAAATAAGCCCAAGACAACCAAATTAAGACAGGCTGAGTGGCACAGTCATTGAATGTGAGTGAATGATAACATGCAGACACACCCAGTGACCCAACGTCTAACAACCACCCACCCACACCCACACACGCCACCTTAGTGACAGGTGGCCTAATGTGTTCCGCAGCCTACACGGTTAATAATAGGCCAAGATTTCGAATATGTGTTCAGGTTAGGGCTATTTTCTCGGATCTTTATTGATTCATCAATCTTATTGTCGGCTACATCACGATTCGTGCTCATGATCTCCAGAAGAAAGCTGTTGTTTATTTCTTTATGGCTCAGTTCAGTGTGGTTGTCCAAGGTGTGCTCGCCAAGTCCTGTACCTAGTCTTCGCAATCTTGCGTCGGACAGATGTTCCTTGAATCTTTCGCGGACAGGTCGAGACGTTTCCCCTATGTAGAAGTATGGTTTTTGAACAATTGTTAACCTTTGCAAGAAAATTTTGTAACGACGTTTTTTGTGTGGCAACTCGCAGCTGGGCGGTTTTTGGGCAAGCATGACAGCGTGTCTTCCCTCTACATGGAGGGGGCTCTATGGAGGAGATCTGACAAGCTTATTTTTGAGGGTGGGTCCACTCTGCCAGGCTATTCTAATGTTTCAATGGATCCTTTAATGAATCCCATTCAAACGACGAATGACAAATTGTCTCATTAACGTATCGGGCAGTCTCATGTATGTTACTTTTCCTGGTTTACATCTTTGTTCTTGTTTTTACTTTTTTTATTGCGTCTTCCTGAACGTTACCTCTATATATATTCCGGGTAGCCATTCTCTAGGAAAAGACGTTTGATTTTGTCAAGGCTCCGTTCAGTGGCATCTGGTGCATCTGACATCTGGTGCATCTGGTGCATCTGAACAATCGGATAAATGTAAGGGGTTAGTGGTCATGCCTAAAACGGAATACGTGTCGAAGGCCCTGACTTGCCTCAGTCAGCTACCTTAAAGTGCAGACCAACCCGACGCCCGACCTGGGAGAAACAGGAACCAAAGCGCTCACAGCGAGAGTCCCTCCGCGGTAAGGTCCCAGACCGTAGTTGGTAAACTATTGCCTAGGTGGACAGAAACAGCAGAATTCTCACGGCTTACGAAAAAACGCATAACCTGTAAAGCAATCCCTTCGTCAATCGTGTCAGCCTGCGAGATCCCTTGGAAGTTATCCTGTGTTTCTCCAGCAGATACCTGACACAGATCCTCCAATTTGTACCTACTTACCTGGAAAATACAAGGACACTAATCTGAATAAGCTGAAAGGGGCTTTTCCGGGACGTTTTGCCTGAAGGACAATTGTGTTCTCCCTGGATGTGGTAAACTTATATGGAAGCATTCCATACAAGAAGCCATTACCGCCACGATCAATCTGATAAGAGACAACATCAGTAAAATTAACGTGTATGGCCTTTCATTGGCCGAGATAGAAACCCTCCTCACCCACGTCTTGACCAACAATTTTCTTCGTTTTGGTACAAACTACTACAAACAAAGAGGGAATAGCGATGGGTAACAGACTCGCGCCACCTATTGTCCATAGGCCTTCAATGCACAACCTTGATCAAGCTTTGTGAAAAACTGCCATCTTAAACCGAGCATACTTTTACGATATATAGATGACTATTTCGGAATATGGGTACATGGACTGAAAAGTTTGCTGGAATTTTATGAGAACATTAACAACTGCCACCCTAAGATTACGTTTCACTCTTCGAAGCACACACACCTTCAGGTAACACTATCCTTTTTAGAACACAATGATTACAGTCCACCCGGATGGGAGATTCACTACCGAACTGTTCATTAAACCTATGGCTGCCCCTATTGTGCTGCATATGAGTCTGCACACTCTAAGAAAACAAAATTGGGGATTCTAATTTCACAAACAAAACGCGCCATTAGAGTATCGTCATCACCAGACGCCACTGAGCGGAGCCTTGACAAAATCAAACGTCTTTTCCTAAAGAATGGCTACCCGGAATATATGATAGAGAGAACGTTCAGAACAAATCTTAGACCAACCAGACGCAATAAAAAAGAAAAAACAAGAACAAAGAGTAGAACGCAGGAAGTAACATACATGAGACTGCCATACGTTAATGAAACAATTTGTCATCGTGTGAATGGGATCATAAAGGATCCAATGAACATAGAATAGCGGCAGAGTGGACCCACCCTAAAAAATAAACTCGTCAGATCTGCTCTAGAGCCCCTCCATGTAGAGGAAAGACACGCTGCCATGCTTGCCCTAACGGCCCAGCTGGGAAATGCCACACCAAAAATGTCGTGTATAAAATTTCTTGTAAAAGGTGTAAAAATGACAAACAACCATACTTATATATAGGGGAAACATCTCGACCCGTCCGAGAAAGGTTCAAGGAACATCTGTCCGACGCTAATTGCGAAGACTAGGTACAGGACTTGTGAGCACACCTTGGACAACCAACTGAACTGAGCCATAAAGAAATAAACAACAGCTTCTCCTGGAGATCATGAGCACGGAATCGTGATGTAGCCGAGCAATAAATACGATGAAGTCAATAAAGATCCGAAAATAAGCCCTCACTGAACACATATTCGAAATCTGGCCTATTCATAAACCGGGTAAGCTGCGGAACACATTAGAACCTGTCAACTAAGGTGCGTCGCGTGGTGTGGGTGTGGTGGGTGTATACTGTATGTTATATGTTGGGGTCACTGGGTGGTCCGCATGTTATCAATTCACTACATTCAATGATGTGCCCCTCAGCCTGTCTTATTTTGGTGTCTTGGCTTATTTTGCTACGTTCATGAACACGTCGTTGATTTTTATAGTATGTTTCCTCTTACCCCCGTTTCCTTGACCCTGGTGGGCGGGTCCCCCTCGAGGTGTTTCCTGTGTGTCGCACGCTGGGATAGTTGGTCATTGACCGTCGGTTATGAACGGGCTATTGCCGCCGTTCAATAATCTAGCGGTCAACTGTCAATTTTCCCTGTGTGGTGACACAGTTATACAGGTCCTATAAGGCTAGCCCGGATTACTATACCTAAGGTGTCTGTAAAGGTGGTCAATGCGTTTTATTTTTGTCGCATATTCCCACTCGGGCGTTATGAGTGTCTGTATTTTAAATTTGTTACAATGATGTTAGATTATGTTATCATTATGTTATGGCATGACCCCATGAGTTCTCTTATCCCTGAATGCTTGTATACTTCACATATGGGTTCTGTGCATTTCATTTTTATTCATTCATCAGTGACGGTCATACTGGAGGATAACATCATCATTGTGACATGAGCGAATCTGTTGTTGTATTTTGTATTTTGTGTGTCTTTCAAAAAATGTTTGTGAATATTTAGACATGATGATAGTGATATCGAAAGCTTGTCTTTTTAAATTAAATAATTTGATTTGACTCTAAAATATATTTGGCATGTTATTGGAATCATTTAACACAAATTTTGACAAATAATGTCCATCATGCCAGCCATCAAATATTAATAATGTTTTTAGATAAAGCGAGGATATCCGATTTGTCATAGGGTTCCTGGACATGGTACGAACTTAGTCTTGTGTCACCCCATTCTAAATATAATTATGGCTTAACAATATATATATAAACCTATAAAATATAGGTTCGATGTGTCTTTTATCTTCACAAAAATATAAAGACAAGCATATATACACGAATATGTATTGCAGCTTTAACAACAAGGCACGCAACGTTTGACATAATCAGGCAATTTATGTAGACGCTGAGTATTTGTGCTGCACCTTTTGTCGACTAATAAACTCGTCATTTTTCAGACGGTACAACATGCATTATCATCAGGTGACTAGCAAAGAAGTTTGTGACATTAATTGAAGAACTGCTGCGGCTGGATGAACTGCTAGTTAGCAACAACGCCAGCGACTCAGTTCTCCGCCCAGAACAGCTCCGGGTGCTCCTGCCTCAGCTGGGCGTACTCGGGGATCTGAGCTGGCCCCTGAGGCAGGTTGGGCGCCCCGGAGCCTGGTTTCCATTTCGTTGGGCCGTGTAAGTCGACCCGGTAGGTGTTGCCGTCATCGCCATGTGACTCGTAGTACCCCTGCATTTCAATGCTGCCAGTCTCGGGCTCAGATCCCGGCTGGACGCGACCAACCTCCTGCACCTGAAATGAAAAGATTAAACGTCACCTTCGTGCAATTACTTTTGGTTGAGTCCTCAGCGAACAAAGTAGTGGGAACCAAATGAAGGGGCCAGACAGATCTGTAATTTATAAGGAAACGAAATCATGACATGTTAAGAAGACATATATTTGCATACACCATCTTACGCCATCTGAACAAAAGTGCAATCCAGAAATATACAAAACTGAACGAAACTTCAGCCAATATAATTACTTCACTTCACTCGGAAGCTAAATTGTATAAAATTACATTGATATTATGAGAAAAAAAAACATTTGCATGGCGCATATTATGCCCTTAACATGCAAATGAGTGCATCATACCTTCTGACCGTTGTCTTGCTCGTATGAAAATTCATAGTTTCCGGCTTGGTCCTGCTCATTCTTCTGACTGAGAATTCTGACCTCCGGCTGGCCGCTGCTGACGAACTGCTGCTGGCCGTTGAAGTCGAACTGTGGAGCCGCCGCGGCAGCCGCCACCACGAAGACGAGAGCGAACTGAAAAAGCTATCAATGTAAAAATGATAGACATAAAATAATACCGTATGCTATGAAGTATTTAATTGTGTTGTTTTTTCCTCTTTGCCTGCACTGCGAAAACAAAGAGACACCTTTAAAATGTGGCCAATATGCATACGCTGGAATTCCCGCCAAACGCCCTTTTTACACCGATTGACACCTTTTAACGGCATTTGTGAGGTGTACAAATTTCCGGTCAACAAGTTCAATGGTGTCACTGTGGTGTCTGACACCACCGATATCCCTGACCAACTCCCCACGAAACTTTTATTTTTCCCATGGGCATGTAGAATTCCCACGGGATAATTCTACCTATCACTCACTCATATCTACATATTCACTCAGGCATATCGGTGGTGTCAGACACTCCAACGAAACCCTTGAAGGTGTTGACCAGAACTTTGCACACCTCACAAGTACCGTTAAAGTTTTCAATCAATCAGTGTCAAAAAGGGTGTTCGACGGGAATTCCAGGGTATGCATTTTGACCAAATTCTAAGGGTGTTTTTTCAGTATGCCTTATAGCAATGCTGAAATAAATCTCTTAAATGTTTCGACTCAAGTTGTTTTTCTAAGTTTGCAAAGTACGATTCTGAGATAAAGTTAATGCTAAAAACTTCTGTCAATTATCTAAATTATCAAGTACGTACCAGCTGCATGATGATGAGACGAGGCGTCAGGCGAGTTCTGATGGTTAGTGCAGACAGCAGTCGGCTTATATAGCGCGCCTGGCTCCTCGGCTCTAGCCCCACCCCAACCCCATCCCACCCAAACCCCTCCCTTCCGTTAATTCAACTGGATATTGCGGGTGGCAGTAAACCAGACAGAGCTTAAGGCTTAAAAGTGATCGCTTCCTGTGTTGACAATCATGCACCGGGCTCTGTTGTTTTTTTTTTTTTTTTGTTAATATATTCCGAGAACGAGTGTTCACAATAACGATCATTCACGAAAATCGCGTATAGTTAAAATGAGCTACTGACGCATGGTCGAGAGAGATTGGAGCAGAGATGTGTTTGTGGCACGCACAACAGACTGTGTGTCATGTAAATTAAATTATTTATATGTACTTATGCTGAGTGAAGGATATTATTTTGTTACGTTATTGTGCATTACAAAAAGAAAAAATGTGAAGTGGTACAGATAAAAACGATACAACATTTTTTTATATATAAATGTTTCGTCTTCGCGACTGAGTTTGATCAAATGACGATAGAGAATAAAAGCGTCTGTTTCAAAATCAATATTTTTATGAAACAACAATTTCACTTATATGATTGTTATACTTATTCTTATAGATCTGTTTGAAGTAATTGTTTTTTTTTCAGCTTTAAAAAAAAATGCGCTGCATAATATTTTGCATTTGTAGTTCATGGCCGCAGTGATATTCAACAAACCATCGTTATTAAAGCATGCATCCCTCTTCTATAGAGATCATACATATATCTCTAGGCATCCTCAACATCCATAATTACCCAACGAGCTGCAGTCACCAGGGGTGTAAAATTGCTTTGATGGCCCCGACCAAAATCGCACATGAAAATGACCCCAGCTCAGCTGAAGCTAGGATATTTTGAGGGTTCCCATGCATAAAGGCACGTAACATTTAGGCGCAGGGCGCCGGGAAACTCTCCGGAAGAGTTGGGGCGGCTGGAGGCATTCTGAGTAAATTATTGCCATGCAACTCCATAGGCAAATAATTGAATTTGATAAAGTTTGGAGAGCCCCCCTCTGCCCCTCACCCGTTCCTGTGCCTTGTTCAGGCGTTTCAGACTACATTGTTGATGTGTTTTTTCCAGTGCGGAAATACAGACCGCTGGCTATACTCCGTTATATTGTCTCCGTGATGGAGGATGCCTACGCATAAAGGCACGCGAGACACTGCTGGCGCTGGTGAAACACTAGAATTCCTCTGACCGTCAGTAAACCCTATGAACTAATACACAAGGTCTGGGTTTGGTCTGGGTCCGGGTCGGGGCCGGGGTACCCGACGCCCCGGCCCGGACCATTGATGAGAAATGACCCCTGAAAAAAGTGATACTCGAAAACTACGCAACGTAACGACAGCGGAAAGACGGCATTAGATAGGTATTTCTCATCCATGCTTAGACTACCTTGGGTATGACCTTCATGTTTTTCCGTCGGAAATTATGGGTGAAACTAAATCATTGGAAATGCAAGACTGAAACGCAACTGCTAATTAAAAAAATGCAAAGTGTTTCAATACATACGCGACTGACGTGATTATGATAAGTGATAAATAATACATCTGATTGATTTTGACGAACAGTATTCCTAAGGTTATCCCACTTGGTTTTCACAGAAAAGGCATGGTAAATATTTTTTTACTGTGTCATTTGCCCCCGGGTAAACCTTGCATCCTCTTCTATAGAGATCATATATATGATCTCTATGGCATCCTCAACATCCAGTAATTACCCAACGAGCTGCAGTCACGTCCGAATAGACATCGCCTGCATGCGTTGTCGGCTGTTGCAATCCTGCAAGCGGTGGGCGTTTCGAACGATGCAATGGTCTTGCATCTGAGGCGGCAGCTGGACATTCACAATTATTTCGTATAACGGTTAATTGTCATCAGATCGCAGTCAGAAATACCGCTAGTCGTTATATGACGCGCTGTGTGTGAATGACCGTGTGTCGCTGTGCCACCGTTCGTTGGAAGGGTCCGGAGGTGACAAACTACGGGAGACGCATCTTTCGAAAGCTGAGCTCACGCGGAGTTTTTTTTTTAATCCATTCGAGGCCTTTTCTAATCGAATTTGTTTTCCGAAATCGCGCCACTTCGTTTAGCAAGGGCCATATCACGTATGGTATGGCAAAAATGCAGGCCACATAAAATGTTTACCGATTCGTCATGCTCTGCACGTCAAGGTCTCATATGTAAAAAGAATGTCATGAGATGGTTTGGCTGGTTGCACGTCTGCATCAAAGCCAAGCGCTCCCGATGTCAGTCACTCTCTCGCCCGTGCCTCACGCGCAGAATCGTCCCTCGCGACACGCGAGCTGAGCACTGCACGCTGCACTCTCCCGGCTTATGGAACAAGCTCTCGGCCAGTCATGGACAAACGGTGCATTGTATATTCAAAGCCTAGGTCTGTCCTTCAGCACGGTTATCCAGTATCCAAGGAGATCGTGACAAATTTCCAGACACTTCCAATTGCTATAAATGTTACTTTTGGGCAATTGTATGCACCATATTTGCCAAACGTAGTCTCTGGCCGGGACTAGGCGCCGGCACAGCTCGGCTAACTTCAGGTCTGTGCACATTGTGATGCCACGGCGCGGCCGCCGCCGGTCTTGACCAGACACGTGTATCAATTTAGTTTGACGTGCACATTCACGTTCGCGTGACATATTCGCGGTACCCCCTGTTTTCCCCCTCAATCACAATTATATTTGGCCGACTTTCAGAGCTCTACCTCTTCTTTCAGAAAGTATACTTATGTATTCATGACATTCAAAATAACATGAGATATCGGGGGTCAAAGTTCCAGGTCATCGGGGTTATCAGAAGTCATAAAATGTCGGACCCTGCCGATTTCGATCCAAAATTGTACACTTATAGTGCACAACATAGGTTTGAAAAAAAAACTATAGCTATGACATTAAAAAGGCGTTACCAACTGACCTCAAAGGTTCAAAGTCGAATCGTTGGAGCCCATGAATTAAAAAAATTGTAATAAAAAAGAACTCTTCCTCCGTTTAAAAAAAAGTATGTGTGAAATGCAAAAATATACAAGATATGGGTAATCAAAGTTTGTGGTCAACGTGGTCAAAATCGGTCAACGGATGGCGGTCTCCTGGGATCGCGTCGAAAACCGAAACAAAAAAGGACCTTGGGCAGCTTTATAATGTCACCAAATGGCTATTTGTGACATCGTGAAATAAAGCCTACAAGGGCGTTCAAACTTCGAAAATGGCACCTTTTCACGTGTTAACATGTGACCATGCAAACTTTAGCAGGACTCCACCGATCAATTTAGAACTTGGCATATCTACGTAACTGGCATATATACATATTTTGAGAAAGTGAGTAATTGTGACGTTCAAAAACAGTTACACCACATACCCCGGAAATATGTTCAAAATGTGAAATCGATAGAAAGATTCGAAAATCCTCTCTCATTGGTGATTAACGACATTGAGCAGGACAAAAACGGTGCATATACCACAAACGTGCGTCGTTTATTCCTACGACGGATCATTTGGCCAATACAAAACTACAGCAGGACTCCACCGAATAGTTCAGAGCTTGGCATATCTACGTAAAAGGCATGTTTACTGATTTTGAGAAAGTGAGTAGTTGTGGCATTCATAAACTGCCACACCACATGCCCCGAAAATATGTTACAAATGGGAAATTGATATACAATTTCGAAAATCCTCTCCCAGCAAAGATTAACACGATTGCACACGACGAAATTGTTGATCATATATCCGGCAGGTCCGGCAAGGCACATCGTGTCTCCAAAAGGTCCGGCAGGGCAAATCGTATCTCTAACTTGGGTCTATGCCGCCTTGTGCGTCTCGCTGCGTTAATTGGTTCAGAAGATAACAAGAGGACGTTTAACACCTCCCCCCATCCCTAGTCAATGATGTTCAGCGGAGACCCGAATCAATGGTAGGCTAGTGACCAGATACAGACAAATAAATGCCATCACTGGCACTGTACTGTATTTCTGAGATAAAACTGGTTTATACACATGCTTTTTGCATATGTATGTTGGCGAAGGTAGTAGAAAGCTTCCGATTAATTACAGAGCTGTATCACTGATTCCATTTTTCGGAAAAATACTTGAAAGAGTGGTACGTGACGGGCTGTTCGCCCACGTAAAACCTGCCTTATCCGAGCACCAACACGGGTTTCTACCAGGACGGTCCTGTGAGACTAACCTAGCTTGCCTCCTTAGCACTGCATGGAAATCCATAGCTAATGGTAATCAAACTGATATTATTTACACAGACTTTTCAGCTGCCTTTCAAAGTATTAACCATCAACTTCTGATTCATAAACTAAATAAGTCATATGGTATAAGCGGAAAGGCTCTAAATTGGTGCTCATCTTTCTTATCGAATCGAAAGCAGAGGGTCGTAGTGAACGGCAAATGCTCTTCATGGCAGAGTGTTATTTCCGGCACTCCAGAGGGAAGTATCATTTCGCCTTTGCTTTTTGC
>VOPJ01002593.1:34878-83492 GCA_014673585.1 Semibalanus balanoides
GCCGGGCGCTTCTGTTCCGGAGAAATCCGATGCGGCGTCAACACGGCAGCAGCTAAGGACCTTTGTGACAGGCGCCGATATTTAAATTACAATGTTTTGGGTTATTTTGTAAGAAGAATCTTTTTCTAGTAATTTAAATAAATTTGTGCATCTCTCTTTAATGTAATAGTTACATAATGCTGCAAGGAGATAGGCGGGCCGTTCAGATCACTTAGGTTGCAAGTAAAAAGACATTATATTTCTATGCACCTTTCTTTATCCGTGTTCTTCGCATAAAATATATACTGAATTATTTTATGTGAAGGCTCTGAGTCCTATTCTATTCATAAATGTCGCCATCTTGGAATGCTTAAATGCGCACAATTCTTGTCAACTGACAGAATGCAGAATCAGGAGCCTTACGTACCGTACACTCTGCGCAATTATATTTATATTTGCCTATTTTCAATTCAATTCCAATGTGATGTCAGCACATAAACAGGCTGCATGTATCGGCGAAGTAGTAACCGTGATGATCTGCATGCATTGAAAAACCTACCCCCCGAAAAATCATGAAACAACCCCCCGTCCCTCCTGACTGCCTCACCTACGTTTGACCCCTGGCGCCGCCACTGAGTTGTATGGCTCAATTTTATCAATTTTAAGAAAAGTATCTGTGGTTGTATTACATGTAAGTTGAATTAATTATTATTTTGAAATAAAACCCGATGTAAAACATCCCAATTGTAGCCTAGCTCTGCTGGTTAAATTACAAAAACTAGTAACCTGTATAGAACGTCACCTACACCTCAAGAACATTTTTATTGCCATCAGAATTTTGCAGCCGCAGGAGTAACGAAAAAAAAATACCATATTGCAGCGCTTCTCATTTCTTTATAAAGGAAAATGACAGGCGGCTGCTTATTCTTGGCTCGATTTTTTATTTGCAGCCGTGGCTCGATTTTTTTTGGTAAGAACGGCCTCAGGTCTGAAAATTCCTAAATATTTTTGAATGACACACAAAATACAACAACAGATTCGCTCATGTCACAATGATGATGGTATCCTCCAGTATGACTGTCACTGCTGAATTATTTATAGAATGCACGATCGACTAGACAGTATTCATATGTGAAAGTATACAACATTCAGGAAATAAGAACTATGTCATGCCTACATAATGATAACATGATCTAACATATTGTAACAAATTTAAAATACAGACACTCATAACGCCCGAGTGGATATGCGACAAAATAAATAAACAGCATTGACCACCTTTACATGACATTTAGGTATAGGTAATCCGGAACAAGCCTAATAGTGACCTCTATAACTTTGTCACCACACAGGGAAAATCACAGTTGACCGCTAGATATGAACGGGGCAAATAGCCCCGTTCATAACCGACGGTCAATACTTTCCCAGCGTAGAGACACAACAGAAGTCACCACGAGGGGGGCCCGGCCCACCCAGGGTCAAGGAAACGGGTTAAGAGGAAACATACCATAACAAACGGAGGAGGCATCGCCGAAGAGGTGCGCCGCTCTGAACCCGCCTGCTGAGGAGTGGAAGACGGGGGACAGCCAGCCGAAGGACCCACGCCTACACACTAGGACTCCGACTCAAAAGTCGGACATGGACGGTATGGGCCTTCTGCTCAAGGTATGGAATTTAATCTTTTGGATTATGAAGTGTATGGTTTGTGAGTGGCCTGTGTAGTTTAATTCAATGTGTGCAAACGTTCACAAGCTAGCCATCGAGGATAAGGTGGGAATCGCAAGATGACCTGGGGACCAGTCACTGCGAAGAACCACCTTGTATTGCCCCTGTGAAACAAACTCATCTTCGTGTTCAACACTCTTCTAACGCAGTTCTGAATCAGACTCACTGGACCTTTTTTTTGGGGAGGGGCCCGACTTTTTGCATTATGTCGGCCCATCAACGCTTCCACCCTACATATGGTGGAGATGGGGGTCCAGAGGGCGATATATGGGCTTAAGTGGGCAGAACATATCAACGAGAAAAAGACTAGCGCTGAAGAGCTGAATCAGGACCATATTGTTGATCAAACCAATCACACGGCAGATGTTTCTATAACGGACACCCAAGACGTGGCACAGGCACCCCTTCCCAAACCGTTCTTCTCAGATTCGTTCTCGCTCTGCCTACTCCTGATGTGAAGGGTTCACTCTTGAAATATTCAAAAACTTAAGTATAGCATACCTCCAAGCGTTCAGATCACAAACCAACTAAATAGCAAACAGAATAGACACATTGATCCTTATAATGATAATCAAATGAAGCCTTATTGTCCAAACAATCGGATAAATGTAAGGGGTTAGGGTCATGCCTCAACGGTAATACGTGTTCCGCAGGTTCTCTGATTCTCTCAGCAGCTACCTTAAATGTGCAGACCAACCCGACGCCCCGACTGGAACAGGTTACCAAAGACTCACAGCCGAGAGTCCTCCGCGGTAAAGGTCAGTACCGTATACGTTGGGTAAACTATTGCCTAGGCTAAGTGGATCCAGAACAGGCAGAATTCTAACGGGCTTACCGAAAACGCATCAAACCTACAATCCCTTGCGTCCGATCGTGTCAAGCCCTGCGGAGATCCTGGATAAGTTATCCTGGTTTCCTCCACGCAATACTGACACAGATCCTCCAATTTGTACTAACTTACCTGGAAAATACGGACATATCTCGAATAAGCCTGAAAGGGGCTTTCCGGGACGTTGCCTGAAGGAGCCATTGTGTTCTCCCTGGATGTAGGTAAACTTATATGGGAGCATTCCATACAGAAGCATTAACCCGCCACGATCAATCTGATAAGAGCACAACATCAGTAAAATTAACGATGTATGGGCCTTATCTTCACTGGCCGAGACTAGAAACCCTCCTCACCCATGTTGACAGCAATTTCTTCGTTTTGGTACAACTCTACAACAAACAGAGGGAATAGCGATGCGGTAAAGACTCGCGCCCCTAGTTGGGCCAGATAGCCGGCATGCACAACGTTGAATCAAGCGTTTGTGAGAAGAACTGCTTATCCTTAAACCGAGCAATACTTTTTACGATATATAGATGACTGACTTTCGGAATGATGGGTACATGTGGACTGAAAGTTTTTCTGGAATTTTTATAGAAACATTAACAACTGCCACCCTAAGATTAAGTTCACTCTTGAGCACACACACACTTCAGGTACACTATCCTTTTTATTAGACACAATGATTACAGTCCACCCGGATGGGAGATTCACTACCGAACTGTTCATTAAACCTACGGCTGCCCCTATCGTGCTGCATTATGAGTCTGCACACCCCAAGAAAACAAAATTAGGAATTATAATTTCACAAACGAAACACGCCATTAGAGTATCGTCATCACCAGATGCCACTGAACGGAGCCTTGACAAAATCAAACGTCTTTCTAGAGAATGCTACCCGGAATATATGATAGAGAGAACGTTCAGAACAAATCTTAGACCAACCAGACGCAATCAAAAAAGTAAANAGTGAAAGTATACGATATTCAGGAATTGAATGACTATTGCCTGCCTAACATATTTGTAACATATTCTTTTCCTAGAGAACGGTTACCCAGAATATATGATAGATAGAACATTCCGAACTAATCTTAGACCAGCCCGACGCAATCACAAAAATAAAAAGAAAGATGTAAACGCAGGACAAGTGACATATATGAGACTGCCATACGTTTAATGAGACTGGTGTCATCGTGTTAATGGGATCATTAAAGGATCCAAACTGAACGTAAGAGTAGCCTGGCAGAGTGGACCATGAACCCTAAAAAATAAACTCGTCAGATCTTCTCTAGAGCCCCCTCCATGTAGAGGAAAGACACGCTGCCATGCTTGCCCTAACGGTCCGGTTGGGAAATGCCACACCAAAAACGTCGTGTATAAAATTTATTGTAAAAGGTGTCAAAATGGCAAACATACATACTTCTATATAGGGGAAACATCTCGACCCGTCCGAGAAAGGTTTAAGGAACATTTGTCCGACGCTAGATTGCGAAGGTTAGGCACAGGACTGGGCGAGCACACGTTAGACAACCACACCGAACTTAGCAACAAATAAATAAATAGCAGCTTTCATCTGGAGATCATGAGCACAAATCGTGATGTAGCCGATAATAAAATAGATGAATCAATCAAGATTCGAGAAAACAGCCCTAACCTGAACAGTGAACACCTATTCAAAATCATGGCCCATTATTTAACCGTGTAGGGTGTGTCATACAATACGACCTGTCACTTAGGTGTGTGTGTATGTGTGTTTGCATGTTCTCATTCATTCGCTTTCAATGACATTGCAAAACAGCCTGTCCTGAAACTGGTTGTATGTATCATCGTTTACACATCGGTGATTTTAAAATTTCATGACGGTTGCTGCTAAATTATTAATCGTAATTGGATTCACTGGGTATGGTGGTGTGTGATGTGCAAGCGTTTTCTTTGCCTCGAGTATCGTGGTTTGCTCGCTGGGGGGGGGGGGGGCCTGGGGAGATCTGCAACAAGCTTTTCTATTCAGCTCGCGTCGGTTGAACGATACTGCTCTTGTGTTGTAGCGTTTGTGGCTAATGTACGCACTTTTTTTAGTTACTCAACACTTAGGTTTTTTGTTTTTGTTTATTTTTTTAAATAACGTTATCCCTAGGCATTAATGAGTGGCTGTTTAAACCGAAGACAGGTTTCCTGCCCTTATATGTTTTCACCTACGTATTATAAACATATTTATTTGTTATATATTTTTTATGTTTACGTTTTCTTACAATTATGTTGGCAGGCAATAGTCCAATTCAATTCTGAATATGTACTTTCACTCCACATATGGGTTCTGTGCATTTCATTTTTATCATTCATCAGTGACGTCATACTGGAAGATACCATCATCATTGTGACATGAGCGAATCTGTTATTGTATTTTTTATTTTGTGTGTCTTTCAAAAAACATTTGTGAATATTTATACCTGATGATGATAGTGATATCGAAAGCTTGTCTTTTTTAAATTAAATAATTTGGTTTGACTCTAAAAAAATATATTTTGGCATGTTATTGATCATTTTTACACAAATTCTTACAATAATGTCAAAATATAACCGACCTAAAAGACCTAAGGTAGATACGGTCTATAGCCACCAGACAGTAGACAGGTACCCCGGCAGAGCCTAAATCTCTGAAAAGGATCGTATTTTATTTACCATTTTATACAAGGGTTCATTTCTGCGTTAGTTACGTTCGATTTCCACCACCATCGTCATTTGAGACTGCCATAGGCCGTCGCCGTCATGAGCACGAGCGGTCGTAACAAACGCACTGGCCGATCCATCCGTCGTTTTTGTGGGGGAGGGGCATTTTTTGGGCAAAATGACACATTCATTCTTTATCCACGGATTTAGGCAGGTCACCTTATTTTGGTGTTAGAGCTTAAAAATGTATTTTTCGGAGAAAAAACAACAACAACACAAAAACGCGATATTCCGCAGCATGTGCCTATATTACACACATATATGTAAGTAATAATAACGTTTATCTCACACCTACCAACTTGCAGGGGATTCGCCGATAATTTTTTGCAGAAGCGGTCGGCTGAAATGACGGAAAATTTTCCCCATTTGTCTGCTTGTATTTGTAACATTTTTTGCAGCCTTTGCAGCATTTTTAATATGGATTTCCATGTTATAGTAGACACTTAAGTTATTAAGCACCGCGAAGCGGCGCATTTGTTTAAAAAAGTTTGCCTGATTAAAACAAAAATATAAGTGGTGGATCTTGTAGAAAATAAGTGGCTATTTGCTATTAATGCAATTCAACGTTACGTCGAAGCGAAGACGATGACGATGGCTTCGATATGATGATGGCCACCGATGTGACGCCGCGAGGCAGTGTAAGATAAATAACTTTAGGTCGTGGAAAACAGCATTTTCATATTTGAGCCAGACAATGTTCTGAGCCAAAGCCTCAGGTAACCCTTTTAAAGGGAATAGTTCACCTTTAACATTGGGTTTTGAGTTGAGATAGCCAAGTTTTGGCGCATGCTGGAAAATGACTTGTGACGCTTTCACATTTTCAAAGAAACCTCTTAATTATTTAATATTCAGTCTAAAAGCGAGAACGGGTATACCCGGTAACTCCAATCGCTGATTGGGCTGATTTTTTGCTGATGTGACGCATGATTTATGACGTAGAAGATGAGTAAGAACTTTGGAAAGTTTATTGATAGAAACACTTAGTGCTTGGATCTGGACAAAAACATATTGTGTTTCAGTACATCAATTCCCTGATTGCAAGAAATAACCTTTGGTGAGGATTTATTGTGATTTTGATGCTTAAGATCCGTCTATAAAACGTTATTCTCAGTAACATTCTCAGAGAAATTATTCAAGACGTATAGTCTTACAGATGGGCCGAAATCATTTTCACTTGCTTGCTTTGCCTTGAGTGCATGGTGTTTCAGGAATAATTCCAGTTTCCACTGCACTGATTATGCAAAAGAATACACTGATAATTGTCGTTTAAAATGAATAATGGTATAGGCTCAAGTGAAATATGTAACACAACTTTCAACGTCCATAGAATGAACCACGGAAACTTCTTGTAAACACAAATAACGGCAGAGAACATTTGTAATCTTTGCCGTTGTTTTATCTGTGTGAACTTACCCAATACTAAATGAACATTTATTCGTCCGTCGATTATGACAAATAAATAAATGAATAAGCACGTGATTTGACTTCGAATTAACTCTCCGTGTTTCTAAAAGCGTTTGCGTTTCCCCTCATGTCACACAAGTATTAGGCAAGCACTGTCTTGTATGCGCCACGATCCCTCCAAATCGATGAACGTTTTGATGACATACGTGCTTTAAGAAGCTATTTCGGTATTACTTGAGGGCAAAAATATGAAATATCTACCAACCTAATTCGACATTTATTTGCTTTTTCCGCGGTAAATATACGGTTTTCTTTGACTTAACTAGTAATGATGTACGTAAATTTCTTGCTTCTCTTCACATTCTTAGCTTTTTTTCTCTTTTTTAAAGGTGCCTATTCCCTTTAATGGTTGCACAGCTCAATATGATGGAAAATATTTAAATAAAGGTAGTTTTTCATATACACTTGCCTCGGATAGTAAAGCACGATAACCGTTGTAAGTCAGCACTCAATGGTACAAATAATAATTATTATTGCACCTATACACCTATACATATGTACTTAACTGTAACAAACAACTGGTAATAGTGCAAATGGTTTGAAAGCAGCAGGACTGAGGCAGAAAGACTTTTCCGCTCATAAATGGTTCCTGTGGATCTGGAGGAGCCTGGTGGAAGATGACTTGGAGGGATGGTCCTGGTCTGGTCCCCACTATAAGCTCTTCGGTCCAGCAAGTTTGGCACCGCTGGAGCAGCTTCCGGGTGCCGATGTCCGCGTCATTGGGTTCGCGTCGCCTAATTCGGAACTCGGCCTGCTAGCTTGCTTAACATGTAGATTGTGGGTCTGCTTGCAAATTGATATTTGATGAAGAGTGTGGGGCTGGGGTCAGGAACTACCGTCAAGGAAAGCCTGTGCCAGACACTTAATGAAATTTATTTAGCCATTTTCCAAATTTGCATAAGCAATTGCAAAACTTATGTCATGCCGCTAAGCGGCGCAAAATATCTGCTGTTTTTGACTGTGGATAGCAGGATTTTGACTGCTTCAAAGGCTATTTGTGCGATAAATTGTTATCTTTCTCCGATTTTGTTTTAACTTTCCAGTTTTCTCCTAAGATCATTGTGTTTCACGTTCAGTGCAGGAAACGCGCGGAGGCATGCTTGCATTGAATGTCCCCCCCCCAGATTTCTGCGGGGAGGCCTTTGCCCCTGATACCCCCTGGATCTGCCTGTGGCTTCACATGCCTTAGCACATCTCACTATTTAGAAATCCAAGAACTATAGACAATATTGATTAAAAAAACGCCTGCATAGTCAGTAAAAACATTATTTATCATTTGCGAATTATCGCCTATTTTGATATTTACACACAATTGGTGCCCGTGCCAATTGGATACAATATATTCTGGAGCGCGCTCTCGGCGCCAAGGGGCATGGCCCCCCATGACCCCCCTTAAATACGCCACTGGCTGAGAGGTCCCTAACCACTCGCCAAATTCGAACACAATCGGTTCGGCCGTTCCTGAGATATAGAATACTGAGAGATTCAGCCGTTCATTCAGCCGGATTCCTGAGATCTGCATTAACCTCGGCTAGTAAATCCTGATGAATGGTGGAAGTCAGTGTTCAACAGTGCATATGATAAAAATACCTGTACCATGCAGTGTACCTAGTATACATATGTACCGAACTGTTACACGTAACTGGTAATAGTGTAAGTGGTTTGATAGCAGCAAGAGGCAGAACGACTTTCCCGGGCACGAATGGTCCCTTTGGATCTGGAGGAGCCTGGTTGAAGATTACTTGGGGAGATGGTCTTGGTCTGGTCCCCACTATTTGCTCTTCGGTTCAGCAAGTTAAGCACCGCTGGAGCAGCTTCCGAGTGCCGATGTCCGCATCCTTGCGTTCGCATCGCCTTTTTCGGAATTCGGCAGACTAGCTAGATTAGCATGTAGCACGCTTGAAAGTTAATATTTTATAAAGAGAGTGGACCCTGTGGCCAGGAATTATCGCCAAGAATAGACTCTGGCAGACACTGAATGAAATTCATTTTCCCATTTGCCATTTTGCATAGGCAATTGCGAAACTTGTCGCGAAGCGTTGCGATTTTTTATTTTTTGACTGTGGATTTTGACTGCTGCAAAGGTAATAATGGCAATAAATTGTTATTTTTCCCGCAAAAGTTTACCAAGTTTTCTCCTAAAATCATTATTTTTCCATTCAGCGCAGGGAGCGCAGAGGGCATACTTGTATTGAAATGCCCCCCCCCCCAGATCCTACGGGGAGGGGGAGCTTTTTTGCCCCTGATGCCCGCCTCTGCATCTACCAGTGGTGTTGAAAGGGACCTTTCCCAAGCGTTGAAAAGGCCAAACAAAACGGATGAGAAGGCACGTTACAATGATGAAAAGTGCAGTAAGACAAGTATGACATGGGCGATACCAACTTTTATCAGCTAGAATAAGCAAATTGGCATAACAACTTTGGAACCAGCGACATAAATTTGACATAAGCTTTACCAACTTGGAATATTGTTTAGGTCCAAGACTCTTAAATAAATTGCGCCGCGGAGCGGCGCAGCGGCGCAAATATTTCGAGTATTATGCCCTGGATATGCATTTTCATCAATGCGTCGCATCAGGGGTGTGTATTTATATCTATTTGGAGGTGCTCTGGCACCTCCAATATTGATTTTAGCACCCCCAATAATGCTTCAGCAACCCCAATGTGCTAATACTGTATGCAGTGGCGCATCCAAGGGGGGTCCTACGGTCCCTAGGACACCCCCCCCCCCTTGGGCTGCTCGTGGGCCCCGTTCGCAGTCCCATTTGCACCCGTTTTCAAACAGATTACCTGGCAGCCAAACAGATGGCCTTTTCTTTTTGTAAAACGCCTAGAGCAAAACGGACAAAAACCCTCACTGTATGTGAGGGTTTTTGTCCGTTTTGCTCTAGGCGTTTTACAAAAAGAAAAGGCCATCTGTTTGGCTTACAAGCCAAGGAATCTACTAGTCTGCATGAGAGACAAATGACAAGGAACGAGGACCCATTCAAGTCTTTCAAGGGCCCCCTCAGGCCTGGCAAGGGCCCTACCAGGCCTGGCAAAGGCACCTCTCGGGCCTGTGGCAATGGCCCTTTCCGGCCTGGCAAAGGCCTCTCTCAGGTCTGACAAAGGCCTCTCTCAGGCCTGGCAAAGGCCCTCTCATGCCTGACAAGACCCTCTCAGGTCTGGTAAGTGCCCTCTCAGGCCTGACAATGGCCCTCTCAGGTCTGGCAAGTGGCCTCTCAGGTCTGGCAAGTGGCCTCTCAGGCGTGGCAAGGACCCTCTCAGGTCTGGTAAGGACTCTTTCACACCCGTAGCTCCCCATTTTTTTTTATTCCTCACCTATGCGTTGCATTGTGTTTGGTACGAACGGATATCTAAAAATATTATCATGCGTTAAAAGTGTGGTAAAAAAGTGTATAAGTGAACTGTTTTTCCCAATGATATAACAAAATAATAATCTGAAACATAAATGCCCTGATAAGTGGCACCTTTTGTTTTAACCCTCATAAGATATTGGTTATTTAAATTGCGCCGCGGAGTGGCGTGAAAAATTTGAGTTTTATTCCCTTGATACTGCATTTGTACATACTGTTGTTTGTGATCCAGCGACCAAGGAATAGCTTTGTGTCCGAACTTGGTATTGTTACTGATGACACAGACGCAAAGTAATTATACATTATTACCTAGCGCTTTTTCTTGTGAGACTTGATATTTTTGGGAAAACAGTCCACTTCATGCCTGGGGGGACATGACTCTAAATGCCTCTCCCCTGGATCCGCTAGTGAGCAGATGGCGGATTCCATAAATTTTCCATCACAATATCTCCGGTAGTCGGTATGCTCAAGCGGATCCAAGAGAGCAATTGCAGGCGGGCACAATACAAATGGATACACGGTAGAAGTTTGATGCCTCAATAGCAGGCATGACGCAAGTGACCTTTGAAGCACCTCTGACCTTTGAAGCACCTTTCATGAGTTCCAACTTGTCTTACGTTGCATTTCCTGCTACAAGGTTGTCAGTTCTGTGAGGGCAGCAGAGTAATGCAGCTTCAGTGTTGACCGGCCCTAGTGCCGTAACACGTCAAGTCAAAGCTAGAGTGCATGCTCAGACTGTAATGGCAACAGAGATAGGGGCAGAATGTCAAGGCCAGAAGGTCAGGGATATAGTGTCAGAGCTACAGAGTATCGTGTTCGTGGGTATCAGGGACAGAGTGTCATTGAGTGTCAGGACTCTGCAGCAGTTGGATTGCGTGAACACTGCAGTTAATATCTCTGTCCACCGCTGTCAATTGCGCAACTTCTCGAATATAACATAATAATTGTATAATACTGCTCCTTTATTTGTAATATAATATTTTCTGATTAGCTTGACATATGGACGTGTACCGCGCGCTTTTCTGAAAATAACAGCTTTTTGTCTCCATAGTCACTCTACAGATATAACGCGTCTTTTCCATTGTCTGGTGAGAGATGGACTTGTTCATTTCGTTCACCTTCGTGGCGCTACGGCACTGCGCTCCATTTATAATCGAAACGAGAGCTACTATCTCATCGCTACTCAAGCTACTACTCAAGCTCTATCCATCGTTCTGACATTTCTCTAATCAGAGTGCATCAGTATGCAACAAGGAGGCGCTGCTGTACGGCACCGGCCAGTTTTATCACATAAAAATGCACTGCGTCTAACAGTTTGAATAAATCCAGCGCTCCCTGGTAATATAATACCAATATTTTCATATATAATATATTTGCCACATTCCCTATCTACTAATGCAAAATCTGCGAGGGCTCGTGTTATAATAGTTCCTTCCTCGCTCCTCACCGTCTCGCTCTCGCTCTCGCTCTCGCTCTCGCTCTCGCTCTCGCTCTCGCTCTCGCTCTCGCTCTCGCTCTCGCGCTCTTCGCCGTTCGCGCCTCTCGCGCTCTCGCTCTCGCTCCTCTCTCTCTCTCTCTCATCTCTCTCTCTCTCTCTCTCTCTCTCTCTCTCTCTCTCTCTCCTCTCTCCTCGTCTCTCTCTCTCTCTCTCTTCTCTTCTCTCTCTCTCTCTCTTCTCTCTTCCCTCTTCCCTCCTCCTCTCTCTCTCTCTCCTCTTCTCTTCTCTCTTCTCTCTCTCCTCTCTCTCTCTCTCTCTCTCTCTCTCTCTCTCTCTCTCTCTCTCTCTCTCTCTCTCTTTTCCCTCTATCTTCCCATCTCTGCCCAAGAGAGAAGAGGGACAAGTGCCAGCTCATTGTGCCGACCTCCACGCTGCGATAGAGTTAGCATTTAGCGAACAATGGCTACCCGTGCCAGCCGTCTCTATCGCCTGCACTCTGCAGCAGTATATGTGCTGTGATACTGGGACCCATATGAGCTTCTGCCGTAGTTCCTGCTGTACATACTGCTGTGCAATGTGCATGCCGCACATGCATGCATCCTGCTATACCTGCTATACATACAGGACCAGGGATGTTGTCGACTCGGATTTTTTGGTCTCGACTGACTCGACCCTGACTCATTTTTGAAAGACTATGACTCAACTGTTTCATTGTCCGGGAACAAGCTTCTGACTCGACTCATTCCGGCTTTGACACTACCCCTGACTTAACTCTGACTCAAGGCAAAATGAGTCGGCTCAAAGTTGAGTCGACTCATTTTTGACTCAATAACACCGATAATTATTGACGGGGTGTGGTGTGGTCGGAAATGTTTTTAAGTCTTTTCTTTCCAAGTAATGTCTTAGGTACAGTGTATATCTCAACACTTTGGTTTGGTACACCTCAACATTTCTGCGGCTTCCTATCACTCACTTGGCCCGCGTTAATGAGTCGACTCAACTTTGATTCAGGTGACTCAACTCTGACTGAAACGAAAACATATGTGACTCAAATCTGACTCGACTTAACAACATATTTGTTTTGACTGACTCAACTCTGACTCAACTCTGACTCAACTCTGACTCAACTCTGACTCAACTCTAACTCAACTCCCTCGAGTCAGAGTTGAGTCAAATTTGACGCACGACTCATGAGTCGAGCACAACCCTGCAGGACTGCTCGGCCCAACTCTTGGCGTGCTGTTCATACATTGTCTCACGGTCGATAGACCGTGCGGATTAACGGCGGATCGTGACTGACGAGGATTATTCATGACAGCGTGTGAGGACGTGTCAAGTGGTGTCACGAGAGGGCACAGCTCGGACACGGCCGTGTCAACTGACATTAATTCAGCCGGTGTCAAGCGCGGCAAACGGCGGCACGGCTTGCAGCATAAGATTGAATGAGACATGATATTAGACTGTGGCACTGTCTTTGTCATACATTGTCACGTCATACTGGATAGCGTCTCAGTACGTCAGTCAACGTCACAGAAATAGCGTCACCTCAGTCTAGCCGGGCATTTCACACACATATCGAGTCCTCATTTGTGACAAAGCTCCATTCACCTACGCGGCTATGAAGCTTCACCAGCCACTCAGCTCGCTGCGGAGAGCCAGAGCCAGCCTGGCCCCGGCGGGCGCGTCCATGCCAAGCCGAACATAGTCCCGGCACTACGTTACGACCGCGCTGCCCCCGAGTAGCGGGCCGGCCGGCGCGCAGTAAACGTCCGGACGAATTGGGCCCGCTCGCTGTGGGATGAAAGGCGAGGCTGGGCGGCGCGTGCGGCGGCAGCACGGCGGCGGAAGGCTGTTCGATGATTGTGACGTGACTGGGGTTCAGACAGTCGCTGATTGTGATGGTCCGCTGACAGTGTGCGGCGCAGTGCGGCGTGGAGTGGCGGGCCTGGGTGGACGGCTGATACGATGGGGATTGGTCATTGGTGCCGTATTGAGCCGACCCACCCAGCGAACACGACATCCTCCCATTCTCGTATCGAGTCTGAGTCGGCCGTGGACCGACCTTGAATGCTTGGATGCGACCCAACTGCCCGCGGGCAAATTTGATTGATGTTATCCGGTTGGCGAGCTGAGATACCGGCCGTGGCTCGTGGAGGACGAGACAGACTAAATAGCTGGCCACATGGTAGCAGTGGTATCTAGAGAGGTTTTCACTTTCTGTCAGAGGCAGTTTGTCTCTCTGGATAAGCTCGCCGTTGACGTTACTTACTTTTTCAGTATCTGAGGAAGCGGCTGAAAATTATCCGAAGACTTCGAGAACTGAGTTCATCTACAGAGGCGCCCATTCTGCAAACACTCATCACTGATATAGCGGTAAGAAGCTTTTTATAGTTAATGCGTTTATGACACGTTCTTGCCTCAATTATGCATTTACATTTCAAAAAGTAATATAAATGAACTACACAATTGCATTTGTACAGATTCGCAGACACAAATTATGCCCCATTTGTAACCACCTGGCAAGAAAACCCATTCACTTAGCCCTTAGGCTTAGCTCTTAAAACCAATCCCCAGCATATTATCTTCAACAGTTTGTTTGTTTATTGGGGCTTTAGGGCGCGTCGACTGCTAAGGTCACTTTGCGCCCAAATCACCTCACCAGCACCGCCCGCTGAGCTGATGATCCTAGTGAGATTATTCCCTCCCTCAGACAGTACCCTCGGCTTGTCAGAGGGAATTATCTCACCAGCTCGGTCAGTACCGGCCCAGGGTAAATCCGCAATTAGCGGGCACCCCTGGCCGCCTGATGAGATACATTGTGTCCGCCGCCGGCCCTGGCTGCACGGAGCAGCCCACACACGCAGGCGTGTGCGGTTCGGTTGTCATCGATTGGACAACGCAGCCAGGGGGCATGCTATGTTAAACCCAGTCCCATGGGAGGGCCATGGAGGGCCAAACAGCTGCCAGGCTAGTGACACAAATTGCGAGTATCGACTTCTATTGAGCGTCGCCGAATGAGTGTGCCTGCAGTGTGACGTCGTTGCGAGAGTGGGCGGCAGTCGGGTGGTGGGTCAATATTGGCCCATTACTGATCAGTGCGCCACTAACCGCAGCGGTCGGCGGCGCCTGTGCGAAAGGCGTCAGGTGATCTCTGGCATCGCACTGGAGCGCAGTATCGTGTCGTGCCCAACGGAAACGGAACGCCATCAAATGGCAACGAATGAATGAATGAAATATAACAGATTCATGCAATTTGTATGCGCGATGGACACGCTATGTCACTACAAAGAGACCTGCTTTATTGTGTAGGTATAACTAGTGCTAACCCCTCCGCTCTGCCGGACCATCTATATATACAACAGACTACATTTTTACATTTCCCGTCAAAGGATTACCATTCTAGTACCAACTACCACCTATCATACTTGCTGGCTGCGCCACCTACTAGCGTCACCTAATATTCGCTTGCTGCGCCACCTGACGTGTTAGACGTACTTGTAGTTGAAGGTCTGCTAACAGATGGCGTAACATACGTAACAAATCGTGTTATTTTATAAACGCATGCATTATCTTAACTTGTAGGATAGGTTGATATTGGGAAATGACGGGGAACAGTAATACACACGTAGATGTTGTCATGCGATCTACCAAAAGAGTTCCTTAGATAATATTATATGCCTATGTGTGAAGACTATGTAACATTTCGAATAAATAATTTTATAAGTTAAAAATTCGGTGCGCACAGACAGTCGGACAAATAAACTTCCCAGAGTAAATTAAAATATTATTAAGGATGTTTAATCATCTTATCTTGTAGAATAAAGAAAAGTGTATATTTTCTTAGATTAGTAGCTTTACACTGGGGGTCTCTTTGTTTTCGAATGTCTGAGCATTGTGTTTCCTATTAGTCTTTACGACTGCAGCACAACTGCTACGGCCCGATCCCGTTGGCAGCACTCACCCGGTTCTGTGATATACAATTTCTACATAATCCATCGCAATGAATGTCTGATGTGACATTAAACCCAAATGGATGTATAACATGCCGCGACAGCATAATGAGCCGTCAGTGGGCTGGCGTGCGGCCCTGGCCCCACTATACCCCGGCTGAGGACATTTCACACAACGGCAGCGGTCAGCCGTGCTGACGTGGCTACTGCGGTCAGCCCCGGCGGCCATCCCCAGCGCGTGGTAGCCGGGCCGGCTGCGGGAGACAGATGGGCTCCTGACAGGCGACCGCGGGCTGAGTCCGCTCAGACGGCGCGCCTGTAACGGCCGATAATACAACACACCAACTCCAGTCTTGATGGTGTCGTTACGTGTTTTGTGGGAGACAATGGTAGCTGAAGTATCATTTCCAGCTCGTGTCCAGCGACCCATAAGCCCATTGGCACACTAACCAAACTTCTTCACATTAAAGGGAAATATTTTATATTTTATATATTTTGCTGTATTATCTTATGCAACAACGGTGGTATTAAGCTTATCGAGTCTCAACTTGAAAATTAAATCACAACCTCGTTTATTTCGATTTTTTAATTTAAAAACAAGTAGGTATCACCGGTGTCGATTTGAATACTTTTGGGAGCCCCCCCCCCCCCCAATAATTTGACATTTTAACATTAGGCCTATGGCGTTGCATGGTAAGAATTGAATTATAATATATAAAGTTAGCATTGCCCCCCCCAATCATTTTCAGAAATCGACACTCCTGGTAGGTATCTAAACATACTTTTTAACCATAGACATGTTTACCAGAAGCAATACTTCTTTCGGAGTTAATTATTGGTGTATCCCCTTCACTATTGGAAGCGAAACATGTTTGTTTTAATCTGTTCCATGTTGGGCAAAGTCCCTGAAACCAGGGTTGTGCCCGATGACGTAATTGACTCAAGTCATCACCCTTTTGTACTTGACCCCTCACGGTGCGGGCAGGGAGCCAGCAGCGTGCCGAGCGCTGCCAGTGGGAGATGCCCTATTTCTGCAGAAGGAGCAATGTATCGTCAAACCTTATCTGTTACTAATCTTGCACCTCTACTGACCCAGTCGCGATCCCTGACATGTCTTCCTTCTCAGTCGTGATGGGCTGTCCACAAGACGGGAGTAGCTTGTGTCAGTTGCGCAATCGAGCACAACCCTGCCTAAAACAAATCGCCGACACTAAGTAGGTCACCGTCGGGTGCATAAATAAACCTCCGATTTCATTGCAACATTTCATATTGTTGATTTTTTTTAGAAAGGTGGTTGTTTTTCTTAATAAGCTAAAACATTGTAGGTAGGTATTATATACAGCTATGGAGGCAAAACTATATACAGATTATGTCGAAAATATATTAACTATTATGACGATTGTGTTTAAAAACTGAGGTTCACAGGTGCAGTCACTAACTAGGCAGTCATTGGGTGCATAAGTTAACTGCTAATTTGGTTCTATTTGTATTCAATGTTTGTTGACTGTTAAGGACAGGAGGGCACATCATTATAAAAGATAATAGACAGAGAGAATAAACATATTTTACATACCATTTCGTTAAAAAACAATACCGGGTTTTCGTGGGAACCGAAATTTGTTTCCCAGTACTTGAGCGTGCCGGTCGTGTGGTAAGTATGGTGTTGAACGTGCTAGTGTGTTAGTGTGAAATGCTTGTTATACTTCAACTGGAACTATCTTTCGGTAGGAATTTTTTATGTAAAAGGCCATCAATTAACAAAGCATTTTGGTCTGGGCTGTTGATTTCAAGCAATAACTCCATTTAAATGGGAAGATATATGTATATATATATATATATATATATATATATATATATATATATATATATATCGTGTTTGAAGTTAGAGCATGATTCATTGCTAAATGCAAATAGGTAAAACCTTTAAGAAAAAGGCATATTTCATATATATTCGCGACGTTTCACAGTTCTTGAACTGTATCTTCAGCAAAATTTATTTTTAAACACAGAATCACAGGATAAATGGCAAACAGGACACTATCGAAAATACTATACAATAAAACACAGCACGTGATGACATTGATCGGTAAACACCGGCAGAAACTTTAGTAATGTTCAGCGAACGGTTTTGAAGTGGAAAAGATGAAGACAAATTGTTGAGAGAGGATGGCGTTGAAAGGATATGTAATGATTTTTCTAATATTCTTTATCTTAAAAAGCTGAGGACGTTTTTCCTAATGGAATATACTTCATCACTGGTCTTTTTCCACTTCAAAACCGTTCGCTGAGCATTACTAAAGTTCTGCCGGTGTTTACCGATTTCAATTTCATCACGTGCTGTGTTTTATTGTTATAGTATTTTCGATAGTGTCTGTTTGTTACATTTATCCTGTGATCTGTGTTTTAAAAATAATTGCCTGAAGATACAGTCCAGAACTGTGAAATGTCGCGAATACATATGAAATTATGAAATATGCCTTTTTCTAGGTTTACATACTAATATATATATATATATATATATTATATTATATATTATATATATATTATATTTATACAATATTTGCACTAAAATGTTGACCAAAAAAGTGGGTATGAACCCTGGTCCCTTGCGTTTTTGTGTCTTAAGTAGCGATTAACAACGAACCCTGCCACCAGAGCAATGTTTCAGTTTCACACTGGGCCATTTACACCCAGACAACCGTTACTTTAGCCTCCTCGTTTATTTTACGGCGTTTACAGCTCTTTCAACGAGCGGAAAGCCAGGTCCAAATCCGCTTCGTATCCCACCGAGCTGTACCGAGCTGTATTTTTGGACTGACTCGGATTGGCTGGACTCGCGGCTGGGATTGGCTGCTGTTCGGTAGGGGCTCCGCACACGGCCTGTGACAGCGCCGGTTCTGGATGACCTCCGGGCCGACTGAGCTATAGGCTGAGTTTGACAGGCGGCCAGAAATACAGCCAGATGTGATAGCCGTAGAGCTTAGAGGCTCCGGGCGTGACGCTGGGCTGGCTACATGGCAACACTGAAACTCAGAGAGAATATAATATATAGGTTAATAACCGTATACCAAGCATACACAAAGCCCTCCAGCCGATGGTAAATGAGATCCCTCTCCAATGGCCTCACGAACATGAGACAAAAATACTGTTACTGTTACTGTTACTGTTACTGTTACTGTTACTGTTACCAACACACAGTACTGAGCGGTGAAAGACAACATTCGAGAACACTGACAGGATGCATGCGGCAGCCAAATGACCGGTAGAACATGAGTCAAAACTAAGCCTCAATCTCTGTTTGTCGAATAGATTGCAGTAATCCATCATGACGGTCTCCACGCACGCAAATTACGTGTCTGGACGTTTGGTATCGGCTACTCGCAAGGCAAATGTTGAACTACGCCATATAAAGCTTACAAGGTGAGCGAAGAAAAGGCAGAAATGGGTCGACAAGCGAATGGAGCATACGATAGCTGGCGACCAGAGTCGGCGATCAAATATCTCAGCACTGGCACCAAAGTTTTAAAAACGGAACAGTTGTCAGTTGACATAACCTTTTGAAACCAGAATGCAGAAGCATGCAGGCAGGTGAAAGTCTTGACTTTGGATCGAATTGTCTCAAAGCATGTCTTTATGTGCTCAGTGTATTTATGCGCTACTATATACTATATAGGGACTTCTTACACAAATCATTTCAATTTCAGTAGTCTTCCTTCTGGCTCGAGAGCAGTGTTTGTCATCGATCGGGTGCACTCATGAGTGCCCACTCAATTCTTCCGATTGTCTGGGTCGGGTAAGCATTTTTTTACTTTTCATGGGTACTGGGCGGGCACATGGGTATGACAATTTTTGAGTAATGCCGCTATGAAGCGTTATTTTTTTTACTAGACAACCAGATGTTAAACCAGGTAAATATTTTAATAAACGAGATAGAACACTTAACGACAAATTTTGGTAATTTTATTAGAACAGTAAATCATAGTAAATCATTAATAGTGGTGTAAGATTAAAATTAATCCCAAATCATGTCCGATCTTAAGTCTGATCAAATATGACGATTTGACCGAAAAGTGATCGACGAGTCCAAATCCACAGCAACACACAGGTGCTTGATATTATTTCTCGCTAATAGTATACAAGTAAATATGCTAGAATAATGATTGCAGATTTTCTGAAAATAATTGTATGCTTAATCTGAATGGACCTGGCATGGGCGTCAATGACTCAATATTATGAATTTGAATGGGTCTGCGTCTGGGTATAGGCTTGGTGCTCATGGGTTTCGGCTGGGCTGGGCTTGGGGTTTAACCGGCACCCATGACAAACTATGCTCGAGAGTATACGGACGCTTTATTTACTTAAGATGTTATCCCGGCGTGGATGAGGAATGGGGATAGAAGAGCGGAAGGGGACTGCAATGTGAACTTCTGTCTCCATATTTTGCAATTAACAAGCTTCCTAATACTGACTTGCTACTCTCTTGCCAACAATGAATTTCAGCCGAGATATAGAAACCACAGCACAATGGATCTTATTGGTGATCACCATAAATATTGGCTGTCATCCTGGTGGCAGTTGGGCCGATGTATATCACCAGCTGGCGTCCCATCCGCGTCATTTTTCTGTGCCCGTGATGAACAGTTACTGAACTGCCGGGTTCCGTGCCCGTGATGAACAGTTACTGAGCTGCCGGGCCTGCGGGCAGCTGCGGCTGGCGAGAGAGCTTGGAATGGCCGTCTGCGAAATTTCCACCTGAGGATACTGTAATAAAGAAGAATCGACGAATGTCCCGAAATTATTAAGCCGATGTTTCTCTAAAAATTACATTCAGGCCACCGCACGCTGTAATTCGGCCAACACTTCCGGATGTTCCGTCATTCTGCCATTCAGCGCTCTTTGAACAGAAATGAATCCGCTTGAATCTTATCATGCCCTTCCAATTTGCTCGCAATTAAACTTTTCATCAGCTTCAAACGCCGACTCACTAGCTAAAAGTGGCAGCATTCAGATGAACGCAGGGTTGAGCTAGGAAATTAAGCTAGCGTGAAGTAATTAGCCCGCGCCGTGCCGGTGCTCGACGCCATGCCTTCGCCATGCCAGGGTCGGTGGACTTTTAGACGTCCCTCGAATTCGGCTCATAGATGGGACGCAGGCAAAACCCCATAATACCGTTCGAAAACCCGTCAAAATCATTTTGAAACTATAGCGGTTATTTTGCTTACTCAGGCCAATACTAGGGTCACCAGAGGTTATCGAAAGTCATATTTTTTCAGTTGGGAAATTTCGCTTCGATTATAAAAAAAAAAATGGGAACTATGATAGCTAGGAACAAACAGAAGAAAATAGAAAGCAAAGCTATTGCAAAATTCAATTAAACATTTCCTCAAACTTAGCTCAGGTAAAAAAAAATCCAGAGGTCATACAAAGTCAAAAAGGCTGTGTTTTGGCAAAACAGTTTTTCGCAATTAGTTTTTCACTAAAACAGATACCTTATTACTTAAGGTAACCTTAAGTAATAATTTGGACGCTATCATATTTGCCGTGTCAAAGGCGCTTCAAACCGTATTCCTGTTGATCAGGTAAGGTACCTAAACTTCAAAATTTGACCTCGGGTCAAGGTTATGGTGACCACTGACCCAAGTAGGTCATGTTGCATATTGGGAGACGTGCCTCGACGTGACAAACACATTGGTGCCGGCTTAACTTCACTATCTTAATTTTGTCGAGAGTTATTTACAACGTGTTGTGACCTCGGTTGACCTCTGTTGGGATCACTAAACACAAATTGCACCTGGATCATCAAGACAACAACCTATGACAACATGACCCAGAAGGAATTCGACTGATGTCATGCGTATACAGTGGCGGATCCAGAAAATCTTCAAGGAGGGGGCCATCAATTGCAGTGGTGCCCCTACCTGTATACCCAAATCTGAAAACTCGACGGATTCGGTCCACCATATTTTGAGGGTGCCCCTATTTCAGCATTTTTGTTTTAATTTGAAAAATGTTAAGGACCCCTCAGGTCAGCAGAGTGCCCCCCTCAGCCGGCCAGAGTGCCCTCAGGCGCTCAGAATGCCCTCTCAGCACAAGCAGTATCATTAGCACAAGTGCCCCCTCAGGCGCCAGATTGCCCTCAAGCTCGAGGCCCAAGGGGGGGGGGGCATGGCCCCATGGCCCCCCTCTGGATCCGCCACTGTGCGTATACTCGGAATAAGAAGCATTTCAATATTTCACCATTTACTTATAACGGAGAGGTCACAAAATTGACCAGACCTTAAGTCCTTCGGGAAAGCGGCTAGTAGCAGTCCTTTCAGTGCACTATTCAAATAACCCCTCCATTTCTCTGGGGCGATGTTTGCTTTCGTCTGCCGGAAGCTAGCTTTGAAAGCATTCTTAAAAAAGTCTTGCTTAAGCGCACCCGCTTAATTCAATTTCAACATTGTCCATCGGTGCTGTCTGTCGGTGCTGCACGCAGTGAAATTTAATGAAACTATTTATGCCCTCGCCCCTGAAACCGGGGGCGAGGGCTATAGTAATTGTATTGGATTCCACTGCGTGCAGCACCGACATACAGAGACAGAGACAGAGGTGGTGTCGATGAAGTGGACAGAACATTTACACTACACTGTACCGTGCCCTTGAAACCCTCAATGCAGTTTTATACTCGTGACGGGAAATCGCGTCGGCGTGTGTTACCTATTTCACAGCATGTTCTTTATAGCAAAGCCAATCGCTTCAGCCTTATATATTAATCGTACATACTGGCTTTTGCGACCTCCAACGACTGCTCTGCAGCCTTGATCTCCAGTTTATAACTTGATCCGCTCTGAACAGTGCCGATTTATACTTCGGTCACCGCCGAAACTACCGATCGTATCGCCCCTCAGCCGCTGTGACGTCACTCAGTCCAAACTCTGCTGATGCCGACAGAATGTTCTGGAGCCGGCTGAGTCTGTGACGGAGAGTGGGACCGCAGAGGAAGACATGCTCGTCTCACAGCCGCAGATCACCTACATGAAGGGCATTCAGGTCAGTTCGTCTATCGATAATTCGGCGTCGATAATTCGCCCGCGCTAGAGGCGTGGATAATCAACAAAGCACTCGAAGCAAAACGTCACGTGATGAGGCGCTCTTTCTATGGTCATTTGGAAGTCCACGTCGCTTTGCTGCGCAGTAGGCGTATTAGCACACACGGCTACCAGCGTCGCTCAATGATCTATAAACAGAAGGCTATTACTGGCACTGTGTGTAGCGCAAATGTGTAAGAAGCCACGGCACGAAAATTACGACCCTACAAGTCTTTGGGGTTTAGAGTGATGAGGACCCTCAATCACGGTATACATAATGTAGTAACCGTTGTCTGTGTGGGCAAAGATACAATGTCGCTGCTTTTTACAGCCGAGGTTTCTTAATGTATTACCGCATGAGCAAAGCTACAATATCACTTATTACCATATTACCTCCCAGTGGTCGTATTTCCGTCTGTCAGATCGTCCGCCTGTCTGCTGACTTATCCCTTTCGCTGTCTGTCTAATCGCTTGACTGTAACTATTGCATGACTTCTGCCCGAATCCGACCTCCCCGAGCTCTGATCTGACTTATGTATGGGCGTCAATTAACCACGGCAACTGCGGCGCTCTTGTGTCCAAATTATAATCATGACCTGACTTCTGATGACCCCTGACCTCTGACCTCCCGCAGGCCGTATCGCTGGAAGAGAGGAGCTGGATCATGACCTGACCTCTGATAACCCCTGACCTCTGGCCTCCCGCAGGCTGTATCGCTGGCAGAGCGGAGCTGGATCCACGCTGACCTGACCTCCGACGACCCCTGACCTCTGGACTCCCGCAGGCCGTATCGCTGGAAGAGCGGAGATCCACGCTCTCGATGATCCACGCTGACCTGACCTCTGACGACCCCTGACCTCTGAGTCTCTGACCTCCCACAGGCCGTATCGCTGGCGGACCGGAACTGGATCCTCGCTGACCTAACCTCTGACGACCCCTGACCCCTGACCTCCTGACCTCCCCTGACCTCTGACCTCCCGCCGTATCGCTATCGCTGCGCGGAGCGAGAGCTGGATCCACGCTGACCTGACCTCTGACGACCTCTGACCTCCCGCAGGCCGTATCGCTGTCGGAGCGGAGCTGGATCCACGCCGATGAGATACTGATGCGCCGTGGTCGCCAGTGGCGCCCCTGCTACCTAGTGCTACTTTCTGACCTGCTACTCATCGCACAGAGGAACAGACAGGTGGTGTTCGTCACCGAACAGCCGCTGCTGCTCACCTGTATACTCCAGCACACGTTTAATGTCAAGAAGAAAGGTACGTGACAGTAGTTATGTCCTGGTTGTTGTTTGCGGTGCTCTCGATGATCCATTATTAGCGATGAGATTAAGGCGGTTAAGTGGCGCAAGATGTAAAAAAACTGGTTATAATTCGGTGTCGAGACTAGGAAATTATCTGACGAAGTCCAATTGATATTAAGCATTTTAGAGAGGTCACACAGGTTGACCCGCTCTGATAGGTCATCCGATTATCAAAAAATGCAATAGTATAACACAAATTGTAAGTATCTGTCGGGGACCTGGACCATACAGTCCCCAGATCGCCCATTATCTCTACTCAACGGTGAATCTATCTATAATGTTTATCTCTATATTCGACGACACGGTCCTCGCCATATCCGTATTGTGTCGTCTCATGCATGTAGTATGTGATGTTTGCTCAGGTGATGTGATGTTTATCCGACAGAGACGGAGTTTCAGCTGACGGTGCCGCCAGGAGGCAGCGGACACCGCAAGCCACGCTCTCTGGTGTTCCGTGCGCCTTCTCTGGAGGCAAAACTCGCCTGGGAGGACCAATTCCACAAACAAATGTAAGCCGGAACGTCTGCCATGCTGTCTGACATTCTGACCTCACCTGGCGCTGGCCCACCTGCCGTAGCCTGGTACCTGGTTGTACCGCATTTGTGTCTTTCAAGAAACTGCAAGTGAACTTTTCTGGCTCTAATGATTTTGGAGATACTTACACTTGAACCGCGTATAACAACCGCTGTTTCTAGAGCTTTACTCACATTGCCTTGTTTCCCAGCACAACCCTTTAAATTTGCCAATTAACTGTGTAATATTGCGTTGAATAAGGAAGCTTATTTTCAAGTAAATGAGACTATACAGAGCCCAGAGGTCACCTTTAACGGTCAGTCTCCCGAACGGCCAAATGGCCAATTGAGGGTAGTTGACCTTTGTTACGGTGGCCACAGGAGCCTCATGAGGGCCAGCCAGAGCTCTGGAAGTCTCGCATCGCAGCGAAGCATCTCTTGTGACGCCATTATTGAAACGTATAAGGTAAGTGGACACCGCAGCTACATAGTGTTCCCAGACTGGCATTTATGTTCGAGTGACCTGCCAGCAGTTAATGTGAAACGCTTTCAAATCTATCAAGTGGAAAGAAGTAAACAACAACAGCTTTGCTGTATCTTCATAATTGATATAAAATATAATATTGATTACGGACGTTGAGAAAAATTTTTCTATCAGGCGCGTTGCATGCACTCGATGTAACGGATGGCTTTTGCATTAAACACTTCTAACCTTAAATTAAAATTTCAGGTGAAGCTTCGTTACCCTTTAGACTTTCTACCTCCCGTTTGTTACTGCAACACGAATTAGACATCTCCTCTGTCTAATCCAATCAGATTTTTTGAGTTATATGTAGAAACGTTCATTGATCAAAACTGAACCACCTGTCCTTTTATAAGAAAAATGTCTTCCAATAAAACACTGATGCGATATGGCCGGGCGACTTTGAGCCACCGGCCAGCCAACCGACCGCCGTTCCGGTGAGCGGTGATATATAACCTGCCGCTCTCGGACGGAGAATATATGAATGCATGATCATGATGCATGATTCTCGCACACAAAATACATAAAATCTCAACGAATAAAATGAATGTGTTTTCTTATACAGTTACGTAAAAAAGAGAACCCTTGATGGAATAATTATTATTATTGTATTTGCTTGTCGGCCGGTGTTCACGTCTTATTAAGTCGAAGATGATGGCATGGAGCTATTTCGACACGATATGATGATGATGATGATGATGACTTACGGTTAAGGACGCCCCAACTGCTCGGGTTATTGGAGCCCATAACATATCAAATAAAAGCAAATGCAAATCAAAACACAACATGCTTACATGTACATACAAGCAAAACGTCACGAAACTAACGTGCACAACACCGATAAAATACTGTGAGCAAAAGCAATAAAAAAATGCGAAACACAACATGACTCGTCGCAAAATACTTTTTAGGTCTAGGTCATGGTTGTCAATTTGTATACGGGGGGGATGCACCCCTTCCCCCTGCAATGATGTCAATTTTGTACCATTAGGCTTATGTCGTTGCATGTTAAGAATGGAATTATAATCTATACAATTAGCATTGGGGCCCCCAAATCATTTTCAGAAAATGACACCCCTGGTCTTGATTAACATCAGAGAGAAACAAAGATAAAACAGGACGGTAAGTATTAAGTACAAACAAGCAACTGACGTGAAATTCGCAAAAAACAATGACAAAGAAAAAAATAAGACGAGGAACATAGGCATCATACCTACATCAAAAAGAGTCATGCCTTTGTTTAAACTTTAGAATCACAAATAGTTTCGTTATAACGGCTTGCATAGTCACTGGGTTAATATGAAATAACCGGCATCCTGTCGATTGCCCGATCAAAGCGCAAACATAATATAATGTTCTGCCTACATTTTCCTTGAAGATGTTTACTTGCAACCATTTATGAAAATACACTCAAGCATTACCTGTACTTTGTATTCACAAAGCTGCTCAGCAATCTACTTTATCGTTTGCGATAAATGATCGTAACAATTTATCGGACGGTACGGGACCATCGGCCGCCGCTTCACTCATTGGCCAGCAGGGAAAAATTGGATGATGATGATGATGATGATGATGATGATGATTGGGGCTTTAGGGCGCCGCAAAACAAAAAACAATTGGATGAGATTCGACCTGGAAAACATTGACCTAGGATTATAAATGACTACATAAGGTAGTTGACTACTGCACCACCCTACCACAAAAGTTAAAATGTTATAGTAGTTCTGTGAGCCGATATAAGTTGGGAGTGTGTGTCAAGGGCGGATCCAGTATGTTTAGGAGGGGAGCCGCAGGCTAATTTAAGGGCACCTTCCAACAATCCAGGGGCGCCAAACATAGGATAGAGGCGCCAAAGTGGTCTGAGGGGCGCCTTGTAGTCAGAATAGGGACGCTGAGTGCCCACCGGCGACGGACAGCCCGTGGGACGCCCTTCTGGCGTTCTGGCGGGGGCGTCCCCTGCGGCCACCCCCTGGGTCCGCCCCTGGTGTGTGTATGTGGGGGGAAGGGATCGACCTGTCCCATTGCGCGTAGCATGCTCAGAGCCGTGTAGCAGTGTACTACAGCCCGCAATATTAGCCTAGTTCTGCTCATAACGTGCGCCTGAGGCGCCGCCCCGGTACCGCTGGCTATTGGTCATCACATATGACGTCCACGCGGCACACTGGGGTTATTATGTGCCAGGTTGTGCGACAAGACTGCGTGCGTCCATCATGCGGCACAATGTGGCGGCCTCAGTGAACAGCGTGACATCAATCACAGCAGTGTGTCATTCTGAATGTGATTAGGTGCGCCTGATGGTGTGATTATGGTACGCGGGTAACTAGGAGACGGTTTGCTGGTGTTAGCCGTGACAAGGCCATGGTTGTTCCTTGATCGTGGCCTACATAAGTGGGCCAGAAAAAGAAATCCTGCCGTTCTGCGTGATATTCATTTGCTTATTGGTCGCAGATAAAATAACTCTCAATCTCGACGATTATATCGCGTGCAAGTGTCGATTGTGATGAGTGTCTGAGACCTGAGTAGGTATGTCGATCAATGGTCAATAAAAAGAATCTTCGAAACTCGATTGACCTGACCTGATCTGACATGTTTTTCTCGCAATAAAAGGGCTGAGGAAGTCATCATTGATAAATAATAGAGATCCACCATGAAAACACGGATGAAGGATCGTTCTAGGGATCGGCACTGTACTGACCATGCGCCGCGTGTGCGTTTCAGTTTGAGGATCTGAAGCCGGGCGGTCCGGGAGCGGAGGAGGTCGATGACCGGTGCCGGCGACGCAGCAGCTCCCCTCCGACCTCAGACCAGCGGCTCTCCACCAGCGGCGGCTCCCAGACCCTCCCTGCCCCTCTGAAGCGGCCACGCACCGACACTCTGCGCCAGCGACTGTTCGGTACTCATGTCCGGCCGCGTCCGCTCAAGCTGAAGAAGGTCAGCGCCTCGGCCAAGTGCTGCCAGTACCTGAGCAGTCTGAACGTGCCGGCCGGGGAGCGCGGTCGCGTCACACCCGTCTTCGAGCGCGAGGGCGACATGACCATCGCCGACTTCGTCAAGAAGCGACAGAAGGTGCTGTTCGACGTGCAGTCGGCCGACAGCGCGGATGGCGCGTTCGAGACGTTCCTTCTGGACGACGTCAGCTGCGGGAGCGCCACCCCGCCGCCGCCGGGATCCAGGCACGTCTCCTACGGCTGTGTGAACGTGGTGCGGTACCGGGGCGTGCCGCCACCGCCACCGCGCCGCTGCCGGCCGCAGTACAACCCCTACCTGGACGACCGGATCGAGGAGGATTACCCGGAGCTGGTGGGTGCGCCGGTCCGCCGGCCGGCCGTCACGCACGGGTCACCAGAGGTCACAGGTGTGACGGAGGTTAGCGGGACCGGACGGCTCGGCGGAGAGAGCGGAGGGTCAGCGCCCAACCGCGGCCTGCTGCCCAGTCCGTCTATGAAGTTCGCAGATGATGACGATCTCTCTCCGACCGGGTCCGGTGGTCTATCGCTGCTCAGGCCGTCGGCTGAGCCACCAAGAAGGACGCCGGACGACCAAACGAGGCCTCAACGGGTGGCAGAGGAACACAACGTGTCCAGACAGGTGCAAGAGGGTCAAAATGTCTCCGAGCATGATATAAAGGATGTCAAACAAACGCAGGACCAGCAGTTCTCCCAACCGGAGCCTCCTTATGGGCAACGATCTCCTCACAGAGACTCGATGGAGAAGCCACAAGACGAGGGGGAAAGGGTTATGCATGTCGATCCATCATTCACATCAGCTATAGAGGAGTCACTGCCCGCGAAGACCGAAGATTTAAGAGTGTCTCTTGAGAATGAGGAAGGAGATAGTGTGCCCGAGGAGTCCAATAGCTCCAGTGAATCACCAGTGTTAGAGTTGTCACTACCGGTTTCAAATGAAGACATGGAAGAACCGCTTTGCTACGAGATATGCGCAGCTTCAAATAATGACGCGGGAGGCAAAGCTACAGCACTGGCAGCTATCACCCATTCCCACCCACCAGAACCACTCGAAGACGGTGAGTCGACTGCAATGCTTCCGAGCGAGCTAGCGTCGTCAGATGCATCTTGTCATAGCCCGCCGTGCCACGGCGTCCGAGCTGAGACTCGTAGCGCTGCGGCGGATGGCGGCTCCCAGGATAGTCCGTTAGAGCAGGAGGTCGGTACTGAGAGGCATGCAGACCAGTGCACGACTGTGAGTAGAGCGTCGGATAGCCCCGGTAGCCAGTGCAGCGGCTTCGAGGGCAGCGAGTCGCCCGACGCAGCCGATCGCGTCACCTCAACAGACTTCACGGCGATGCAGGCGTCAGTGCCTGCCGACTTCTTCCCGTCCCTCATGTCTGGCGGTGAACACGGCAAGCCCGCGACGCGAGACGGCGCCGAGGAGGACCACTGGGCGACGGAGACGGCGGCGCTCGAGCTCGCCGCGCTGCGAGACGACGTCACCGAGCTGGAGGACTCGGCGTACCTGTCGCGCAGTGACGAGCTGCTGGAGCGTCACTCGCAGAAGGTGCTGTCGGCGGCCCTCTCCAGCAGTCTGTCGAGCCTGGCGCGTCGTGCCGGCTCCATCCCCAGCTCCCTGGACCGCTCCGAAGGCCTGGCCGACTCGGCCGACCTGCCGCTCGCCTGCCGCAGCGAGGAGATCCTGCCCGCCTTCCGGTGCGATGACGGCGGCATCGGCGGACACTCTGCGGACGCCAGCACGCTGCTGACGCGCCACGGCACCAGCTGCGACCTGGTGTTGGACGTGCGCCACGGGTTCGTGCCGTGCGTGCGCCACGGCCGCCAGCAGCGGCCGTACGGCCAGCTGGTGGCTCGCCAAGTGGCCGCGTTCGAGCGACAAGCCGGCGAGGCAGCTCCGGCGGCACCGGTGCCCCGTACCACCGGCCCTGGCGCACTCTGGCAGACGGTGCCGCCCGCCCGGGAGCCGACCGACCTGTCCCCGGCCACGCCGTCCAGCCGCGGCAGCTACCTGACCTCCGGCTCCCCGGCGACCACGGCGTCCGCCTGCGACCTCGACTCGGCCGGCGAGGACGCGACGCTGGCGCCGTCCATCGGCGACAGTCAGAACTCTCTGTTCGGCGGCCTGCCTGAGCTGGAGGACGAGGTGGCGCCCGATCTGACGCTGGAGCTGGCGGACGGGTACCGGAGCCAGGCGGACTCGCTGATGCCACTGTCCGACATCGAGGAGATCACGGAGGAGATGGATGGCTTCGTCTCAGGCTCGGACATCCTGTCGCCCATCAGTGAAGAAGCGCTATCCGTGTCGTGCGCGCTACAGGAACCATCTCCGCCTCAAACTGAGCCGTTTCTGAAGCCGGGTCCGCGCAAGAGACAATCACAGATTCAGTGTAATACGAACCACGAGCAGGACCACCGGTCGTCGGAGCACATGCGGAATAAGGTCCGGATGTGGGCGAACGGAATCGATGTCATCCCGTACGTTCGTCCGAAGACCAGTCGACGACAGACTGACTGGGGCTGTGGAGATGAGCTGAGCGGGGGTGCGAGGGAGGGCACGCAGCCCAGTGTCGAGCAAGCGCTGGAGATCATCGCGCACAGCTTCCGCGGCATAGGCTCTGAAGATCAGGCTGACGAGAACAATGGTGAGGACGTCGATGAAAAGGGACTTGGCCCAGTGGAAGAGGATATAGACCACACGGAGGACCACAGCCCGGAGCTGGATTGTGGGGAGGACCACGGTCCGGAGCTGGACCGCGCGGAGGACCACAGACCGGAGCCGGACTGTGGGGAGGACCACAGCCCGGAACCAGACTGTGGGGAAGACCACGGCCCGGAGCTGGACCGCGCGGAGGACCACGGCCTGGAGCTGGACTGTGGGGAAGACCACGGCCCGGAGCTGGACCGCGCGGAGGACCACGGCCCGGAGCTGGACTGCGGGGAGGACCACGGTCCGGAGCTGGACCGCGCGGAGGACCACAGCCCGGAACCAGACTGTGGGGAAGACCACGGCCCGGAGCTGGACTGTGGAGAGGACCACGGCCCGGAGCTGGACCACGTGGAGGACCACGGCCCGGACCTGGACCGCTCGGAGGACCACGGCCCGGAGCTGGACCGCAGGAAGGATTCAGACATGCCACATTTCGAGCAGGTGAGTGGGAGAAGGTGGTGATGACCAACGGCAAAACTAAGGTCAGATTGTCCGAACTCAACGGTGTCGAATAACGGAAGCTTGCTTGACCGACAACTTTCAACTATGGGTTGTTTATAAATTCAGAGTTGTTCTATAGTTCGTATTTTCGAGTTAAAAACTGTGTGATTCACAGTTCATATACTTTTGAATGTTGATTGTATGGTGAAATATAGTGCCTACTACCCATACTGTGAAAATAGTCGAGGATTACGGTATCATCTACTTCGCATGTGAGTTGTATTTATATGTGAATGATTTAACATCAGAATCTGCTAGATTCAATACAAAGTCGCACCTCTCTGGAATATATACCAGAAGCTGCTAGACTTTTTAGATTTGCTAGACACCATATAGGTATGCATGTGCAATATGCATACGGCAGAACGTCCATGGCTTTTATGACGCTTTCAGGTTGCAAGTGTCAGTGTGATCTATATTGACTTAGAATGAGACGTATTTTTTTCGTCGTAATGTATCACCTTCAATTCCTAAATGTTCTCAAAATATTTCCTGAATTCCTTAACAACTGGGGATGTGTATCAGTAATTTTGAGAGAATTATCGCTATAAAACACTATTTGTATTTGATGTGACATGACATGCTTTTTCCTTCCTTATAGGATCCAAGCTACGCATGCATATCTGAAACCAAAGTGGAATCTGAAGACGAAATCAATATCGATTCGACTCCTGTACTGGAAGATAAGATAACGTCTGCCGATGTACTCAGCGACTCATCTGAAGGTCATGTAAACTGCACAACAGTCGAACGGTATGACAATGAAAATGACATATCCGACACCGAGCAGCCGCTAGAAACTAGTCAGCAGTGGCGCACAGCTGATCCGTCCAAAACTGCCACGCAACGGGCGGATGGCGTCAATCTGAAAACTATTGGCAGTCATTTGAGCATGGTGGACGACTGCGGAGAGGAGAAATGCAACACTGATGTGGGCGACACAGCAGCAGCGCAAGTCTGCCAACCTATACAGAGTATTAATCGGACAGTGGAAGGCAAAGAAGGAGAGGAACTGTGTGAAATGGCAGTGGAGGTCAGCCGGCCATCGGAGGTCAGCACGTCAACAAAGAAGGTCAGCCGGCCATCAGTGGAGGTCAGCCAGTCATCAGTGGAGGTCAGCCGGCCATCAGTGGAGGTCAGCCGGCCATCGAAGGTCAGCACGTCAACAAAGGTCAGTCGGTCTGCAGAGGACAGCTGGTTAGCAGATGAGGAGGTCAACTTTGCGGCAGACAAGGTATCCCACCAGTCTGCAGATCAGGATAATGACCAAACGCCGGATGTCTGCCGCTCACCGAAGCTCACGGACCGACAGAGGGAATTCTGCCGCTCACTGGAGCTCACGGATCGTCAGAGGGAGGTCTGCCACTCACCGGAGCTCACGGGACGTCAGAGGGAGATCTGCCGCTCACCGGAGCTCACCGATCGTCAGAGGGAGGTCTGCCGCTCACCGGAGCTCACGGATCGTCAGAGGGAGGCCTGCCGCTCACCGGAGCTCACGGATCGCCAGAGGGAGGTCTGCCGCTCACCGGAGCTCACGGAACGTCAGAGGGAGGTCTGCCGCTCACCGGAGCTCACCGATCGCCAGAGGGAGGTCTGCCGCTCACCGGAGCTCACGGATCGTCACAGAGCGCCCGAAACCATCTCAGCCGACGAGGCGGACCTGCAGACTGAAGCAGGTGTCACCTCACGGGAAACGGAGTACAGGAGGCCACCAGCAGCCTCACACAAGGATAACGAGCTGGCAGTGGTCCCGGCGTGCCAGTCGACAGAGGCAGCGGAGACCACAGTCCGGCAGGCAGACGTGACTGACAGCCAGCCGGCGGCCGAAGGCGGCGGCGACAGCGGCGGAGATGCAACTACGAGCAGGTCTGAGGAGGTTGGCGCAGCTTCGAGTCGATGCGAGGAGGTTGACGCAGCTCCGGGCCGTCCTGCAGAGGCTGGCACAGCTCCTCAGACGGAGACTGAGGGTAGCTGTGCCGACTCCCCAAGGCTGGTGGCCAGTCTCCGCAGCCTGCTACGTCACCTCAGTCCAGTGACGGAACGACGCCGACAGGACACCGCCGGCCACCACGACAGACAGGACGGACGCGACCCATCACCGCGCGTCAAACGGTGAGACACCGCCGGCCACCACGACAGATCCAGGACCCCCGGAGCGACCCCATCACCGGTGGAAGGCGGCGCCAGACGTGAGGCGCGTTTCAGAAGCGGTGAGACTAGTCCTGCGGCCACCACGACAGATCAGGTGACGGACGCGGACCCCATCACCTGCGCGTCAATAACGGTAGAGTCGCCACCGGCCACCTGACGACAGACAGGACGCGAACGGCGACATCACACGGCGGCGATCAAAACGGTTGAGATCACTCAGCCCAGGACACCGACGACAGACAGACGGAACGCACCACATCAAAACCCAACGAGCGTCAAACAGCGTGAGTGCGCCACCGGTCGGGCCGACCTTACGGACAGACAGGCAGGACCGCGACCCATCCGCCCGACGCGTCAAACGGTGGAGTCCGCCACCTCCCCAGGTGGGTCGTCCACCACGACAGAACAGGAACGAGGAGCGCGAACCCATCACCCGGCAGGTTGTCAGCAAGATACAAAACAGGCTGAGCACACCGCGCCGGCCGACCAGCACGGGACAGGAAGGACGCGACCACAGCATCCCGCGCGTCAAAACAAGGTGAGACACCTGCCGGCCACCGCACGACAGGCACAAAAGAGGAGGGGGACTGCGACCCATCACCGCGCGGTGCAAAACGGTGGAGACGACCCGCCAGCCACGCACCAGACAGGACGGACGCGACCCAGTGCGCGGGCGCGTAAAACGGTGAGTCCAGCCACCGGCCACCACCGACAGACAGGACGGAGCTGCGACCATCATCGCCTACGTGCGCGTCAAACGGTGAGATCCGCTACCACCAGCGCGGCCACCACGACAGACAGGCGGACGCGACCCATCACCAGCCGGCGCGTCAAACGGTGGAGTCGGCCACCTGGGCCACCACGACAGACAGGACGACGCGAACCGCATCGCCACCGCACAAACGGTGAGACACCTGGAGGCCGGCCACCTACGACGAACGCAGGACGGACGCGATACTCATCATTCCGTGGTATATTGGTACGTGCGCGTCAAACGTGAGACATCCCGCCGGCCACCGATACGTATCAGTACAGGAACGGCGTCCGTAGCGCATCACCGGCCGGTGCTAAATAAACGTGGTGAGACATCACCGCCGGCCACCACGACCAGACAGGACGGACGCGACCCATCCCCCGCGCGTCAAACCGGGTGAAGACACATGCGGCCACCACAGACAGGAAACGGAAAGCAGACGACCCAGTCGCCGCGCGTCAAAGCGGTGAGACCCGAGACCAGCAGCCAACGACGACAGACAGGACGGACGCGACCCATCGCCGCGCGTCAAACGGTGAGTCACCACCGGCCACCACCACAGACAGGATGGACGCGACCCATCGCCACGCGTCAAACGGTGAGTCACCACCGCGGCCCACGCCACGACAGACAGGAGGACGCCGACCCTGCGACGCGCGTGCAAACGGTTGAGTCCGCCAACCGGCCACCACGAACAGACAGGACGGACGCGACCCATCGCCGACGCGACCAAAACGGGTGGACACAGACGGTGCGCCGGCCACTCGACGACGGACAGGACAGACGCGAGCCCATCACCGGCGGCGGTTCAAAACGGTGAAGACCCAGCCGGCCCACCACGGACAGACAGGACGGGTACGCGACCCAATCACCGCGGCGATCGAAACGGGTGAGACACCGCCGGCCACCACGGACAGACAGGACGGGACGCGACCCAATCGCCACGCGTCAAAGCGGTGAGTCGCCACCTGTCGGGCCACGCGACGACAGACAGGACGGTGAGCCGACCCATCAGCCCAGCGCGTCAAACGGTGAGACCCCGGCGGCCACACCTGACGAGAGCAGGACGGACGCGGACGCCATCACCGCGCGTTCCAAAACGGGTGGAGACGAAACCTGCCGGCACCCGAGCAGAGCAGACACGCACCATCCCGCCGCGCGTTCAAAACGGTGAGATCCACCAAACGGCCCCCCCACGACAGAGCAGGACGGGACGCGAGGACCGATCACCCGCGCGTGCAAGAGCGTGGAGACCCGCCGGGCCACCACGACAGACAGGACGGGACGCGACCCATCACCGCCGTCAAACGGTGAGTCACACCGTTGAAAAAGCCAGCACGACAGACAGTGACGGACGCGACGCCATCAACCCGACGCGTCAAAGCGGTGAGACACCGACCGTGGCCACCCACGACAGACAGGACGGACGCGGACCCATTCACCGCGGGCGGCGTCAAACGGTTAGGACAGACCGCCGGCCCAACCACGACGAGACAGGAGCGGAAACGCGACCCATGCGCTGCACGCGTCAAAGCGGTGAGACACCGCCGGCCACCACGACAGACAAGGACGGACGCGAACCGCCATCACCGCGCGTCAAACGGTGAGTCGCCACCGGCCACCACGACAGACAGGACGGACGCGACCCATCACCGCGCGACAAACGGTGAGTCGCTTCGGGACGCTGTCGATTGTGACAGCTGCATCGGTATCACAAACCGCTCTAGCCAACCTGATTGCCAAGAGCTAAATATAAATACGACCTTAACGACATGTTGGCTGTTGCATTTCACATTCTTGCAATATATGCGTGACGGTTTTTATACCGCATAAAGTCACAGAAATAGAAGGTAATAACTACGAACCACGGTTTAATAATGTTTATATTTAAATCAATGTAGGTATGATACTTGAGCTGTGATAGTGCTTGTTTCTACATTGCATGTGCACTGTGCAGGTTATCGTCGCTTTTCGGATGACCCATATACATATTTTACAGTTTTCCGAAGTTTTGGTCACACCATTCGCGACGAGAGAAGAGCACCGAAACAATGGTTACACTTGACACATCAGTTCACGGCGGGTACCCACCAAGATCAGGTGAGCTATTTGAACGTTATTAGGCTGACATTTTAAATACATTACTGTTGCGTACTTATTTAAAACCAGCAACTTATATTATGTTTTCCCCCATAACCGTAGATATTGGCGCGCCCGTAAACCATAAAACACCACCACCTATCACTGGCGGATCCAGCCGTCGGCTTTGGGGGGGGGCTCTTTTTTTTGCAAAAAGGTACCCCATTTTTTCTCCTCGGTGATCTGGGCCGTTCACGCTTTTTGTTTTGGTATTTGAAGTTATACACAATCATTGTTTTAAGGAGGAGAAAGAACATAAAACAACGATAGTTCCGTAGCATGACAGTCTGACGAAATGTAGGGGTAGCACATATAAGGAAATGTAACTTTATCTCATACCCAGTTTTGCAAGGGCCCGTTGGCCGACAATTTTCCCAGTGGGTGTTGGCTGAAGATGACGAGAGAAAAAAATAGTGGTGGCGTATTTAAAGCTTTTGCAAGCATTTCAACATAGATTTCCGATGTTATAATAGATTACTCTCTTTCCTAATGTTTAGTATAAAAAGTATTTCAGCGCCATGGAAGCGGGGGAAATTTTAAAGACAGGTTTGCCTGAATAACCCAGAGAATATGAGGCGGTGGTTTCTGCAAAGACACTATGGAGTTTGTACCGATGTGTAGTGTTATAATAGGTACTTTTTTATGTTATAAGAAGTTATTTAGCGCCGCAAAGCGGCGCGAAATTTTTACGTGGTTTTGCCTGATGAAAACCCGAAAGATAGGCGATTGGCCTCTGCAAGACACTGAATGAAAATTAATTTGCAAAATTGGTATATGCGAATTGGCGAAACTTGCCGTGAAAAGCGGCGCGAAAGAATTGTCGAGTTTTTGGACTGGATTTTCGACTGCAGGCAAGGGGCAGATTTGTTTACGATAAATTGTTATCTTGTCCCCGGCAAAAAATGTAAAACTTCCCTAGTATTTTCCAATCAGGATTCATTGATTTTCACGCCTCCAGTACAGGAACGCGTGGGGGCATAGCTTGTATTTACGCCCCAAATTCCCTGAGGGGGTGGGGATGCGCCCGGATGCGCCTGAATCCACCAGTGGTGTTGGGCGAACCCTTTCCCAAGGCGTTGAAGAGGGGGCCAAACAAAACGGATGAAGAACCTCACGTTAGATAGGATGGAGATCAGTAGTGGCATGTAATGGCATTGGGCCATAGACCCATTTTTTTGGAGCGTGGATTAAGCTGATTGGAAAAATGAAGAACCATTGACACTAATTTGGAATAAGCCATACTAGCTTGGAATATTGTTTAGGTCCAGGACCTACAAGTACGCGGCGCAAAAATTTGAGTACTTTGCCCTGGATCAGATTTGGTAAAAACGGTTTTGGTGGCGCCGGATCAAGATCTGGCACCGAACCAAAGTGGCCGCCGGTGACCCCGTAGACTGGGGGCCACTTCGAGTCCTGGCTAGGGTCCCATTCACATATTTAGGGGCCATTCTCAACGTCGACAAGGGCGCCTTTCCGGGTCTCAGCAGGGCCCCTAAGACGCTGTCCAGGGGCAAAAGGTAAAAACTGGTGTTTGTGCAGAATGACCTTTTCCGGCCCCAGGAGCAAACTTGAGAATGGTGATTGTTCTGGGCCCACTTTAATCTATATGATCGCATCTCTTAACAAGCGCCTGCCGTGGATATGCGATGTCGTCATGCATGCGTCACATTGTTGGTATATGCGGTACTCCTAAAGAATGTGAATTGTGGCGTTTTAAAAAGTGTGGTGAAAGAAGTGTTAAAAGAAACTATTTACACAGATAATAGGTAGAGAAAGTAGCGAACATAAAACAGAATGCAATGGAAACGGCACGATTTTGTAACCCCCATATTAATGATAATTCGGTTTAAATTGGCGCGCGGAGCGGCGCAAAATTGTTGTGTTTTATTCCTGGAGCAACTGCAGTTGCTTTCTGTTATTTGTGAATAATTGAACCTGTTGTTGGGTTCCCATGGAAACTTGGTAGTTCATGGAACAGGAGGCAAAGCCAGTTAAACATTATTAACGATACGCTTTTTTTTTGGTTGTATGAGACTTGATCGTTTTGGGGGGGCAGACAGGCCACTTTGGGCCTTTGGGGGGGGGCATGGCCCTAAATGCCCCCCTGGATCCGCCAGTGCCACCTATAGTATTTTTTTTCTGCTTAAGGAGGAAAATCAATATATGATTCAGATTGAAAGAGGTAGTGTTTACCTACCGACACCCGACAGAGTATCGTGGGTCTGTCATTAACTACAGCCGCGGGCTCCTGCTGATGATGACTTGGCTCCATTTCAGGGAAGCTCAACATCCTGACCCGGCAGCGGCCGTTCGCGCTGACCACTGTAAGTCGTCGGTCTGCGGCGCCGGAGAACCCGCTGCCAGGATACAGTTACCACAGTCAGCTGCCCTGTAGGTCACCCTGCAGTCGGCAGCACCACCCCGGACAGGGGGGCGCCAGTCTGCCTCCCCAGCTTGCCAGCCGAGGCCCGCGTACACCCTGAATCTAGTCTGGAGGTCCGCAGTAGAAGAGAAAACCAGAGGTTGGCTGGAAGTGTCTAGCTACACTTCATCATTCAGAGTAGCCGATAGCCTTATCCGTCGGTAGAGGAGAGTGACATGATGCCAGCGCCACCTGTAGTCAGGAATGTGAACTAGCGGCGAGGGAACCTCCACTGGTGCCACCTGTTTTCTGCCGTGGCGCTGGTAGCGTAGGAAGCTCCAAGCCCCTTCGCTGCTGGATTACACCCATGGCTCTGCTGACCCCGCATGTCATACTCAGCCGTTGCAGTGCTCACGGGTGTGGTTTGCGTCCGGTGGTAGCCATAACGCCAGCCTATAGAGATGATGTTGTGTAGCTAACTGACTACTGAAGGCTGAGAGGCTCAAGTTGTGTGTGCATACACGAGGCAGTGTTGGTAGGTCTGTAGCGATCTGTAGAGCAGGCGGCTAGAACGCTGTAGACTATCGGGCACGCCGACTGAAGTACGCGGAAGCATTTCTTGCAGCATTCTATACGATCCGATGACACAACAGCAATCTGCATGGTGTGAACGCGTGGATTGAGTCGGAACATCTACACTTACATGTTGCGTATTGTGTTTTTGGCTCAAAGTATTCACTCACGGTCCACCGTGAAGTCACCATTGGCCAGACAGGGCTGTACCGAATTATGCAACCTGATCTGCATCCTAGTGCCTGGCACGTGCGGTGAACGGCGATGTTAGTCTGTCTGTGGTTCTGTGGGTCCGAAGTGAAGTGTGATGCCCTCACCTGGGTGATTGAGTTACTGCAGTGCTTCCCGTCCACACGTTTATAACTGTTCACTGAACTTCGGTGGGGATTTGTGAAGGCCTGTCAAGGGTCTGCGTGATGTTCTGTTGATTGAAATGCTGTCAAAATATGCTACTTTCGTATTCGTCACGTCACCATCGTTATGTTAATACATCTGAAGGTCAAAGTGGTAGCTGAAAACAAGGCCTCAGAAGAGGCAGCTCAGTATCACATACTTGACTCACAATCGTGGAGATGGAAGATGAAAATAGAAAATCGCACGCCAGTCACCGCACGGGCTGTCCTAGTGTCTAGTAACCAGCTCTCTGATATGATGCCTTGTCTTCCTCACTACAAATATAATTGGAGTAGGTAGCGCTTCAGAACTCATTCTGAAATAACGTAAAAGTGATCGTGAAACGCACTGCAAACATGCTAATAAAATACCGACTTGCCGAATGCACTTCCCACTGTACGTCTGCGTCTATATTTGCTGTAACATGATGTGCCTATCCTTCAGACGGCTCCATGGTCCGGCAATACGACTCAAGGTACCCAGGCGTCTCTTGAAGCCGCAACCACGACCTTCATCACGGTCACTTCCAGTACCATAACTGTGGACCGGCCGGAGCCAACGCCTTCGAGTACTGACAGCGGACCAAAGCCAGCGGTACTGACCGGACTCGACTCCAGTTACGTCTCTGAGACCAGCCCCGATGGCGGTACCATCTGCTTCGTCGAACCAGCGCCCCCTGCGCTGCCTTCTCACAACACAGTCCACCAGCCCTGCGCTGAGGTACGACAGTCCAGGCCGGATCCCAGATCGACGCTCCGCCGGACCGACACCGCTTCATCTGCCGCACACCAAGCGGAAACAGAAGCCGCCACCTGTCTGGCATCCAACTGGACGCTCTCCCGAGACGAGAAAATCTACCGGACGTCGGAGGTCATCCCTGGTTATCCTGCTGATGGAGATACCGGCAGGTGTGAGCCGACCCGACACGAGAGAAGTGGATGTAGGGTCATCTCCAGAGAGGAGCGCAGAGCCAGCCGAGAGGACAGGGGACAACAAAGTCGTCAGGGGTGCAGTGGTGGGAAAACTGACGCAGCAGCTGGTGGAGTTGGGAGTGCCGATCGGAGGGACAGATCTGAGGCGGGAGCCTGCCGGGAGGTAGGAGAGCCTGCCGGGAGCCTGCCCGTCCATCAGCCAGCGAGGGCAGCCGGGTCAGCCGGGTCAGCCGGGTCAGCCGGGTCAGCCGGGGGTCACCAGCCGACGGTGGACGGCGGCAGCCGGGTGTGCCAGGTCAGGCAGGGGTCAGGAGGAAGCGGCCAGCGCCCCCGGTGCCGCCGCCAATGCAGGGGATCGTGACGATCGTGGTGCCGGCTGCCCGCGCTCCAAGCGTCAGTCAGCACCTGCACCGACACATCAAGGCGCTGGTGAGGGGTGAGCCGGCCCCGGTCACACTTACACGGGGGATCGGCCGCCGCTGACAATGCCACCAGTGACCTGAGGTGGGGCCGGGTGGCGACAGAATGTGGAGAGTGTAAATGCAGGTTAAACACGTAATTATGTGTTCATATAATAATGCTATGAACCAAATAATAAACCACTGCACCAAGCTCACGATATGTTGTTTATTTGTTAGTTTATTGGGGTTGTAGGAAGCGTGGACACTTTTGGGTCAATTTGCGCCCAGATATGTTGTTTATTATATATTTCAAAATACAGACAGCTTTTCAACCAATCCTGAAGTTATGATTGCTTAGAAATTAACATTTAGTTGAAAGTGCATCAGAAAAATACCTAAAAAAGTGCTGCTTTCTTATAACTATTCACATCGTCAAAATTAAATAAAATGTAAAATAAGAACTGGGGATAAATAGATCGTCAGAAAGAACAGATAAACATGACGTAGCTATGCCGTGTTCTGCAGACCCGGCTTTACAGATGTAAGGGCTGTAAGGCGACGGAACAAGGCGGATTCCATCGTTGTTCAATTTGCTAAGCATAAGCATCAAGCATGCTTCTACAGTTGACAGTTCATAATCAGATATCAACGCAACTATTTACTCACACTACGAAAACAGAAAGGAGTATTTAAAGGTTCGAAAGGTTGTGCCTTCTTAGACTAGTCACACCCAGTATCTCTGCATCTACATAGTAGCCTTGGTTACACCCTTTGGTCGGCTCGTCAAGATGTTGTCAGCATCGCCACATTATTAAAAACCAACTTAAAACGCAAGTATATACTAAATATCAAGGTCTCGTTTATATTGCTTCACCCATTTTACATAACCGTAGACACAAGTAAGCAATCAATGATCCAGGACGGTCAAAATCTACTATATTCAAAAGCATAGTCATCAAAGTAAGCAGTGAATGAAAGCGTGATAATAGCACCGAAAACATCTCCCATGAAGTGAATATAAACACATTTATGATAAACACATATATATCGCACTTTCACCTGCCTGACTGCCGTTTAAAACTAAAACGGCCACCTATAGTCAAGAGATTCACATACACCTCTGCGAACATCATGCGCCACTGCAAACGCCATACACCTCTGCGAACGCAATACACCTTTGCAGGCATCACACGCCTCTGCGAACGTTCTGAAAGAGCATCAATCCGTCTGTCAACGCAGCTCTCACATACGCTCTTAGGCAGCAGGCAGTGCCGCCCCTCCCACATAACACTGTCATGACACCGCCACTGACCACATACGCTGACCACATACGCTCTTAGGCACAGGCATGCCGCCCCTCCCACATAACACTGTCATGACAACCGCCACTGACCACGTACCTCTAGCAGCAGGCAGTGCCGCCCTCCCACCATAACCACTGCATGACAACGCCACGAACCACTATCGCTCTTTTAAGGCAGCAGGCAGTGCGCCTCCCACATAAACACTGCCCATGACACAGCCACTGACCGACGTAACGCTCTTAGGCACAGGCAGTCGCCCCTCCCACATAACACTGCCATGACACCGCACTCGACCATATCCGCTCTTAGGCAGCTAGGCAGTGCCGCCCTCCCACATAACACTGCCATGACACGCCACTGACCAGTACGGCCTAGCAGCCGCAGGCCGCCCCTCCCACATGAGACACTGCCCATGGACCCGCCACTGACCACTACCTCTTAGGCAAGCAGGCAGGCCGCCCTCCCACATAAACTGCCCATGAACACCCACTGACCACGGTACGCTCTTAGGCCAGCAGGCAGTGCCGCCCTCCACATAACATGCATGCCACGCCACTGACCACAGTACGCCTCTTAGGCAGCAGGCAGTGCCGCCCCTCCCACATAACACTGCCATGACACCGCCACTGACCACGTCAGTCGTGCTAAAATATAGCTATCATCATATCAACTGCATCAGTGAAATCGAGTCATCAGTGGCGTCCAATATAAAAATAGATGCATGTGTAACAAACGAAAACTGAGCGCACGGAACGCCTTTTATCTTAATTGCAGAGACAACCACCACCACCGTCCACATCGCCGATATGCTTTATTTGTATCTTCTTTCTCGAAAACCTCCGTATCATTGTATACCAAACATTTGCATTAGCTTTGACATATTGATCCTTCCTTACCGTTCCACGGCCTCCTCGCCGTGTCACCGTCCCAGCGCCCGGAGCGCCTGTTCGGTCCGCAGCTTCAGCAGCTCGGGGTCGGCCAGCAGCGCCGCCAGCTCGCCGTCGGGCAGCTCCAGCAGCATCCCGGTCAGACGGCCGGCCAGCTCCCGGTGCTGCGCGTGCAGCGCCGCGAACAGTCGCTCCGCCAGCGCCTCCCGACCGGCCGGCTCCGCCTCCGCCGCAGCCTGCCGATAGTGAAGACTCCAGTCATACGGTATCACCCCATTAGCTGCGTCAAATAGAAGGCCAAGACGTATTAACTGAAATGATTACAGGGCATCTGCAAAGCTTAGTGTTTTAGAATGAATGCTACGTTTAGGATGCACTCTTATTAACCCGCGCCCCACTGGGGGGGGGGTGTTTGAACACTCCCTCCTGATTTTTTAAGATAACGAAAAAACGGCGGCGCGTAGCGCCGCCGAATTCGGCATAACTAATAATTGATCCATTCCGCACATTTTGCGAAAATTCAAGCTTCGTATCGGGTTAGGTTAGGGCACCAGGTCAGGTCAAGTGACCACACCTATTAAACAATTTGTGGTCGTGCCATGACCACAGTTTCTAACGGATCGATATCAAACTTTTAGGATTACATCAAGTCCTCAGCATTCTATAAAATGTGGTATCTCGGGATTTTTTAACCTACATCGGTGAATGAGGTCGGGTCAATTTGTGACCTCCCATTATAAGTCAATGGAAGAAGCAAATATTTCAAAATGCTTATCTTTTTCGACGATATCAGTCCATTTCCTTCTGGACAATGTTATAATAGTGATATTATGTATGATCCAAGTGCAGGTTTAGCTCGCAGGACCCGTGACGGGGTCATCTGACGGTTCACTCCGAGGTCGACCAACATGTCTTTTCGTCAATAACTCTAAAAACATAAATGAAGATAAAGAAGTGTAACTTTCCCCAATGTGTTTTGTCTCGTCAGACAACAATCCACCTCCTGATATGCAACATGACCTACTCTGGGGGTCACCACTTGGACCATAACCTGAGGTCGTTTTTTTTAGTTGACCAAACATGATCAATTTTACATATTCAAAGCGCCTTGACGAGACAAACACTGATGGTCGTTAAACAGTAATTGCGTTATCCTTAGAGTAAGAAGTTATTGCGAAAAAAAAATCACCCAAAATCATGCAATTTTTATTGTAATGAACCTCTAGAGCCTAAATTATTGACCTGAGGGCAAACTGAGGACAAACATGTGTAATCAAATTTCAATGGCTAGCGATTTTTTTAAACGTTTGTTTCTAGATGAGCAATGTTTCCGAGATATTTTGGGAGTTTCTGAGCGATGTCCTAAAACTGGAAAATTTGACCTTCGATGACCTCTGGTGACCTGAGTTTTGACGTGAGCAAAAAAAAAGTTCGAAATAGTTTCGAAATGATTTGTGATAACGATTCGAACAGTGTATTTTGTTTTGGTCTACGTGCCGTGGGAGCCGAGTTAGAGGGGGTGGGTGGGTGTTCAAACACCCCCCCCCCCCCAGTCGGGCGAAGGAAATGCAGAGGCCCAGTGGGGCGCGGGTTAATGCAGAAAAAGGTATAATGCAGTTCAGTGCAATATCTCCAATAGTGGAGTCAGGACTCAGGACTGGCACACAGTGTATACTGCAGGTGCCTTATCCGCAGTACCCATGACTCGACAATGAAAAGGAGGACCAACTGACCCCGGTGTAGCGGAGGTACTCGGCGCGGGCGGCCGACACGGCCTCCTGCAGTCGGCCGCTGTCCTGCAGCAGCCGGGACAGCCGGAGCGGCGGCAGCTCCAGCAGCATGCCCGTCAGCTGCGCACACAGCTCAGAGTCGAGCTGCGACACGCGGGCAAACAGCGTCTCCTCCAGCGAGCTGCCGACCCGCACACACATACATTACTGTCACAGGGATGCTACAAACGCTGCCGGGCAGACGCACAAACATACTTTGATGTCACAGTGATGCTACAAACGCTGCCAGACAGACGTACAAACATACATTACTGTCACAGTGATGCTATAAACGCTGCCGGGCAGACGTACAAACATAGTTTGATGTCACAGTGATGCTACAAACGCTGCCGGGCAGACGTACAGTCGGTCTATTATATATCTTCCCATTTTCAGTTTCAAAACTCATCTAGTTTCTCTTCTGTGTACATGAAGGACTGATACAAGGAAACATGTGGTACCTACCTGGGTTCCCTTAAATCAGACCTTCTTGTTCCCTTAAATCCTTCTTGGGCCACTTGTTCCCTTAAATCAGACCTTCATGTACACAGAAGTAAAACTTAGATGAGTTTTAGTAGCTGAAAAAAGGAAGATACATAATAGACCGACTGTACATACATACATTTATGACACATTGATGCTACAGATGCTGCCTCCTTCAGCATACTGCTGCCTCCTTCAGCATACTGCTGCCCGACAGACACAGCGCTGTCACAATGACGCACTCAACCACGCCGAGAGAAAGAGCGCTCATACACACAACTGCACACATCCCTAATTATAAAACATGACACACTCGTACAACAAACACACCTATGCACATACAGGGTGTCCCAGAAATTATTACCCCATTTAAAACGCAAGTATCTCATTGGATAAAGGCGTAAAACACTTTTAACTAATTTCACGTTAAGACGAATCGATACAATTTGTGTTGATATGTTCTATCATGCCTGCGATATGTTCATGCTGAGCAGAAAGCAGAAAACTTAAGTATTACAATTTTATAATAAAACAGTTTTTATCGCACAAACCCAGCAGAGTTGAAGCGCTTTTTCGATTAAAAAAATACCCCAACTACCAAAAATAGATCAAATATAACTCAAATTTGTATTTCAAGTGGCTTAGTTTCAGAACAAACGAACACAGTACTTAATTTAACTGCTCAGAAGATCACGGAAATCATGGAAGGCGTACACAAAGACCCGGCCGTCTCCATTCAGCATCTAACCCACAGTGAACCACGAACGGTACCAGGTCCTGTAGCAGTTCTGGGACATACTGCAGCAAATATGCACCGACATAATCATCCTGCAGTGATAACAGCAGAACGGTGCACCTGCTCACAACGCTTTAAAAACGCTTAAGTGGGTCCAGACGCACTTTGGTGGACAGTTGATCTCCAGGGGTGCCATTACCCTGCTGACCTCCACAATCGGCGAACCTGACATTTTTTTAAACACATTTAACCCTATTCCCTGCGGGGGGCCAGATTCTGCCCCCCCCCCCGGTATTTTTTCGCCCGCCGCTTCTGAACCGTTACGTCTATCGTCTTGAAACTTTCGAACTTTTCCTAAACATGAATGACGCGTGTTCTGTGAAAATTTTGAAAAAATCGGCCCAGCAGAGGCGGTTCCAGGGTCATGTTTTTGGGAGGTCGTTACTAATGCGGGTGTGCGGCGCATACTTCCTTCGTAGTTTGCGGTGGAAGTAAAAGCGTCATAAACTAAGTCTGATGCTTATACATGCATACATAAATTTAATTATAAGCATATTTTGGGGGCAAGGGAACTGCCAGGTAGGCATAGAAATGGGAGGCGATGATTCTCTCGTCAATGTAGGCCCAATTCGAATATAGTCAAGATGGTAAAGAGGCGTTCCGTACATGGTGGCCTCCCCACGATTGTTTTACCTGAATCCGCCTATGGCATAATTTGTTACATTGAACAATATACAGCAACAAAGCCCACATGTGATGTGACGCTTCCACCGTCCCAAACACTAAGGAAAAGCAATATTTTCATCTGCAAAATTCTCTCCATTTTTTATCCTGGGGTGCGGGCCTATGATTTTCATTTTTGTTAGCTTTTTCCTTTTAGCCACATAGAAGAGAACATGAGCGGACGTTGGAAGCTCAAAACCGTTTTTGGCAATGGCAAATTCGGTTGTCGAAATCAACATGGCGCACATGACCTTGTCAAAAAAAAAAAAAAAAATATACCACCCTGGCCCTTATTTTTAGTACAAAAAAGCAATTTCCGGGGTCTAACAGAAAGATTTTCGTCAGACCGAATCGAATGGGTGTTTGTCCCATCGAAATCGGCCGAGCGGTTCTCGAGATCTCTGGGGGAGGGGCGGAATCTGCCCCCCCCCCCGCAGGTTAACGTAATTCTGGCCGCCCGCAGGGAATAGGGTTAAAGGATTTATACTCTATTAGAACAAGACGAATGACTTGAAAGAGCTGAGCAATGCGATCCATGCAGCGATCAACAGCATCTCTCGGGAGAAATGCGCTGGAGTTGTCGAGAAGACGAAACGCCAGATAGATTGTGCGCCACCCGAAATGGGGGACACGTAGAAAATGCGTGGATGTAGTGTTTGTCGCATGCTATGAGTCGATGCTTATGACAGATTCAAACTTTATTAATGAAGCTTCCTCTTTTGGTTTGTATCGGACATGAACTGTTTGAGATATACGAAAAACAAATGCGGTGATAACAGCTTCTGGGACACCCTGTATATCTGAGCACCCAGGCCTGGCAGGACCAGATGGGTCACATTGGTGGGTTGATCCAACATCATTGGTGACTAACTGGTGTCTCAGACAAATGTCAGTGACAGGAGTCAAATATTGTCCTCTGACTATCTATTGAGGCTTATAACTATTTTTTTACTTATTCTAAATCTTAAAAGAAGACAAAAACAATTAAATTGGTTAATTATTGTCACGTAGTTACATACCTGCCATTTTGCTTGTAAGACAGTAAGGTTTGAACAGTATCTCCCAGCTCCTGGTCTGACTGAAGAAGCTGCAAAAGCTCCTCATTTGACAAGCCTTTGCTGACCAGTTTAATAAGATGCTCTTCCTGACCAGGAGATATATGTCTGGAATGAGGAAAACAGATCCTTATACATGACACAAAAAGACACTTTTATAAGTGAAAAGTATGTTTTCATATGTTGCATAAATACATTTAAAAAGTAATTTTTTGAATGCTATCAAAACTTTTTACTATTTTGCTACTTCATTACTGGTTCTCTAAAGAATCAACTATAAAATATATTGCAGGGGAGCTTATAAGCCAAGACTGAATAAAAACTTTACAGGACCATCAAATATTGAAGTATAAGAAATATTCATATACATCTACAATAATGGTGATAAACTATACCTAAAAACAGACATATTTAAGGAAGTAAAACAATAAGTTTGTCAATGGAATCAACATAAATTTCAAGTTTAAAGAACAGAAGACAAGAACATTAATCATATCATTACAGTGTTGGAAAAGTTAATGTGTGTTCGTTTTTAGACCACAAACAAATGTTGTACTCCCAAATTATGAAATATATAAATTGATTTATGTACTCCTCATGACTATTTAATGTGAAACTAATAAATGTGTTTGTTTAAAAAAAGGAAATAAGGTTGGTATTTCATCATTATTCATCATTAATATATCAGTATTTCTTAATTATGGCCAGATCAGATCAGATCAGATTAGTTTTGTACTCTTCTATTGCAAAGATATGTACTCCTACACCAACAACAAAAAGAAGAATTCCCACCCTGAATCATTACCATATAAATGATGGTCTAGAATACTACCAACAACTACTAAAAATCAGACAACCAGTAATGCCTGACATGACATGCTAATGGCAGTGTTCTTTTGTTAA
>VOPJ01002594.1:0-45103 GCA_014673585.1 Semibalanus balanoides
GTCTCTACTTTTTAGCGAGGATGTGTGGCTTTTAACCCGCGCTTGACCGGGGTCTCAGCCGAACACCATTGACTGAGGGGAATATTGCCCCTCGTTATCTCCGGAACCGATGATCGTATAGCGAGACGCGGAAGGCGGCGTTCGAAATCTCCCGTTGAGACATACTCTAAGGCATATTCGCAATTGTAGAATTGAGGTCACATATCAGGTCAAGGTCGGGTCAAAGTTAAAATCGATACATTTGAGTTTATGGACACTTCTTTCCATCCAGAGCGTTTGATTGCAACCAGATCACCCAAAGTGCTCCAAAGGGTATCATACACATCTCACATGAGCTAAAATTATTTTTTTAATTGCAAAAGTTGAGGTCACAGATCACAAAAAGGTCACTATCCACAAAATATTTTCGAAAGTCACATGTTTGATGATCTGTTTTTTACGCAGAATTTGATAGTGGGAATTATTTTACCATTTGAACTCATCTAAGCGAGGTTAATGTCAAGCTCAGGTCAAGTTCAGGTCACGTAAGGCCAAAATTTGAACTTGATTATTAACAAAAATGCATATTTCTAGATCAGGTTTATCTCAGAAACATAGTGCTGACATGTATTTGTATTTATTTATCTTATTAATGAAAAAAAGTAATATCAAAATTTGACGTCCTGACCTACCATACTTAGAGAGCAGACATGAACCTGGATCCGGGATCCAGCAGAGTTCTGGACCTCTGTGTCCTGTCCTGTGTCCTAGGATCCACATTGGACACCGGATCCAGGTACACATTAAGCCAAGAGATCTACAAAGATCCCAGATCCTGATATATTTTATGCTGAGGGATCCACTGAGATCCCAGATCCAGCTTCGGAATTCAGGCACGCTGGTAGGTACCAATTTTTTGCTAATTTGATCATATTTGAAAATAAATTGCAATATCTAGGCTTGCTCATAGTAACTGCAAATTGCCTTGTAAGTTACGAGGAAATTTGCAGTTACTAATTATCTACATAATACATACTACATGTGCAAAATAGAGACCACAAATTTTGATGCCAGTCCCTGCAACTTGTGTTTCAATGTCTAAGGCAGGTTTTAAATTAGAGATCCACTGAGCTGAGATCCCAGATCCTGAAGCATTTTACGCCGAGGGATCCAAAAGGATCCCAGATCTTCATGTATTTTACGCAGAGGGATCTACTGGGATATAGGATACTCTTCATGCATTTTATACTAAGGAATCCATTGGGATACCAGATCCTACTTCGGGACACAGGTACAAGTCTGTAAGGAAGCCATAATTAAGTCAGACACAAATATATTGCTTTGGAATTTGGTTTGGGTGTTTTTCTGATGTGATTCTCCGACATATATACCTTTTTTAACATCTTTGAAAGTTTGATTTTGTTGGCCATTTCCCCCCCGTAAAAGACTTTTGATTCTTTGTGGGTCAAAAATGAACATTTTCATAAATCCTAGATAGCCATTATGTAGGTCAAGCAAATTTGAATGTGTCGTTTTTTGTTTGCATTTCAGTCAAAACGTGGTCTTTGTACGACCTGTTGAAGTTAAAATGATTTTATCGTCAAACTCGTGTGTAGTGACGGCACAAAATTGGTTATATCTAAAAAAAAATGCTGTTCTTTGCCTTCACACAGAAGATGTAAAATTTATGTGGTAGAGCGTGCCAAAAGTTTGGCGTTGATAACGCCATTGCATTTTGAGCTATCACAAAATCTCGTCAGGGGCAATATTGCCCCCCTCTCCCGGTCAAGTGCGGGTTAATTTTGCATCAATCTTAACCTGACTAAGCTAGAATAAACCGTCTTGCCCATGAGAAAGGCGCTGAGATTGTGAATAGATGACAAATGACGGGAACATGGACCATATTTAATTCACTTATATCTGAACCATAAAATCCATCAAATCACACAGTAATAAGCGATGTCCAGTGCCAGCAGTTGTATGGCAGTGACTGTGCTGTGTAGGTAGATGTGGGTAACGGGTACCAATATAATAATAAATGACCTGAATAATGACTCGAATCCGTAGATTTTCTCTGTAATGGACTCATTCCACGGAAAAGAGATATACCCTCCTCTCTTCTCATTCCATGGATATCCAAATTGCTTCCAAGCAATAAAAATGTACTACCGATGCCAGAATGGTTCTGTTGTTGCTTTTCGGTCACCGACAGGGGACGGGATGCCCGTAGTTTTATAGTTTGCAACTGGGTAGGCAAATTATCGCCACTGGGTGGGTATTTTGAAGCACTGGGTGCCGTGGGCATTTGCCCACCCAGTGGTTTAACTTTTAATTGGTTAGACAATTTAACAGCAATTTTAACACCATCGTGCTTTTATCGTAAAGACGCTTTGACACGATGTAGGTATTAATGGTGAACTGGTTAGGTCAACTTAAGAATTTGACCTCAGGTCAATGTCATGTGGTGATCCAGGTAGGTCATGCTGCATTGGGGTAACGTGACTCGACGAGACAAACACATTGGTGTCACTTGCACGTCTAAATTTTTACTCTATCAAGAGTTATTGGCGAAAAGATGCTGGTGACCTGAAATGACCTCAGCCCACTGGCGGATCCAAGGGGAATCAAGGGCAAATGCTCCCCCTCCTCCCCCAACCGCCTGAAATCGGCGCAAGTTTATACATTTCCCGATTTAGAAGGAGATTTACGCAACTTTTACCAAGGAAAGTTTATTTCAAAACGTCTAGCAATGCATAAGGAAGCGAAATCCGATGAGTTTTATATTTTGATGGACCTTTTCGGGGTGATGCCACCCATGGCGCCAAAAACTAAATCCTAGATCCACCAATGCCTCAGCCGACCTTACAGAAGTCCCTGAGCAATAATTATATCGGGGTCATCAACAATGAGCTAAAATAGTATGATTCTCATTCTGAAATAGTTGACAGGATCCAATGCATGTTCTCTGAAAAGAAAGCATTTGTATATTTTTAATAAAACGTAACCTTGATGACCTCTGGTGACCTCAATATTGGCCTGAGCCAAATAACTTCCACGTAAATTCGAATGACCCTATAAAGAGCTTTCGAACGCTGTTTTGCCCGTCTTGCTTGTCTTTTTCGTTTTCGAGTTAGAGGGTGGGACCACAATGGGACTTAACACGCTGTTCATGCCGGCTAGCATACGTCATGTGCCGCTGACGTCACGACCAATCAGGCCTTGAGAGCCTGTTTTGGTCCGGAATGGCCTACGTTGTTATAGAGCGTTGGTCCGACCCGTGACCGGTCGGCTGAGGGTGGTGGGCAGAGTCGAGGGTGGCACTACAGAGCAACCAGGGCCCTGATCGCTCTGTCAAAAGAGCAGGCGCAAGCTTCCATAGAGCCTATGCTTAAGAAAGCTGATGGCAGGGCCGTACTACCATGGCCCTGATCCAGTGGGGCGCACCATACGGGGCGGGGTGGCAGACTGCCACGCCTTGCCGTGACAACAGGGTGGCATTGCCACCCCTGAAAATTTTGGGCCACCGTCACAATTCCGCGAGCTGTTTTTGTGCCCAAATTGTAGATCCGCCCGCTGTGAACAATAATGGGAAGTTATCCCTTCGTCGACAAATGTATTTTTTTTTTGCGAACTTGAGCATGATTTGTTATTCAAACTATTCTATCCTTAGTTCATGATTATAATATTAGCCAATTTAATCGAAATTTAGCTCTGCATCGGGTAATCCAACTTGACTTATAGCCGAGAGCAACGCCAATGCAACAGTTGTGCCGCGCCACTGGGCGGGGCTGGACAGGCGGCGGGCAACGGGCAGAACAGGGCCACGCATGACGGGACAGGGCAGGAACATAGGACAGAGCGGAGCGGAGGGAGCAGTGCAGGACATGAAGGTAAGGAGCAGAGGATACAGGCAGGACGATTGAAGGTAAGGGCAGAAGGCAGGCACGAGCAGGGTCAGTAGGCAGGGCAGAGGCAGGGCAGAGGCCCGGCAGAGGCGGTGCAGAGGCGGGGCAGAGGCGGGCAGAGGCAGGGCAGAGGCGGGGCAGAGGCGGGGCAGAGCGGGGCAGAGGCGGGGCAGAGGCGGGGCAGAGGCAGGCAGAGGCAGGGAGGGCAGGGCAGAGGCAGGGCAGAGGCAGGGCAGAGGCAGGCAGAGGCGAGGGCAGAGGCAGGGCCAGAGGCAGGGCAGAGGCAGGGCATAGAGGCAGGCAGAGCAGGGCATGAAGGCAGGGCAGAGGGCCCCAAAAAGGCAGGCAGGGCCGAGGCAGGGCAGAGGCAGGGCAGAGGCAGGGCAGAGCAGGGCAGAGGCAGGGCAGAGGCAGGGCCGAGGCAGGGCAGAGGCAGGGCAGGAGAGCAGGCGGCAGGCAGAGCGCAGGGCAGAGAAGGCAGTCAGAAGGCAGGCAGGGCAGAGCAGGCAGGGCAGATCGACCGCAGGCAGCGGCATGAGGCAAGGCAGGGCAGAGCAGGCAGGGCAGAGCCAGGCACAGGGAGAGCGGCCAGGGCAGAGCAGGCGGGCAGAGCAGGCAGGGCCAGAGCACGCAGGGCAGAGCAGGGGCAGGGCGAGCAGGGCAAGAGCAGGGCAAGATGCAGGGCAGAGCAAGGGGCAGACGCAGGGCAGAGCAGGGCAAGCGCAGGGCAGAGCAAAATGGGGGGCCCAAGAGCAGGGCAGAGCAAGGGGCAGAGCAGGGCAGAGCAGGGCAGAGCAGGGCAGAGCAGGGCAGAGCAGGGCAGAGCAGGGCAGAGCAGGGCAGAGCAGGGCAAGCAGGGCAGAGCAGGGCAGATGGTGGAGCCAGGGCAGAGGCAGGGTACGACAGGGCAGCGGCAGGGCACGACAGGGCAGAGGCAGGAAGGGAAGGGCAGACACGTAATATTTTAATTTAAAAATATACTAACCCCTGCACAGCCGGGGTTTGCGCCAACCACGGACTGTCGGGAGGGTGAGGGTGGGGTATCTTAGGGGATCCCCAAGGACTCTTAAAAAACAACGGTGTAGCGATAAGCGAAAACACGTAGATAGCTCGAGACAAGTTCTACTCGAAAGTAACCGAACGTTTGTTTTGGCTGTCTTGACATTAATTAACTTGCATTTGTATACCAATTATGAGATAACAACGAAATCATAATATTGTATTCGGTACTTTACCTCTCCCCACCGCAACATTCAAACCGGCGCACCACCCGCAACCACATCACGACAAACCCGACGCTGGTTCCGCGCGTGGCTAGTGGTTCCCCTAGGCACTAATGGACCCCCTACAACATTGTACAACCAGTTACATACGCAAGAAGCGAGTAATGCTCGTTTCCTCAATACTCGTTTCTTTCTCCTTTTTCCTATCGACGTACGCCAATGGTTCCAAGATTAATTAGGTACCTACCATAAGCTAATTATTTGCTCATTATAATTTGTCTAGCACTGACATGTAGCAAGGACTTTTCTCAGGAGGGGGGGGCACATCGGTGGTAGAATAAAATTTTGCTCCTCAGCTATATGTTCTTGAAAGGGGTAGGGTCGAAAATAAAATAATCTCGTTTTATTTAGAGTAAAAATATATCGCTCAGTGAGGAGGGGGTGCTACACTGCTACATATATCGCCTTGGGTGCTACGTCCCTGGTCTTTCATCTTTCAACGCATCACATACCTGTTATTTCATCGTGAGGTGCTATACATAATTTATTTGTTCCGCATAAAATAAAAAGTGCTTAAATATTATGAAGGCTTAAAAATGAATACCCATTAGCTAAATAAACAATAATAATTAATTAATAAATAAACAGGACGAAATGTGCTCGGTTTTAGTCTTGTTTGTCGCAAGCCAGGGGCGGGTCCATGATTCTTCGAAGGGAGGAGGCTGGGCAAAGGGGCGCATTTTTGGGGAACAGGGGTCATTTTTCAGGGACCAGGGGCGCATTTTTCGAAGAACAGGGGCGTATTCTTCCGGGAACAGGAGCGCATTTTTTCCGGGAAATTGGGGCGCCGTATTTTCAAACCTGGGTAGATCTAGGATTTTTTCCGATGAGGCTGCGTTTTTGCCGTCATGAGCGGGCGCCAAATGTTAATTAATAACAACACTAAATTCCTGATAAAAACGCAAATTTCTCATGATTACCCTATTATATTTGTATTTCTGAAATATAAATATATTAAACAAATATAATTTAGCTTTTTGAAAGTGTCTCAAATGTAAGTATGACGTCCCGTCATTAGAACGTATATTCAAATGGCGATCATATATTACTCTAACCCTAAGTCTGTCACGGCTAGGTCACTCACATTTTTGTCTCTGGCCGCCGAAATAATACACCTTCTATCTAGTCTCTCCCCTGCCGTCACGGTCTGCCCATAAGGCGGCATATGGCTAGGGGGCGACACCATGGCCATGATATAAGGGCGGCATCCGATCATGCAGCAAACGCAATTATTGAACCCGTACAGCCAGCCTATTTCAGCGCCTCCGGCGCGAACTGGTCTGGCTACGAGCACCCTTCCACGCCTTCGGCGCGTCGGGACCAAAGGGGGGCGGCCGCCCCCTGCGTGGTGGACACAGAGGGGCGCGTCCGCCCCTGCCCGTCGTGAGCTTTTACTAATTATAGTATGTTAAACGTCCGTGACACTTTTCCCAGCAGAGGATACATGCGTACCTACTCAGTTAATTTTGCCACCCCTGGCAAAAATCCGTGGCGCCGCCCCTGCCCTGATCGCTGTGTCAAAAGCGCAAGCGCAAGCCCCATAGCACCTAATGGTAGCACGGCCCTGCCATCGCCCATCAGTCTCTATGGAAGCTTGTGTTTGCGCTTGCGGCACGTCGAGCAGGGCCATACGCTTTATGGAAGCTTGCGCTTGCGCTTTTGACAGAACGATCAGGGCCCAGGCGTCATGCCTCTATCCGAGCTGGCTTTAACATTACGAGTAAATGGAAAGTGCCCTAAATTTTCGTTTGAGACTAGCCAGCCTTTAGAAATAATAATGAGCGCAGGGCATGAAACGTCCATTGCGAGAAATTCGCGCATGCCAGTTGATCCATTCAAAAGTTATCGCCAAAAAAATAGGCTTCCAAGCAGTTTGCCGTTGAAAACTTAGTCACCTGTCCTGCGATGACCTGAGGTCGAAATATTTCGTATAATGTAAGCGATTGATGTGAGAGGAGCTGTGATAACATGGCGGCGATGCTCGCGGCCATTTTTCCTATATCCCTGAAACTCATTAGCCGGTGGATATCTGACCTCTCAGTGCGAATGTTAAGGTAATGTTAGACTGAATTCGTAACCCAAGATAATGTACAAACACATCCAATGTCGCATAAAACTACAGTAGACGCCGCTTATTAAACCCACGGTTAATACGCCCAGCCGCTTATTACGCCAAAGTTGGCCCGGAACGGAATTTCCTGTTCAAAACTAGGGGCAGAAACTTCACTTATAACGCCCACACTTCGGTTATAAAGCCCAGTTCTGCACGCGCTAAGTCATCGTGTCGCCCACTCCTGCCGGCTCTACACGTGTACAAGCGGCCACGGTACCGCGGTTTTTGCTCTGTGTCATGCCTCAGTCAGGCCGCACTGTGGCGTGTTGAAGCATGCATGCGACGGTCGCGAAGGAGGGGCGCCGCACCACTGCGCTGGTAAAAATCTGTCTTTTTGGTTGTTTTTGCGACCATATTAGGAACTTCGGATAAACCACCCATCGGTTATTAAGCCCAGATATGCTTAGTCCCAAGGTGGGCTTAATAAGCGGCGTCTACTGCATAAAGGTAAAAAAGACCGGATTCGTTGTTAATTGGACTAGAAAATGACTATGGTACACTGATATGTGTCCTTCCAGTCACTTCCAGCGCCGTGCTATTATGAAAATGGAATTGTAATGGGAATCTAATAGTTTACGGAAAAATATTAACAGCAATCCGACATTATACCTATATACCTATTAACACTGATTATTAAAGAGAATGTTTCACCTCTGTATTTGTTTTGAACTCAGATAGACATTGTCTTTGCCCACTACTGAAAAGCATTATATACCAAAACCATTTGTCCCAAAACTTAACCGTTTTAAGCAATTTAATTTATAATTTGCAAAAGGGGTCTATGCAAGTGTCGCCGCTGATTGGCTGACAGCCACTTCAAGATTGTTGGTCCCGGGAGAAAAAACGACTTGTATTTCTCGAGCCTTGACTATATTACCTGCTGCGAGTACGATAACAAAATACTTGTTTGTATTTAAGTCACCATAATTGCCTTAAGAGATTGACGTAGACTGATGGAAAAGATTGATGTCAATAATGACGTCAGTGTCCCAAACTTAAGAAACAAAATAATTTGTAAAGGTTAAGTGACTTTTCGAGAGAGAGAAAATATAATCACCATCGTTTGCAGCAGCACTTACATAATATTGTGTACTACAACCAGCGTATATTTGACAACTTTCAGAAAGGTGAAACCTTCTCTTTAATTAAGCTTTGACACAAATCAAGCATATCTTAGGAGCAAACCTTACAAACCTCCAAGTCCCCTAAATCTATCGTATATCCCAAAAAGCGGATCTTCCGCCTAACGATCCACCGATCGGGCCTCACGCCTTGAGACAGCCCCTACAGCCCGGTGCCGGCGTCGCCCGCCGCGGTAAGTGCCCGCAGCAGCTCACCCACCAACAGCAGCGGGCCGGCAGCCGGGCGGTGGGCTGCCTGTAGGCCCAGTTAACGTCGGCGGGTGGCAGCGGACGGCCGCGGGCGATGCCGGCGCCGAATTCGGCGGCAGCGGGCGCTTCCCCCGGCTCGGCCAGCTGAGCGCACATGGGGAGACGCTCTCTGGTGCCAGTCGCCGTCGGCGACGAGGTCCGCGAGACATGGGGCAAGAAGGTCGACTTCCTCCTCTCCGTCATCGGGTTCGCCGTCGATCTGGCCAATGTCTGGCGCTTCCCCTACCTCTGCTACCGAAATGGTGGAGGTAAGACTCTAGTTTCCCCTACCTCTGCTACCGAAATGGTGGAGGTAAGGTTCTAGCTTCTCTACCTCCGCTACCGAAATGGTGGAGGTAAGGTTATAGCTTCTCTACCTCTGCTACCGAAATGGTGGAGGTAAGACTCTGGTTTCCCCTACCTCTTCTACTGAAATGGTGGAGGAAAGGTCCTTTATAGTTTATCTTACCTCTGCTACCCAAGTGGTCGAGGTAAGGCACTATTTTCTCTCATCTCGTCTGCAGGAGTGGCGGAGGTAAGATCTCAGAGTGTCTATTAACTTTGATACCGTGGTGGCAGAGGTAACGATCTAGCTTCTTCTGCCTCTGCTACCGCAATGTCGGAGATAAGGCACTGTTTCTTCAATATATTCTGTCGTTGCAATGGGTTAAGGTGAGGTTCATGGTGCTTCGACAGCCTCAATAGCAGACGAAATTGAGCCGTCATTTCAATCTATTTAATCTCGTCGAACCGTCCAGCTATTTCCCTCCGGTGATATGAAAGGTTTTCATCTTCTCGTCTCTGTTTGGCGATTCTGAGCTTCTTTTGTCCATTTCTAATTGCACGGATAATAATTGAGGTGTCTGTGGCCTGACGGCATTTAGACCGGGAAGCCTAAGCTGTCGCTTGGTTATATTGGCCATTTTTCACTTGTCTAGTAATTGATTGCTGGATAAATATTTCGTAAATGCGTGTTGATAATATTCTTTAAACAGTGTACCGCTTATGTAATATGTAATCCATTTGTGTCATGTGTCGCTCAAACATCCCAAACGCCATTACCTAAGGCCCTCTATATCTTAGGTGGTAAACCATGGGTCTTCAAAGAAAACCCCAGCGACAACTCTTGTAAGCCAAACTAGCGCAGGTGATTCACAGAGAGTCGGGGCGGTGGCTTAATGGCCGCCACAGGGGCTCATGCCCGATGGTAGGTGGCCGCCAGTCCTGGGTTAAAGGAAATAGTTCACCTTCAACGTGGCTTTTGAACTGAGATAGCAGTTTTGTAGCTCGGGTTGAAAAACCCTAATTGCAAGTTTTCTGAGCTGAAAGCTCCAGCCGAATATATTTGACTTTTTGTCGAAAGAATGTGGGCCATAAATAAGGAATGTCAAGAATGTGGGCCTCACACACCTGGGCAGAGGCTTACAGTAATCTTACGCGACTACTTTATACTATCTGCTTGGCTGAGCCACGTTTGACGTTGCGGAGAGTACGCATATAGTTTTGATAAAATTAATAATGCACTTCCTTCTGTCCTGAATCGGCGCGATGTGTGGCTATTTTTGGCATTATGAAAAGAAGTTGTATTTCAAAATATAGTCAAATCGTGTTTGAAAAAAACAATCCAAGATGAACTATTTTATTTAACGAGAATATGGCAGAGCTTAAATGATTGGCAGTCGAGAGAATAAGAAGCGATCTGAGCGTGTCTGCTTCCTTTCAGTCATTCACTGCTTCCTTTCAGTCACTCGCAGTATGTGAATGGTGAACACTGCACAAGCACTATGATGTGAATTGATACGAGCCCCTTACTCCTAATGTGTTCCTATCTGAACTTCATAAGTAAATGTATGTACACTGTACAGTAGGGTGAGTCGTAAAAACCAAAAGTTGGAAATTTACAAATGGAGGGTGCGGAAAAGATGAGGTGGTCAATTCTGAGTATAAAGCAATATTTTTTTGAAAAAAAATAATAAACTTACCTTTTCAAAATTTTGAGTTTGTAAAAGCCGTTTTGACCCAAAAAACACAAAAACAGCCTTTTCATTTGACATTTTAAAACGACAATCCTTTATATTTTCTGTTCAGAAACATAGCCATAATGCTTTTAAAGAACCTGTAAAGCAAATTCAGTCCACCACGTAAAACAAAATGGCAGTTAAAGCATGCTTTAGGCGTGGTAAAAACTAGTAATTAGACCTAAATGAGTCCTGTGACTTATTTGTGTCGTCATTAGTGTCGTCCTTCAGTGTGCTGCTATAGAACTCTCTGCACGGACGTGCTGACCGTCCCGTCTGTCAGGGGACAGACCTTCGACAAAGGGGGAACGTCATCCCCAGGGGCCCCCTCAGCAAAGGGCCTTCAAACAAATATAGCGAAAATACAAATCTCCCCGGATTTAAGCCACTATATTTTGCAGGGCCCGCGAAAAGTCGCATGAAGGGACGTCACCGATAATTTTTTAGTGAAAAAGTCGGCCCAATGGGAGGGCAAGTGCCCTCTGTGCCCCCTGCCTGGCGACTGCTCCCCTGCCGTCTGTACAGGGCAGTGTCGTCCTTCATTGTGGTGCGGTGGGTCTCTCTGCACAGACGTGATGACCACCATGTCTGTACAAGGCAGTATCGTTCTTCAGATTGGCTTGCTGTGGACCCTCTCTGGCAGCAGATCGTACATGACCACCCGCCTGTACATAACCTAGGTGTCGTCCTTTCAGTGTCTGCTGCAGGGCCTCTCTGCACAGACGTTGGATGACAGCCCGTCTGTAACAGGTGGTGTCGTCCTTCAGTAGTGCTGCTGGGTTCTCTCTGCACAGACATGCTGACCATCCCCGCCTGTACAAGGACAGTGACGTCCTTCGTTTGCGTGCTGTGGTCCTCATTCCAAGAATGCTGGACCATCCCGTCTGCACAGGCGGTGACATCCTTTATTTGCTTGCTGTGTCCTCTCCGCATAGACGTAGTGAGACCGTGCCATCTGTACAGACGCGTGTTCGCTCTTCCAGTGTACTGCTTGGGCGTCTCTGCACGACGACACAGGACCACATGGCTTGGTCTGCACTCGTCTGTATACAGGTGCGGTTGTAGTCGTTCCTTCTGTGTGCTGCTGTGGACCTCTCTGACAGAGACGACACGGTAAGGGACGACACCACCCTGGGGCCCCTGTGCAGACGGGCGACGTTTGCACGTTCTCTGCAGAGGAGCCAAAAGCGCAATGAAGGACGACACCGGCCTTTGTACAAGACGGGACAGTCAGACGTCTGTGCAAAGAGGTCCACAGGCAGCAACAATGAAGGACGACACCGCGCTGTACAGACGGACGGTCTCACGCTTCCAGGAGAGGCCACAGCAGCACATAAAGTGACCCACCCTGTATGTACCCAGACGGGTGGTCAATTACGTCTTGCAGAGGTCCACAGCCACATACTGAATAACGATAACTTGACTTGTACAGACATGGTGGTCATCATGTCTGTGCAGAGAGACCCACAGCAGCACAATGAAGGACGATGCCCTGTACAGACGGCAGGGGAGCAGTCACCAGGCAGGGGGGCACAGGGGGCACGTGCCCCCCCCCCACTAGGCCGACTTTTTCACTACAAAATTATCGCCATGTTGTTTCCATGGAAAATCATGGAAACAACATGATTTTCCAGTGTCTGGCGCATTGCTATTGCTAATTGTCGTCACTACATCAAGTGCTTGAATAATAATACACTTTTGCATACAAATATCTAGAGAAATATAAATTTATATGTAAATTGGAGTGCATCACAATGCTCAGCACATTTTTCTTATTATTTTGCAAATACTCACCAAACAACCTGCAACTAGTCCATTGCCATCCGCAGACGTAAGTGTGCATTTCGTAATATTTTACAATGAGTATTATCAGTTATTCATGCAAGTAAGACCGCACTGTATTAGGTGCATACGCCAAATAACTCCCCGACTGTGTTTGTTGGAACAAGGCAATAAGCCTGACATGTCCGTGCGTGACGCACGATTAGTATTATTGTCTGTCCACCCTCTTTCTGCGGTACAAATATGCCGCATAAACACGCCGGTGCAGTACATATAGTTTGTCTTTCACACGCACGTCCATACGCACGCAGGCAGGCTTGTAATTTAAGTAGAAAACAGGTGCAGTAGGTCTAGAGACCCGGATCTCCCTGGTCTGCAGATGTGTTCAAATAATCATTCATTTTAATACGATCCTATTAAGTTATCACTCACACTGTTTTGATTTCTAAGTTCGCTCTTGATTACGATATAAACATTGGCAACAAAACCATTTATTTTGATATTGGTATATCCATGTAAATATTACAGAAAATAGCAGGATAAATAACTTACCTGATATTGGACAGAAATGTTTGGAGATATGGAGTCCCGGAAAGCCTGATCTCGCACCGGGGGAGAGCCTAGGAAGCCGCATGGTTACCAAATATACCAACCATTCTATAAATATAATGTTTATGACTTGAACCTATAGGATAAATGCAGATTAGCCGTTTTCACGATGGATTATTTTGCGCGAAATGTTTTAAAACATCTTAAGATGTTTTGAAATGTTGTAGTATGCAAGTTTTAGTATACTTATTCTTTCTTTAACTACGCAAATTTTGCGAGCGATTTTTGTCTTGAAATATATCTCCGAATTGTGTTATATGTTGGTAAGAATATAGCATGTTACAAAATTGCGGTTTGTGGTAAATAGCAAGATAATTATGTATAGGTTAGCTGTGATCTTCAACCTTCTGGTCTTCACCACTGATTTCTTTTCAGAACATCTGAAAACATACGGTCTCGGGCACCGCTATGGTCACTCAACAAAGCAAACTCCCTTGACTATAATGGACTCGCCTCAGCGATCGTTTCTAAGACGCATTATTGCGCATGCGAAGGCAGGGACCTGTGATCCATGACGCTTACCAGATTGAGTAACTATATGGCGATATGCTTAACTGAACGTCAGGACTTGGACGCACATGTCCTTTAGAAACGAACAATGTTGTATCATAATCCTGTAAAGAGCTCATTTAATGGTTTTCCATAACTCTTGATAATAAGATAATTTATCGCCTTATATCAGCAAGACTATTTGTCTTGGAATATACGTATGCTTTAAAACTTTCAATACTAAACATTTTTCAAAACATCTTAAATGTTTAAAACATTTCGCGGCAAAATAATCCATCGTGGAAAACGGCTATTATGTGTATATGTATTATGTACAGTCTGTTAATATGTATTATTTTTTAGTTTCTCAAACTCATTCTGATTTCACTTCTGCGTTGCAGTAAAGGCTGATTTAAGAAACATGTGTTTACCATATTGCCAGGGATATCAAAATACATTAGCCGGGAAGGTGATACAACTTGGTACAACGAAAAAGCTCTAGGGCAAATTTTGTTGTACCAGAGCGCTGAAACCAGTGTTGTGTGATGAAAATTCTGACTGGAATTCTGAAAGCTTGTCGATTTGCTTCAAGGCTTCTCAATTTTATCGAATCAAAATTTTAACTATGAAAGAAATATTCTTTGCTTGTAAGGGCCTAGTTAAATTAAACATGATTGAAAAATATGAAAAACACACATTGAATGACTTAATGGTAATAATAATTACCACACGGGCGGCCGATAAAATAATTTCTTTAGGACCGAGTTCGTTGTTGGATTTTTCGCCCGAAGACCGAAGGTCGAGGGTGGAAAATCCTTACACGACCGAGGTTCTAAAAGAAATTATATCGGCCTAAGTTGTATTTATTTTATATATGGTTCTACCTCGCTTGTTGAAAATGTGTACAAATGTTTGTAAAAATGTAATGCCCGCGGGACCGGAAAGCTTTGACAATTGACATAACGCTTGATTTTTCTGGAGAGCTGAAAACCTTTTACCACATGCGTCTGCGCTAATGCTAAAAACATACTGAGATCATATGATAAATATCCCCACTCGGCCGGAATAAATTGTCAAGACCTCTTGCTTTCTTGATTTTTTGACCTCGGCCTTCGGCCTCGTTCAAAAATCAAGAAGCACCTCGGTCTCGACAAAAATTTATTTACACCGGCCTCATGCGGTATTATATAGTACCAACCTAGGTAGGTACCACATGTTCCCTTAAATCAGTCCTTCGTGCATACAGAAGTGAAATTAGATGAGTTTTAGAAGCTAAAAAAGGGACGGCACATACTAGTGGTGCCAGTTGCATAAAATATTTGCCCAATGTCCCACCGATGTCCAAGACCAGGTCAGCCATCCGTCCGAAACTGTCCGAAAATAATTATTTGTCAGAAATTCGCCCGAAAGCAGAAAAATGGATGATATGGAATGTTAAATATCCAGTGCATCATCCCCAATATATGCATAAATATAGGCGTTTGTGTCAAATGATGCTACATGTAAGATATCCGACAGCCACAATCATCATATATCCATTTTTACACGGACAAACATTTATTGATAAAAAAAAACAGTCAAATGATTTTCACGACATGCCATGCTTGGGCATTGGATGTTCAAAAATGTCAAAAAAAATATGCATATGTCCGACGGACATCCGAATTGTCCGTCCGAAAACCGAATCGGTCTTCGGACGAATTCGAAATTCCGAAAACGTTTGCAACGATTGGCACCACTAACACCTACTATACCGGCTGTACATTAGGGTGAGTCGTAAAAGCCAAAAGCTAGAAATTCACAAATGGAGTGTGCGGAAAAGATGAGGTGGTCAATTCTGAGTATAAATAGGCGTATCCAGGGGGCCAAAGGGCTATGAATATGCCAAGGCCTTGCCTCCCCCCCCCCTTCAGGTCCTGAAACCGCAATTTTCCCTACCCAAAACAGCCGGACGTACAACAGTGGATTGCTGCACGGCTCGCTCTATCTCCCCTGGTCAACAACTTTTGCGACTGTGACTGCGTCCCCCCAGTAAAAAATCTGTGGCGACGCCCCTGCGGGCACCCGGCACATGTCGGCGGGGATGGTCCGCACTGCAGCTCCCACGGCTGTCTTTAGCTGCTTCCTGGTCTGGAGATTCTTCTTAAACACCTATAACTATTTTAGTTACCTATACAGGAAGTTTTTAAGTAGGCTCAACTCCGGGTGCTGCCCTCACTGAAACACTGCCTCAGAAACCTCTTGCAAAATGCAACTGTTCCCTCAATGTTGTTTTGAAATAGCTTCTGTCGGGTCTAAAGCTTGTATGGAAAGATATCTAGATCATCCATATAATCCATTTGGCTGTAGCGATCCGTTAAAATGACTTTAAACTGCCGTTTAGATTATTGATTTAGTCACAAGGCAGAATTCCACAATAGACTATAGTTGCAGGTTACCTAACCCACTGTTTTTACGCATTTAATGGAACGAAAATTAATTCAAAATATTGTATTTATTGTTAATGTAACATAAATTCCTCTTAATTATCAGCATTTTAACTAATTAGTACATTTACGTAAATATAATTATGTTCTCTGATTGGTCGTGACGCAATTTAGCAATAATTCAGGCGATCGAAGTTAACTGAGGTAGTTTGAGCAGTTTGGTTGTCACATTTATTTCTTATATGGAGGTTCATCGAAAAAATAAACATAATTTTTTCCCCACGGAAATCAAAGCACGTGATATGGTGGATTTAAACAGATACAATTTTAAATTAAATTTGAAATTAAATTTGTTATCACGCCACTTAACAGAAGCAAACGCATAACTAAAATTGTGGAGTTCTACCTTGTGACCAAATCAATAATCGTAACGGCAGTTCAAAGGCATGTTAACGGATCGCTACAGCCAGACAGATCCTAATGATAATCTAGATCTCTTTCCATACAAGCTCTGGATCCGACAGAAGCTATTTAAAAACAACATTGGGGGCACGGTTGCATTTTGCAAGTGGTTTCTGCAGGCAGTGTTTCAGTGAGGGCAGCATCTGGATCTGAGCCCAAGCTTAACAACTTCCTGTGGAGGTAGCTAAACAAGTTATAGGTGTTTAAGAAGAATCTCCAGACCAGGGAGCAGCTAAAGACAGCGGTGGGAGCTGCAGTGCGGACCATCCCCGTCGACATGTACCCGTCAACATCTTCGTGAGTAGGAGGTGGAGGGCAGAGCTATGCCCCAGCCGTAACGAGCCTATCTCGAACATGCGCTGTAGATGATGTTAAACGGAACAGTTCATTTTTTTCAAACACGACTTGACTATATTTTGAAATACAACTTCTTTGCATAATGTCAAAAATGGTCATGCATCGCGCCGATTGAGGACAGAAGGACGTGCATGATTAATTTTGTCAAAACTTTATGCGTACTCTCCGTAGCGTCATACGTGGCTCAGCCAATCAGATATTCGAAAGTGGTCGCGTAAGATTACTGCATAGCCTCTGCCCAGGTGTAGAAGGCGCACATTCTTGACATTCTTTATTTATGGCACACATTCCTTCGACAAAAAATCAAATATATTCGGCTGGAGAGAGCCCTTTCAGCCCAGAAAACTTGCAGTTCGGGTTTTTTCAACACGGGCTACAAAACCGCTATCTCAGTTCCAAACCCATGTTGAAGATGAACTATTTCCTTTAAGATGAAGATTTGCGTTTTGAATATAAACAGTAAAAATATCCATGAATTTCTGAACAGTTTGGTGTCAACAGTAATTCAGAGGAAAGCGCTTAACCTTTTGTATTTGCCACGGAAAATGCTGGGAACAACATGCTTTTCTATAGGCCGGAGCAATATTATTGCTAAATGACGTCACTACATCAAGTGCTTTATAAATAATATACTTTTATTTACACATCTCTCGCAAAAAAATGATTTGTATGCAAAATAATGTATATCACGTTTATCAGCGCATTTGTATCATTGATAGTTACACCAAATAAATTTTACTTTGAGCAAACATATGCACTTGAAAGTTATAAATTGATTTAGTGTACAAAGTAACAACTCATGGTTTTCGTCGGCATGATTTGCGCCGGCCAAGCCTTCATAGTCAACGAATTTTGATCTAAGCATTTATTGATATGATAAAGAATGCAGTGATTAGGACGTGCACTCCCTTTTGGCGGATTCGAGAAAAGAGATAATTAACATTGTAATCCAGAGCGCGCCCGCTCGGTCATCGCCCAAAAAGGCGTTTTACTGGTTTTACGATTAAAGACAAATATTCGAAAAGTGTAACAAAACTATCTATACGGCGTATCCCAAAATTGATGAGCGGTTGGTAGTGCTCATGCTTCAACCATCTCCCACGATCGGCAAAAAATATCGAAACCTAATTTTGGGTAATATGCATGTGTCGGTTGATCAGCACAGAAACGCAGCGGCCGACCCGAGCTCAGCCGATTGGTCACGGCAGAGGCACCCAAACAGGCCGTACCACATCCCTTCAATGGTGAAGGAGTGTAAGAAATTGATGCATAACCACGAGGTTGTAAATGGTCAGACGTGCCATGGTCCAGAATAAGGCAGCCAGTGAATCGTATTCACACAATGGTTATAAATGACCGGGCTTGGGCCCAAAACAGAAAGGGGTTGCATATCGTCGAGACGCCTCCTGAAAAATGGGGCATGACGAGCCACAGAAGCCTCTCTGACCTGCATATCGAGACCGTGACCAGACAGTCTTTGCTGTCTACTAAGCCAAAGAAGTGCTGAAAATGGCCCAAACATCATCGATGCTGAGAATTAGGGTGATGGCTTGCCAACCGATGCCAAACTCCTGCCGGACATGTCGAAAGGATTTTTAACCAGATTACGCTCTAGTTAATCACGCCAAGAAGATCAAGAAATGGTGTCGTAGTCACTTTCAGACTTCAGCAGGAAGGGGTCTATCTAACCAGGCAATTGCTCTGACCTGTCACCGATCGAAAATAGATGGGTAGTCGTCAAGGAAGACCTCAACCAGACGAATCCCGCTATCTCAGAGAAGGCCCTGGTACAAAATCAAACTATAAATGCATGGTGGATATTAAACTGCAGCACGCACGCTACGCACGCACGCACGCACGCACGCACGCACGCACGCACGCACGCACGCACGGACACGCACCGCACGCACGCCGCACGCACGCACGCACGCACGCAGACCGCACGCACGCACGCACGCACGCACGCACTCACGCACCGCACGGCACGCACAGCCCACGCACGCACACACCCACACGCACGCACGCCACGCACGCACGCACGCACGCACGCCACACAACACACACACACACACACACACACACACACACACACACTGCAACCTTGATGAGCGAGGTGCTGGAGCGCATGCGGAGTGGTTCCAAGTCTGTGTGGGATTGTGGAGAAAAGATCATGAAGCAATCATATCTTGCTTTTTTATTTAAAGGGATTTGAGTTATTACTTGAAATCGACAGACGTCAACATATATTGCAATTTGCTCTCATTTTGTATGTAGCAATTACAACCAAGAGATATTGCAAGTCAAAGTTGATAAGTGATCCACGCTTCTAACGACCGTTACTCGCAAGTATACTTGGTAACGAATTTCTGTCCCCATTGAATGCCGCACTTCCCTCGTATTGTTTTTTGGTAAAATTGCATGGGAAATATGTTACTACTCTGTCTGGAAATACTCTGTCTATTGTGATTATGTGCCCCACTACCTTAACAATCAACAAACATTAAAAAAGGCAATCAAAGTCCAAATTAGCAGTTATTCTATACTGACAACGACGGCCTAGTTTGTAGTTGACTCCAAATTTTCGCAAATTATTTCATATATTTTCAACATTAGGAGTTTGTTATAGTTTTGTCGCAGGCTGTATATAACAATATGGTTTAGCTTATCATGAGCAATAATGTTTTTTCCTTTAATAAATCACCAAACAACGGGAAAAAATCGCAATGAAATCGGAAGTTCACTTCACTTATGCACCAAACGGCGACGTATTGAGAGTCGGATATTTGTTTACAAACGATTTGTGACACTTCTTGGCGCTGATACGTCGTTTGTGGTTCAGTGGTCAGTGGTCGTTTGTGGTTTTGGTACTCTGAAGGACACCATTGAACAGATTGAAGGATATGTAAATATGTCACGCTTCCAATAGTGGAGAGAAAACACTGATCATGATTTCCACGAATTAAATATATTTACTTTTTTACATTTCTTTAAAAAAGAAAATAACATAAAAGTTGTGATTTTGTTTTTTAAATTGAGACTTGATTGAGCTCCAACAATGAATCACTTCGAATGCAATTATTTGGACAGTCTGTTGAGTGGAGACCACATTTGATATGTGTTCCGAGTATTTTGTTGCGGCTCTGAAGCAAAAGAACACATTGCAGTGTTTCGCGTGCAATTGCAATTCACGCGCAATGGAGCAAGTTATTAAATATTATTCACATTCAACACCATCGCGCGGGCAAAGCGCAACAGTTAATAGCTTCCTTGGAACTACAACGGTATCCAGCACAATACCAGCGCAAATGACATACAAGTTGTTGCTGGAGTTCGTCATAGCATTGGTACTCTGAAGGACGCATATATACCACATCGTCGGCAACGGCAAAACAGCAAAATATCGGCAAGCAGTGCCATAGGACTGTGTTGGTTCTGTAAGGCCAGTTGTGCCTATCTGCCTCTGCTGCCGCGGATCGTCTGTGTGTCTGAGTGTCTGTGTGTCCGTCTGTAGCTGCCAGACGTCTCTGGCGGCCGACTGACGGCTGTTTTCGGCTGTCAGGACTGGCGCGTCCCGATAGCGACGACAGGAGACCCGCCTGTACCCGGTACCGATCAGCGACGATAATGACGCACTGACGACAGCCGGAGACGGCGGCGCCGCAGCACGCCGCTTCCGGACACCTCCCTCCCTCCTCCCCTCCTCCCCAGTCCCTCTCCTCCCCTTTTCGTCTCTCCTCCTCCTCCCCTCCTCCCCAGTCCCCTCTTCGTCTCTCCTCCTCCTCCCCTCCTCCCCAGTCCCTCTCCTTCCCTCTTCGTCTCTCCTCCTCCTCCCCACTCCCGGACCACCCTAGCCCACGGACCGGACCCCACGGCGCCGAGCAACTGAGAAAAACAGACGGTCTGTTAAATCGCGATGAGTGCTGTCAACGACAAAGACGCTGCCACCAGCCACTTCACTCGAGAAATAGCCGATGTAGGAACCGGGATAGTCACTTGACTTGGACGGGAAGTCGGTGAACAGGGTGGCTGATGGAATGATCCCTGTCAGATTATTGGAAACTGACGGCAGAAAGATGTCTGTCGTACATTTAAAGTCGGGGATTGCTTCTTAGCAGCAATTATATGGCAAAGGAAAATATAAATTATCGGATTTATATAGACGACGGACCAGTCGTCGACCCAGACCTTAAGTTGTAATATAAATTTGACAGAAGCTAGAAACAGAATATGATGGATCTGATTTAAAAAAAAATTATTCGCTTGTGGTTTCGTTGGAGAAAAGTTGCACATATCACCATTATGTTTGCTTGTGTTGCCGCATACGGTCAATCTGTTTGAAAAATAGCACATCTTGGATTCGTTTGAGATGATACAATTTTGTGTCGCAGTATCAGCGACACATTTCGTAGTTAGGAGAGGGAGAGAAAGAGATAGGGAGAGCGAAAGAGAGGGAGGGAGGGAGAGGGAAATAGGGAGAGCGCATTAGCATACTATGAAAAGCAGTCGTTTTAATTGTGTACTTTTCCCGGTAGTTTCCAAATTAGCTGCGGGAAAGTATCCGGAACGAATGTTATTGTGTCCAAACCTCGTTTTGTGTTTCTCAATGTATTGATTCGCAAAGTTTTGTTGACCGTTTCAGTGCATAAAATTACAGACTCTTGGGTCCTATTAAAAATAAATCCGAGGTTTGATGTGCTCCTCAACTGCAAGTGATTCTGAAGCACCGCGTTTGTCGGTTTATTGTAAATAACCAACGAGGTGATTCTGGAGCCAAGCAGTGCATGCAAAATCTGTCGTGTTCCTGTTCCTTATCTGATAGCTTTGCAATAAATCATCCAGTTTTCCCTCGATTATTTTTCGGAGGCCTGTTCCTAACTAATGATGAACTGGGATACTTTGATCTATTTGCATAATTATTCCTGACTGAGAGGACTATCAGAACCGCGATTTAAAGTCGAATTAACTCAGTTGACTCACAGAGCGATGCATAGTGTTCGCGTCCCTCATCAAGATAAAAGTATCGGACCCATTTTACTTTCCACATGTCATTCGAATTCTCCTCTCTCGCACAATAATATGCATTACTGTTTCTAGCGACAAGGAGTGCATGTCCTTTCACCATGTCCAGCGCTTCAACACACAGCACGACATGCTGCCAAGAGCCACAGCCCGGTGCCGAAAGCTCCAACACACGGCACGACATACTTCCCAGGGGCGTAGCTTCTCCAGAAAAGTTGGGGGGCTGTGCCATGGGAAAAATCGCCACCAAAATCCACAAAATACAGATTTATCCACGGATTTGGCCCACTTCCTCGTCCAAGTTGGAGGGGCTAAAGGCTAATAGGAGGGGCTGACCCTCCCCCTCCCACCCAACTGAAAAGGAAACTACACCCCTGATATTGCCACATCACGCAGGGCCGAAAGCTCCAACATTCACCACGACATACTGCCACATCAAGCAGGGCCGAAAGCTCCAACACACAGCACGACATACTGCCACATCACGCAGGGCCGAAAGCTCCAACACACAGCACGACATACTGCCACATCACGCAGGGACGAAAGCTCCAACATTCACCACGACATACTGCCGCAGCACGGGGCCGAAAGTGGCAGCTCCATTGACTGCGACTGATGGTGGCGTCATTAGCGAACAATCCACATCTTCGCTGCCGTATTCAGCGCTAGTCGAGCGGTAACGGCCGACCAGTAAGTGAGTTTAGCGCCCAAGAGGATGATTGGGGAGAAAATCACGGGCAATGAGAGCAATTCGTCCTTTAGTGCTACTGCTGCTCGCTGCTAAACTCCTGTTCGCAGCGAAACGTATCAACGGGTCGAAGCGAAAAGAGTTTAAAGGACGCGGGCTGTGGCCGATTGGAGCGCTTCGAATCAGAAAAATGACTTATGAGTTGGTGGGCAGTTTGACTTTGATGGATTATGTGATGTGTGGGTTCCGTCACACGTCTCTGAGCAGGACCGCCCAGCTCCGTCTTGGCCCAGTCACAGTGAGGGATGAGTTTTCTATTCAGTTGAGGGGGCTTCAGCGCCTCCGCCCCCCGCCCCAACTTGGCTTCAGCCCCCCAAATTTGACGAGAAAATTGGTCAAATCCAGGAAGAAATATGTATTTTTGTAGATTTTAATGGTACTTTAAGCGATTTTTTACAGCTCAGCCCCCCCCCCCCCCTCCCACCACCACCCACAAACTTTTTTTTAGAGAAGCTTCGCCCCTGCCCTGTCGGCAGTGGTTACACGTCGACCGGTGCAATGTTGCCACTGACCACTGACCACAGACCAATGCATGGTGCCGTGAACCGAGCTCGATTCCACAATAATGCAATAAATGCGGTAATACTGCGGCACTGCCGAAACATCATTTTTACCCTGTTTAGTATATTTAGGAAAGTGCGATTCTTTTCTACATCGATTATGTTCAATAGACCATCTCACGTGTAATTGTTCAATAAAAATGTAGTGCACCGATGGACTTTGCATCTGCACTTGTGTACTGTGTAATTGAGTCTTACTTGCTATTTAAAGAAAGTCTGTCTGTCTGTCCGTGTTTTGCTATCGAAAATTGTCTTAATACTTTTCGTTTTATTACGACATGTTATGTAGTTTTCGACCATTCCGCATTGAATAGTATCTAAAGAAATCATTTTGCAGATAGCATGACAACATCGGTGCATATTTATTCTGCTATCTATATTTTCAAAATCAAACCGTCCTCCTACAAGTAAAGATAATGTCGGACTGTGTTAGAAAAAATAACACGACACAACTTCCACCGATAATACCGCCGTCCGCCCTCTGATGAGCGGAACTTGAACTTTACGCAACCAGCTTGGCACGGGTAGCGGGCTATGCACACCTGCGCCATATATATATATATATATATATATTAATATATATATATATATATATATATATATATAATATATATATTATATATAATAATATTTACATATATGTATATATATATTTATATATATATATATATATATATATATATTTATATAATATTTTATAAATGCGCACCCCAGCGACACCTATAACACGGAGAAGAGGTGCAGCAGTAAACGTAGAAAATATAGCCGCTCGCACCGAATTGAAAAGTCTTTAAGTCACAAAACACGATTGACGATCCCACGACGGGTGAGTACCTCGGTAATATGACGAATAAAAAACGTAAAATGCAATCTGTATGCATAGATCGTCCAGCAGAGCGGACGGTTTCCACTAGTACGTAGGTGCCTATCTATATTTTTGTTTCTGTCACAATCATTGTTCGGCTGGTTTGAAATTTTAGCTATAATATATACACATACTTCATCCTTATAGTTCACTAGGACGAACAGGTACATCGAAGGTATGCTGGAGCTACGTAATTTCAGCTTTTTCATAGTCAGGTTTGGATTGACATAGTCCACTGCAAACTTGGTCTTGGGAATATCCCGAGATTGTTAGTTTCGCAAAACGTGGCGAGATCAATCTGAACTGCGTGTTGATTTCGAGCCATCCACTGCATATGTTTTTGGCTCTTGATTACCACCAGATGGTTCGCCTCGATCAAAACTAATAAGTCCTTGTTTGCTCCCAGCTCAGCAAATATTGATCAAATATGGAGACAATGAAGCTCAGCCTCCAACTAAAAGAATATGTTTTTCACTTGTTTATTTGCATGCAATCTTAATAAGATTCCAGTGGTGCGTATGTTTGCGCGTTTAAGCCGATATTCTGTTCGAAATGATGTTTGATCTTCCTCGCATTCATAGTCACGCATGGTGCATACATGCTGAAGTGTTGAATTTATACATAATTATTGATATAATATTCACAGGTTATGGAGCATGCGTAAGAGCATTAAAAAACACTTAATAGGTGACGAAACACTTAACAGAACTCCATGACGACAAAAATAGCATTGTTTAACCATAACCAGAAATTAGCCATTTTCACGATGGATTATTTTGCGCGAAATGTTTTAAAACATCTTAAGATGTTTTGAAATGTTTTAGTAAGGCGATAAGTTTTAGTATACGATATATTCCAAGTAAATAAGTTACTGATTTAGGCGATATTATTCATTATTCAAAAGTTATGGAAACATGAAATGAAGCTAATTACAAGATATGTCAGCAATTGTCCGTTTCTAAGAACATATGCGTCTTGAGTCCATTCGTTCAGTTAAGCTTGTCCGCCATACTAGTTATCAATCTGGCAAGCGTCATGGATCACAGGCTGTCTGCGCATGGCGCATTAATGCGCTAGAAACCTATTCGCTGGAGCGAACAGGTACTGCGAAGGTTATGCTGGAGCTACGTAATTTCAGCTTTTTCAATAGTCCATTATGAAGTCAAATGGTTGTCCGTTTTTTTAGGCGACCAATAGCGTGCCCGAGATTAAAACATTTCTAAGATGTTCTGAAAAAGTGTGCAGTAACGCCTTTCCCCCTACGGAGAAAGGGGTGATTTAATCCGTCAGCGCGGTGATTTAAATCCTGTTATTGTGCTTGAATGCTCTGGTATGTAAATTTGCTGTTAGCAAAAGTGTCCAGGTAAACAAGCTCACTGCTGTGAACATTAACGCTGCGTTATCAAAGAGCCAAAACATAGCAAGTGGATGGCTCGAAAAATTTTGCACATCGGTCACTCTGAAGTCATATGCATGCATAATTCGCTAACCGTTTCTTCTCTAGTTTCACTGGTAAAGCCTCTAATAACTTGTGTCTTTAGGGGCCGTTCCTGGTCCCTTACGGCATCATGCTGGTGTTTGGAGGCATTCCACTCTTCTTCATGGAGCTCTGTATCGGCCAGTTCAATCGGAAGGGGGCAATCACCTGCTGGGGCAACCTGGTGCCCCTCTTCAAAGGTCAGTTCGCATGCTGCATACAACTCAAGCTAAGCACAGGCCAGCTAAAAATAATGTATGTGTATTTTTCGCTATGTTCTTCCGTCAATATGCCAGCTTCCGAAGTGTTCTTGGCTTGTTCTCTGTATGCATTGATGTGTTGCCTGTGTGTCTGTAAGGGTGTGTGTGTGTGGTGTGTGTGTGTGTTGTGTGGTTGTGTGTGTGTTGTGTGTGTGTGCGTGTGCGTGTGCGTGTGCGTGTGCGTGTGCGTGTGCGTGTGCGTAGGTGCGTGTGCGTGTGCATGTGCGTGTACGTGCGAGCGTGCGTGCGTGCGTGCGAGCGTGCGTGCGTGCGTGAATGCGTGCGTGCGTGCATGCGTGCGTGCGTGCGTGCGCGTGTGTGTGTGTGTGTGTGCGTGTGTGTGTGTGTGTGTGCGTGTGTGTGTGAGGGTATGTGTATGTGTGTGAGAGAGAAAGAGGGAGAAACATTCCCTCAGTGGCGGGTCAAGCCAGGGCGGTCACTGGGCCGTGAAGATAGGGCGTCCAGCCATAGTGTGCTGTCGATGGTCCTCAGTACGCCCGGTCCTCAGTCCGTCCCTCGGGACTTATCGGTTCCTATCGAGCCATGTCTGGATCTACCAGATTAAATATCGACGATATGATTATATCCTTCATCTGGAGCATTACGGCCAATCAAATTACAGGTGGGAGGGCCGACGGTCACCCACGTCCTACGACACACACACACACACACACACACACACACACACACACACACACACACACACAGGTACATAATCACAAACACATACACATGCACACACATACACATTGCCTCACAGAATGCTAGTTTGTCACGATGTCTCCATGTCAGGAAAGCAAAGGCAGGGCACACTTGGTGTCAGATTTATACATGTCGAAGTCGTGATGTTTTCCAACCATGCCGCTTGGGACCCTAGCTCTCGGCAATAACTTTTAAAGGGACTAACTGAAATGAACATTTGTTACAATGGACGCTTCAGACCATGCGCCAAATTTGTATTATTAAGGCTGGTTAATATCCACATCATATGAAAATTGTGGACACTTTTAATCCGCTTGTAGGGTAAACATGTGTTCAGGGAATGTAATGCGTCCAGGTAAAAGCTATCGTGAAAGGATTGGAGCTTTGCTCTGACGTCAGAGCTAAGCTCCACTCTGGCTGCCCTTAGCCTTATGACCTTATTAATTTGCCGTCGGCTCGTTCATAAACTGAATCATTAATGCCACTCATGCATAAAACTATAGTAATCAATAGACAGAATCCTCCTCCATTGGGAACAGGAAATACCTGGGATACCTGTTTCGCAGCGTTCGATCGCATCACTCATCTCAACGCTCGAACACTGGGATTCAGTAATGGACTACATATTGTACTAATGTAACTTTTGAAGACTTGTCACAACTGCTGGTCTTCGGTATTAATTTCGATTATTCATATTGCTCCTTACCAGCTGCAATATATTAACAATGCAATGCAATTTGCATCCTGACATGCATGTTTAAGTCCCTCTTTCTCGGGCTACACAGTGCACACACAAAAAACTCACAAGTTCGCCCCGCAGCCCCCCCCCCCCTAGCACTGCTCAGGGCTCAGTCTCACACGCACAGGCCCCGGCCATCTCATCGTGAGCCAATCTCGGGTCCGGTGGCCACTGGTGAGACGGTTCACATATTCACGTTCACATATACGTGAATATCTGAACGATATGTATCTTGTATACTGCCCTAAGAGGCGATGTATGTTGTACGTGCAACGCGTAATGTGTATGTTAAATTATGTATGTTGATGTATGTGTATGTTTTGCAGCCGAGTATGGCTCCTAAGGCTCTTTGTTGCACTATTCGTTTTATGTCTTTATGTCTAATATGGTGTCAGTATAGGGCGCTCTTCATTTACTTGGACGAATTTCCAGCACGGCCCAACGCTTTAACATCTACGCTGGACGCTGGTCGACCCTTATTCTCAGCTTATTACTGTTCCAGATTATAGCTCACCTTTTGCTCTCCTCGTGCTTACTTCATACTACCAATCAGTTGTTTCGTTGAACTTTCTAACAATATTATTAGATACATACGAGGAATATTTTGATCGATGTACTAATCCACACATCACTGCTCAATCACAGATTGCATAACAATAATTGTGTTTAAATACTGTATTCCGGCAGATTGGAAGGGTTTGATAAATTGGTGTGATACTTACCTTTGAGAAATATGAGCATTATTCAGCGCTATATTTTTCCCGTTGTGAGCATCCACCCGGTGAAGTATCCGGCCATATCAGCGAACGCCAAAATGTCTGCTGTTATGGAATCCGGCCGGTCATTTATAAAGAACGCAGACGATACAGGCGATAAATGAAGGCATTTAACTTCACCCAAGGAACCAGGCTTCTGTCTCGATCTATAAAACCCCTTCACTTCGATCTTCTTTGAGCTCTTTGATCTTCAGCTGCCTGGTATGCGCGCTGTTAAATGGTTGAATTAAACACCGTTTACCTTGCATTGCTTATATTTGTCTGTCGAATGGACTTGGCAACGATTATTAAATGCATAGAATTTTGCACAGCTTGGGTTGGCATAATTTTACCGCATTAATCTTGAATTTTGATCTCAGTCATCTTCAGGGTCAGGTTTTGCAGGGCCAGATTTACGTGGAACCCATTCTTAAAAAAATCGGTCATACGACAGGCCACAGTTTTTAGGCCGATCGGGTTTCAAATTCTTATAGGATTTATTAGGTCATAGGATTCATACAATTCGTAAATCTCCGATTTTTTGTTATATATTGTTACCTAGTTCGGCGTCAATTTAGTGACCCTCGCCCATTACCGGAATTAACGTAACCCCTACGTAAAACGGGACAGCATTCAATGCTTCCTTTTTCGAGGATACACAATGATAACGGTCGAATTCTGCTGGATCATGTTATCATAGACCATTCATGGCCAGGTGGCAATTTGTATGCGGTGACCGCCGGTAGTCATTCGAGGTCACCAAACACTTTTGTCCATAACAATCTACACAGAACTGCAAGATAAAGAAGGAAAGCCGGCACCATATGCTTCTCTCATCGAGACACGTCTCGTAATAATGCAAGGCATGACCTACTCGTCCACCTACCTTTGACCTGAGGTCAAATTTGCAAACTTGACATAACCTGGTCAAGTCTCTATGTAATGGTAGATAGGATGTTTATGGAGCGGTAGATTAGAGACGCGGTTGAAGACTCACTAGTACCTCCGCCTACAGTCTCTCTCGGTTTAGAGCACGATTTTCGACACTATTACTTTGTCGCTCTATAATACAACATTTTCCTAGACAATTAATGGTTAACATGACATCCTAAGAGCTAACTAATGGTCTGACAAAGTTCCTAACTTTATACAGGAACCTCAGAATAATTTGAAGCATGCTTTCTATCCGTCTGTCATCTCGATTTGGACTGCCTTCACTCGCAAATGAGCCTTAGACTTTTATTACGTAGCCGATATGCTAGTGAATGTTTAGAATGCGATACCTTCCAGGTCCAGATTTCGATGAAAATATTAAGTCTTACGCTGCTAAATATTGGGTGATATTCAGAATTATTATGGTCCTCATACTCCTGATAATAGTTACTTAATCCGATTCCTACCTACTTTTGGGTTTCTGGAGCGAAGTTTTATTTGATATTTGAATGATCTTTGGTGGACGCTTCAATATGACTCCCAAAAATGTAATGCGCTACCTATACTGCGACTAATCAATATAACACATTAGACATCGTCCGAAATACACGACCTATACGCGAGATACTAGTGAGTCTTGGTCTCGAAGCTTATCCTAACGCCGTTCCCGAGCACTTATTCGAGTGAGCAACTAATTAAGACGCTCGGAGGATAGGTTTCTCGGACTCATATTCGTGATTTGCAGCTGGAGATGGGCAACTTGACCAGCAAGCTCAGCATTTGTCCGGAAGGGTACTTGAAAACCCACGGACATTCCGTTCGGTTCTCGTTTGTGTGGTCATTGCGTGTATTGTGGCAACACCCAACGCACCGCCCCGAGGCCGGTGTGGCCCCGGCCGCATATATTCATAAGAATAAAAATTGTGGTATGATCCTTCCTGTGGGCCAACATGACAAAGGAAATTACCCATTTTGTTCGCCCCACCTTCACCTTAGTCGGAAGAAAAGGCGGTGTTATATTCTAAATTACAGCCAGTTGATATAGCTGGTAGATTATTGTCATTTTGAAGCCTATGCTCTGGGCTTATGCGTTTACACTAATTAGCTTGGATTTAAGCTGAATTAAGTGGTCTTATATTATGGGGTGCAATGTCCTTGGATTGAAATCTATTAGCTGGCACTCGGTTTTTGTTGTTTTTCTGGTCCAAGAAGGATAGAGAGACCATATGTTCCGTCGTGATATGTAACCATACATTTGCGATACATGGTCATCGGGTCTTGAGGGTGGGATGTCGCTTCTTATCTGCGTGATTTTCGCTGGCCTGGTCTCTCGCCGCTACTAATATTATGTCATAGCATCGTTTGCCCTAGCAAGACCTTGCTGATGGAGGGTCGACGGTGTTCGGTTACAAATACGATATTGGAGGAGGTTACTGTTCTCTATCACTGAGTTGAAGTAAGCACTATGGTTGTCGAAGTTTCTTATTTCCACGCATTATGGGTAGTAGAACGGGTGTTGTCAGCCAATCCTTTAAGTAAGATGTATTTTAAGAGTATAAGCATAGTTGAGGGTCCACGAGGGTCGAAAGTACATCTAAGGGTACCTGGTTGTCAGTGATGGTCTGGGATTCTCGAAAAGCCATGCATTGATGGGCTTGTATTATTGGTAGATTGTAGTATGTCTGATGTCCGTTTTAGTTCGTCATGATATCTATTCGTTACCAGTAAATTACGACAGATATTACATAAGATGACTTAAAATGTTGATCTCATATTGAGTCAATATTGAGCTCTCGTGTTGTGGCTGGTTCGACTGTTTCCCACTTGCAGCGCGTCTGTGGTGCGTAAGGTTTGAACCACGTTGTCCTGTTATCGGCACTGGAGGCTTAGCACTGTCGCACGTCCACACGTAACTGTCACTCACAGGACCGTCGAGATGCGCTTCGTCCAGCGTATCCACGCTGATGCCTGCGCAGTTGGAGTAACGGTTGTTCCGGGAGGCTCGCGTCTAAGGAGGGAGGCAGGCCAGTCAATCGTCATGGGGACAGCGATCCAACTCTCCATTATTATTAACAAACTTCCCAATGGCCACAGCCGGGCCAGTCATGTGCTCGGCAGTTTCAACATGCTAGCGGTGAAACGTGTGCCCCAACACCTGGAAACTGCCTGGGTTGCTAGCACGGCACAATACAAGCCAACTTTGGGTCCTGCCCTTGCTTGTTAGCTCGAACACTAGATAACATTCTGGTGGAGTACCTTACATTGGGTATTATCTGTATTCGCACGGTCGCTTATGGCCGCTGCCATAGACCTACTTGCACAGAGCACATCCAATTTTCTGTATTGGTTCGTGGGCGGTTAGTGCACATCGGTTGGGATGTTGGGCAGCAATGTGGGGAGGATAATATATACACACATGTTGTCATCGCGATCATGCACATATAATTGAGACAGGTGCTTTCACATCTTAGACTATGATTAGTGAATGTCCTAGCTAGATAGTTTTAAAATTTAACCAGAGTCCGCTCAGAAATCAGAGTGTCAGCTCTCTCGTTTACACTTCATATACGTATGGCCATTGACCAGATAAAAGTTGATGACATGATGAGAAGTTCATGACTCAGAATAACGAGACTTTCTGTTCTTACTGAAGATAGATCAGGAGCATTAAGTATAGAGATCTCAATAAGATGAATCGCTCAGGCGAGAGGTCATTTCATGAGCGAATCGTCACAACAACTCTACTTACGGCCTCATTTCCGTTTATCATGGTTCAGTTTATTTACTTACTCTAATGAGGTCTCAACCGGCCGGTCTTTGTCAGGTGGGGCTTCACTCAGGGTGGTCACGATTCACTAATGATCTAGAACGCTCCAAATGCTAGCAGGTATTGGCAGCACGGCCATAAGGTCTCAGGTCACAGTCTATCAGCCTAATGACGAGGTCACTTTGTTGTATGCCCTCGCGATCCGCTACATGAAACAAGATGGCGGTAACCTACAGAAGACACACATTATGATCAATGAATGTCTCCACGCTTTATTGCAAGAGTTGAGTGGGTTGGAACACTTTCGTACTAGACACGGAGGTTCTGGTATAATCGAGAACCAGACACTGGATTCTGTTTTATTCGTGTGAGGCAGAAGATATAGAGCTGGGAGTACGATATTTTTGTTAGCTACTGGGCTTATGCTCTAGGGCACATCTTTTGTGCGCAGAGGTGGGGGTAGAGAGTTTGTCTCCCCACTGAAACCGGCGAGGGTCTCAGGAACGTAGCGCTGCAGATGTCGCCACGTCCTCACACGCCCGGAGGTTCTTTCGAGGTGAGATGTCACGCATGATCATGTCCAACCAAGGCGCGAGTCATAGGAGCCACGTCTCGCGCAAGAATGAGTAGTGCGGCGACTGGGAGTTTCATGCTTGTCCAGGATAGGACAACACAGTTCATCAGACAAACTCGTTCATCTACCGAAGTCACATGTAGGAGACTCCAGCTTTAGTGTCTTTGATAGTTGTGATGTTATTCTTAGACTATAGGGTACTAAGCGAGGGGCTGATTTATGGGTTTCAAATATGTTTGTACATACTAGACTGGGACCGGAAAGGGTTGACACTGTCTGACTACAGATGAGGGTGACACAGTTCAAACACAGAAAGGTGTACACTCGGCTCGACACACAGGAGAGTGGCTATGTGATACGCATGCTCCGTCACAGAAGCTATAGTTCCTGCCGCAGTCTTTTATCGGAGCGGAGTAAAGTGAAGCTGATACATCTCGTCACGGTTGCGCTTGTCAGGACTCAAGAACAACGGATCCTGGTGGAACACTAGATGAACAAGCAAGCGCAGCGCATCAGCTCGAGACGACCTAGTGTCGAGATTACTCAAGGATGGGCCTTGACACTGGTTCTGACTTGGAGCAGTCGTGTGCTAGCTACGTTGTCGGGATCACCAAAGAAAGGGTGATCACTACTGCTACTGCTTCCTGCTACCTGGCAGGCATAGCAACCATGCAGAGAGGCAAAAAGGAGTCTGCAGAGCCATGGACGGGCCAGCACTTGGAGCATAACATATCGCTTGGACCACCGGTTGAGAGACAGTTCCTGTGATTCACTAAACTGTACAGGAATGTGGCTCCGTTCGCATGCGATATCGGATTGACAGGTTAAGGATGTTGGCTCGCATTGCGACCAACCAAGAATGCAGGTAAAGGCCGAAGGACACTGGAAGGTAGAATAATCTCTATGTAGCATTAGCCAAGATGGACGGCGGATCTACCATACAACACTTGTTTAGTCACGCTTATTGATTAAAATAATGATTAAAATTTTGGATCCTGTCCTTATCTCGAGGGTATATCAGACCAAAGCACAACTAGTCTACCTGGCTAACGGAGAGTCAGATATAATAAACTACATCACCTTTCGTACATATAATACGTATAAGGAAAAAGTTGGATGATGAACAGACAGAATAACAGACTTTCTTTAAATAGTAGGTAAGTTAGATTCATAAGTGATCGCTGACGAAGCTTCAAAAGCGAGATATCCAACAATATAATTTCGGCCATAACTTATGTATTTATTTACTTATTATGAGGTTACCGGTTATGTTATGTGTCATCATCATGACTAACCTCAAGCAGAGTTTTCGCCACCTAAGGTCATTCATTTCGCTCAAATAGACTTTGTTGTTGCATTGTCGCTCGATATAAAAGTAACTAAGAGAACATTACATAAATAAGCAAGACGATGCGGTGCATCATATACAATTTTGTAAATCAACCGGCATGCATTTGTTTTAGTGTATAGAATAAAGGCTAGTACTATTTGTTGCTACTTTATGCGAGGACATTATTTCGCAGGTGGGGGAAAGTTTTCCAAATGAAACGGCGATCGGAAACAGCGCTAACACCACCCTTGGGGAAGCAGATGACAGCCAGGATCATTGGACATCTCCGGCAGAAGAGTACTGGATGTGAGTTCAGTCAACAACAGCATCGCAATCTCTCACGATCTGATCCGGCTATCCATTCAATGTTGTGATGTATCGACTTTGTACTGAACTGTTTAATCTAAATATGTGTCACTCGGCCAAAATGCAGTGTACGTTGTAAAGAAGCTATAGTCTCCTGCAGAGTCATTTTTGCGGAGTATGAACATTTGTCACGGTTGTGGTGTCAGGTACAACGTCCTCGAGATTGACAAGAGCGGCGGCATCACCGACCTAGGAATTATCAAATGGGACCTTGCGCTCTGTCTGCTGGTCGTGTACATCATCTGCTACTTCTCCCTCTGGAAAGGCATAGCAACATCAGGAAAGGTAAGACATATTTAGCAGCATGTAGCATATTCGCCCGCAGACAGTTTGTATTTAACATAAATGTGCCATATTGTGGATATCCAGTAAGTGTTGGTGATTGCCAACATTCGGTAGGAAGACTGATTTTATGTAGATATTTATGTACATTGCAGATACATACATACCAGTACCACATTATTGAAAATAATATATAAAATTGTCCTTATTTGATTATAACAAAGACATATAAACTAGCAGTTTAAAAACTGTAACACTCATATGCAAAACATGATAAAGTTTGGAGCAATAATTGCTCCCGAGTCAATCAAACTCTGCCGGGACGCTAGGCAATGGCGAATTTATTTATCATCCTGCATATCGTACTTAAGGGCTTAGGCTTATATGTCTTGTAACACATAGCTATTCTGTAGGTCTTGTAACAGAGCCTGTTAGCCAGAGAAGACTGTTACAACAATTAAGCTGTACTGAATGATTGAATCACCATGTGAACGATTCAGCATTGGCATGTGAGGGTAATGCACATCGACTGCAATGGTCCGATCTGGCCAATACGGCACGTGCCAATACGGCACGTGCCAGAGCACCGTGTAGCTACCGAGTATCTCCAGCTGAAACCGTGTCCCCAATGAGTATCATCTGTTAGCTGCCTGTCACCCTACTGAATGCGCACTAAAGAAGTCATCAATCTGACGAGACGCCTCGGTTTCGGAGAGCCACTGCTGGCGCCATTAAGCACTGATGACATTACTTATATCAGGCTGAAAAGGTGATGAGGATGAACCAGGCAAACGTCATTATACCGATACACGCACGAATCTCAAGTTCCAAATACGAGAGTACCTATCTGTTAATTGAGTCCAAGAACTAGGATGCCATCAGGTCCATACAAACTGGAACAGGATAAGGGCGAGTCTAAGAGAATTTGTCGGTGCCATTAGCAACAGGTCTCGGGTTCAACGGAAAAGCAGAACAAGCGGATCTTTGTGCTGTGATCTTACTGGATTTGGGATCCAAGACTCCACTGAAAGATTTGGCAGCAATTTTGATTTGTATTGGTGCATATGCACTGCATTATTAAATCCATATTTATTGAGCCCATATAGCAAAATGGCTATTATATGTCGTCGTGATTCGGTAGTGTCATTTATGCGCTATGACTGATCTACTATCGCTTGTGTGCGTGTGCGTGTGCGTGTCTGCAGGTGGTGTGGTTCACAGCGCTGTTCCCGTACGTGGTGCTGAGCATTCTCCTGGTGCGGGGCGTCACTCTGCCGGGAGCAATGAAAGGCATCCAGTACTACCTGTACCCCGACTTCAGCAAACTCAATCAGACCAGCGTAAGTACCGGCGCTATTAGCTTAAATGGACTCTGTCACTCTGGAGGACCGGCATGTATCTGTCATACCATTGTTTACACTTGTAATGAGCGCGTCATACCTCGTCACCTGTGCGGCACAACTCCCCTCCCCCACTCACATAATTTAACACGGCGCATGTAAAACATATTTAAGACATAGCATACACTTGTATGTACAAATGTTCACGGCTCGTCTCATTTATCACTCAGACTGGTTATTGATTCGACTCTGATTGAATCGATTAGAATGGTTCAATCAAAGTTCCTTGAATACAAAAATCGATTTAACACCAGATCTTTTGATTCATGAATCGTGATTGAATCAAAGCCCGCGTGGAATAAAGGCTGATTGAATACAGGCTTTAACGATTCTTTACAATTCAAGTGCGCATTGTAAATTGTACAAATACAAAGCAGTGCCAGTGGCCACATTTATTTAAACTGAAATATTATTGTTCAGTAACCATGTTTTCAGAATCAAATATTATGTTTCCAATTGTATTGATTTGACATAAATTAAACATGTGTATTTAAATATTGAACCAAAAATGAATCGGCTTCATACAAAAAATGAATCGGAAAAAAAACATCAAAACTGAATGCATGAATAGAACGGTGATTGAATCGTTCAGGTTCCAAAATGAATCGTGATTGAATCGTCAAAAACAATAATCAGTCGGCAGTATCACCGAGAAAATACAAGGCATGTATGTGCATACCTTCTGGTAATCGCAATAACAAACAAAAATAATGCCACAATCCACATGCTATCTGCTGCGTCAGACGGTGGCCGCAGTAGACAACCACATGAGATTCCTCAGTCGCCTCATCTCCGGTCATAGCACAATTTCATTAGAGACTCGATTGGACTTGCGCCATGCACGCGCCTGCCTCGTGTCTTTGATCCCTCATCGACTCCGACGATTCTGGGAGGCTGGCGGCGGCGTTACCGACGGAGACGACGGCGGGGAATCGTCGTAAATTAGACTCGTGCACCGCCCTCAGCCAGCCGCCGCCGACGACACAGAATGCCCATCAGCCGCTGAATGCAAACCGCCCCGGGGGCCGGCCGTGACCAGGTTTCACAATCGGCCGGGTGTGATTTGTGCCAGCCATAGCTCACAGATCGGCATGGCGCGAGCGACTGCGGCAGGCGCGACACGTCCCGCTCGCTGGTCAGCCGTGCGGCGCTGCGGCGGCCGCACCGACACCGGTCGGCACTCGCGGCCAATCGGCCCCTGAATGGCTCGCCGGCTCTCATGAGACAAATAATCCCGGCCGGCCGTGTCGGCTGCGGATTAGCGGGTCCGCCGGCTGTCGCGGGGGGAGGGGCGGGGAAGTCCGTTTAAGAGGCGCTGATTGGCTGAGGGAGATTTCCGGGTTGATAAGATGTCCAACTGTCCATCAGCGGTGTAAGCCAGGCGCCTGACTTCAGCATATTTTCACCGCCACCACAACAAACGCTCTGGCTGCCTTGTAATCCAGTAAGGAGGGTTTAAGTAAGTTTGTATTGTGTTCTGGCTCGTGTGTTGCGTGTTTGGGGATATTGGTAGGGTAGGTAATCTATTCTACATGTTACGTTTGATAATGAGCAGATAACGTTTTTCGCCCTTATACTGTTTCATGATACATCGTTGGAGAAAATACTTAATCGCGTTTATCCCATCTTTTCTTCATTTTGGGCGTAATTATTCATTTTTAAGGCTTTTAATGGTGCTTAGCTCACTCGTAATGGCTTTGCGAGTCCTCGTCGGCATTTGTTGTGGTGTTTTACACGTGATGTTTCTGTTTCAGGTATGGGTTGATGCAGCAACGCAAATATTTTTTTCCTTAGGTCCGGGATTTGGAGTTCTTCTGGCATTTGCCTCGTATAACAAATTTCATAACAACGTCTATAAGTAAGTTGAAGTCGCCATTTCATCTTTCATATTTCTGAGTTGCGATGCGCTTCGAGAATCCTTAATTAAATCTGTCTCGAACTGATTGCTCCATCTGAATGAGATTACGTTTCCTGGCCGACCGTTCCATATTTCGTCGCATCCATTTTATTGGAAACAGGGGGCAATGCATTCAGCTGCAATGCCCTGACGAGAGTTTGACTAGGGCCAATCGGCAGAAACGACTGTGGATGATCGCAAAATAATCTCGCAATCGAACCAAAAGCTGTGCCGTCTGCTAAGCCAGTGCAATATACACTTTTGTCTTTTTGATTGCTTTTCAAAGCTTATTATGTTATACAACGACGTTGTGCATGGAAGCAATGTTTATAAGTTGGTGTAACATAATTTATGACATGCACTATCCTACTGGCCTACCTCTCAGTTCATGACCGTTGTAACATTTGCTTGTGCATAAAATTATTTTGATAATTTGTGTTGGTCTCCGTTAAGTACAGCAGGACTTTCCCGAGTTATGATTTCTGTCGATGAATCTTGTCTCTAGTTATTGGTAAATCGAGCAAGAAAAAGTTAAAATGATCATACCATTTGTTTAATGGATGATACAGCTGGTTCATTGTTTTGGACCTGGTTGGTGATCCCGATTTCAAACATTTGAACATGTCATGTGTTTTCAGGGACGCGATAATCACTAGTCTGATTAACTGCGGCACGTCCTTTGTCGCTGGCTTCGTCATCTTCTCAGTCCTCGGGTACATGTCCCACATCTCGGGAAAGCCCATCGACAAAGTAGCACAAGAAGGTAAGCTTAAAGGCTTTTCGGAACTAATGAGTATGACTCTTCTCCAAAAAAGACAAGCATCACTGAAAATTGACATACGCTTCAAAAGTGTTTGTGAATTTATTCGTATATAACCTTTTGCTATATAAACATTCCCCGAAATATAGTCAAGTTTAAGTTGATAAGCGCTTCACGCTTTTAATGGTCGGTACTCGCAAGTAGGTACTTGGTAACGAATTCACTGTACGAGCTAAAATTAGCCGAGTAACCTGTGTTTCGGCAGGTCCCGGCCTGGTGTTCATTAGTGACTGACAGGGAGGAGACAGTGACCTGGGTGACCTGTGTTCCGGCAGGTCCCGGTCTGGTGTTCAATAATGACTGACAGGGAAGGTGACTGTGACCTGGGTGACTGTGTTCCGGCAGGTCCCGTCTGTGTTCAATAATGACTGACAGGGAGGTGACTGTGACCTGGGTGACCTGTGTTCCGGCAGGTCCTGGTCTGGTGTTCGTAGTGTATCCGCAGGCCATCGCCACCATGCCGTTCGCCCCTCTCTGGGCCATCCTGTTCTTCATGATGCTGATGACTCTCGGGTTGGATAGCTCGGTCAGTATAGGCCGTGAGGGCACACTGTGGAGCCGCACATTGTAATGAATACTGTGCTGCTGTCATCACACAGCTGTCATCACCCGGCACACGGTGAAGCCGTTCAAGATACACTGGGGACTTTTCCACGTCGTCTATAGTTGCAAATATCAGTGCACTATTTATTGCCGCGGTTGAAATTGTTGACGCATGCGTCAACAAGTTCAACCGCAGAAATAAATAAAATAACAATTTATGATATTCTGGTTAAGGGCACACAAATTTTAGAACACGTCCTTTAAAGAAGAAATATAAGCATTACAATCATGCCGCTGCCGTTCTGAGGTGTTACAAAAATGCCGATTGTATGCAGTAGTATTATTTTAACCGGAAGAAGATGAACGTTTATTGTACAGCATTGCCGGTATGTGTCCTAGTACCGTTCAGAGATCGTTGTTAATTGTGTCAGTCTGTGTACAAATTATCAGGAAAGGGTGACAAATCAGTGGCCGTGGTGAGTGTAGAGGATTTGGGTTAGAATGGATCGGGCGCTGCTGACGGCCGTCATCACATCCCCCTGTCTCTCCTGTCGCCGTCAGTTCGGCGGCTCCACAGCCGTCATCACTGGGCTGAGCGACGAGTTCCCCATCATCCACAACAACCGGGAGATCTTCATCGCCATCCTCTTCACGTTCGACTTTCTGATCGGCCTCATCTGCTGCACTCAGGTACAGACATCCCCCCCTCTTTCCGGAGGGGCGTGGGCGGGGACCCGGCGCCGGACAAAAACAGCTTCCCTCCCTACCTCTTGCCTTCCCTACCCTCCCCCTCTGAACGGACTGACTCGATCCCGGCGGTGGAGTGACACGGTGGGATGCAGCCTGACTGGTGGGACCGGAAGCTGCCCCCTGCCCCCCATATCGTCACTGCTTCGGAGATACAAAAGTTCGCCAATCTATGTGTCATCTTATGCTGCTACGCTGCTTTCTATAAATTAAAGAACAAGCCGTCGTATATGCGCTGCGAATACAATATCAGTGTGGCACTCGAGAATGCTTTGATGAAAAACGAAGCTGGTCAAATTGGATACGATGATAAATCCTGGACGGTAAGCCACTATGACTATGAGTCAGCAGAGTTAGCCTCCAGTACTCGGCGCTTCAGATGGTTCCTAAATATCATTGATTGAAGCCATTGCCTTTGTGATCTTTGTAATGTTGCCAATCTCAGCAGGACGTTGTCATATTGCTTTGTATTGGTATCAAACCCGTTTTGAGATAGGCTTTGCCTTTAAGCCCGGTGAACAGTCAGATCAACTACCAGTCGATACAGGTGAATTGCGTGCAAGCGGAATTATGTGTGTATTTAGGCAACCGATCAAAAGCTTATTGCGCTTATTTCCAGAAATCATTACATCGTTGATAGATAGCCGTTTCCACGATGGATTATTTTGCGCGAAATGTTTTAAAATTTTAAAATGTTTCAAAATGTTTTACTAATAGCCGTTTTCACGATGGACTAATTTGCGAAAAATGTTTTAACCCTTGCCCTACGGACCCGTAGGGCGAGGGTTATAGCATTTTTTTCGCAAATTAGTCCATCGTGAAAACGGCTACTACTTAAACATTTTAACCCTATTCCCTGCGGGCGGCCAGAATTACGTTAACCTGCGGGGGGGCAGATTCCGACCCCCCCCCCAGAGATCCCGAGAACCGCTCGGCCGATTTCGATGGGACAAACACCATTCGATTTGTCGTGACGAAATCTTTCTTTTGGATCCATACAATTGTCTTTTTGCTCTGAAGCATTGTAGAGGCCAGGGGGCAAACAAACGAAAATTTTGGCGTGTTTTTTTAAAGTCATTGTGGCCATGTGTTCGACCGATTGCATGCAAAAAACTTTATTGAGCTTCTATGTTCATTTTTTCTTTACATGATGGTGAAAATGAGACAAGTACACAAACGAAAAATCATTTAGGCGCACTCAGGATACAAAATATGGGGATTAATTTTTATGAAAATATTGGCTTTTTCCCTTAGTGTTTGGGACGTGGAAAAGTCCACATGTGGGCTTTTGTTGCTGTTACTTGTTAAAATGTAACAAATTGTGCATTAGGCGGATTTCAGGGTAAACAACGTGGGGGGACACCATGTGCGGAACGGCTTTTATAATCTGCTTATTTGAAGTTGGGCCTAAATTGACGGAGAATACTCGCCTTCCCATTTTATGTACCTCGACGCGCCTCTGCCCCAAAAATATGTATAATCCAATTATGTATGATGTGTCAAAGCATCGACTTAGATTTCTGACCTTTTTTCCCCCAAACTACGAAGAAGTATGCGCCGCACACCCGCATTTGAAACGACCTCCCAAAAACATGACCCTGGAGCCGCCTCTGCTGAGCCGATTTTTTCAAAATTTCACAGAACACGCGTCATTCATATTTAGGAAAAGTACGAAAGTTTCAAGCCGATAGACGCAACGATTCAGAAGCAGCGGGCGAAAAACTACCGGGGGGCAGAATCTCCCCCCGCAGGGAATAGGGTTAAAACATTTGAAAATGTTTTAAACATTTAGCGCAAAATAATCCATCGTGAAAACGGCTATTACTATCGCATAGCATGCGATTAATGCGATTGAAGAGCAGTCTCATAGGTAACATTCGTATTATGATGTATATAATTAAATTGTTCTTCTTCACAGGGTGGTTTCTTGGTCTTCCAGCTTCTAGAAAAATATGTGTTTGGTTTTTCGCTTCTCTGCGCTGTCTTCTTCGAAGCTATTGCTGTCTCATATATCTACGGTGAGTAACTGTTACGTTTCGTGAAATGCTTGTATTAAGTAGCAGTCATAAAATGGCAATAACAGGCGTGGTTTGATGTCATCCGCGTGATCCATAAGTACAGCAGTTATGACGTGCAATTAAATGTGTCCGTGTAGATTTAAGAGATTATTCGCTCGCTTTTATAGCCAAGCTTTAAATAAATTGCTATTGATATCGAACATGAACTGCAGGGCTGGAGATCCTGAGGGGATCAGGGGGTCCTGATTCCCCTGGCCCCCTGGATGCTAAGAACTGGGGGGTCAGGGGGGTTCAATACAAAATAAAAGCTGGTGGGGCCCACTGGAGCAGAATAAAGCGGACGGTCATAGCTCAGAATGGGCGGTATCATGGGCTCTTTAAGAGTCAGAAGACCACTCAAAGCGTGATCTTAAAAGAGTTTATAGCACTTCAGAGGGCCTTTAGTGCCACCAGGGCCCTCTCTGAGGGACCAGAGGGGCCCTTAGGCGATCAAAAGAGCCTTGAGCATGTCAGAGAGACCCATGGCCAGACCAAAGGGCCCCCTTATCGGGTCAGAGGGCCACTGAAGAGTAACACGTCGAATGCACCACTATCCAGCGCAGAGAGGCCTCTGAGCAGGTCGGAGGGCCCCTGTGCAGCTCAGAGGGGCCCTTGACTAAACTGAAAGGGCCGCTGAGAAGGTCAGAGGGCCCCCTGAACACGTTGAATGGACTCTTAGCTAGCACAGAGGGGCCCCTGGGCGGGTCGGAGCGCCCTCTGAGCATGTCGGCAAGGCGACAAAGTAGCAAGCGCAGCCCCTTGCCAGGTCAAAGGGGCCCTTTAGAAGGCTAGAGGGCCCCTGGACAGACCAGAGGGGCCCTGGAAAGTTGAAATGGTCCCTGTACAGATCAGAGGGGTCCATGATCAGACCAAATGGGCCCCTGGACGGATAAGAAAGGCCCCTGAACATGCCGAACTGGCCCTAAGTCAGCACGGAGGGCCCCAGGGCAGGTCAGAGGGTCCCTTGAGCATGTCGACAGGGCGACAAAGCAGCCAGCGCAGTCCGACCAGAAGGCAGAAGAGTCGCTGAGCAGATCGGAGGGGATCCTGGGCAAGTCAGATGGTTAGACCGAAAGGGTCCCTCGGCCGGTCGTAAGGGCCCTTGAACATACTGGATGAGTTCCTAGTCAGACGGGAGGGACCCTGGGCAGGTCGGAGGGGCCCCTGAGCATGTCGGCAGGGCGATAAAACAGCCAGTGCAATTCCTGGCCAGGTCGGAAGGACCTCTGAACAGGCCAAATGGCCCCTTGACACATAATAGAGGTTTTTTGGAAGGTCAGAGAAGTCCCTGGTCCGACCGGAAGGGCCCAAAGCACGTAGAGATTCCAGATGAAAATTAAATAAAAAGATTACTTACTCCACAAGAAGAGCATAGAAATCGGAGCTTTCGGGTATACTGTAATTTGTAACACCCTCCGTCAGCGATTAGGAGGCATTCGGTAACACGCGAAAGCGAATAGTTAAATATTTGTATCGTGGAGGAAGTCCTCTTTATATTTAATATATATCACCCACTCCACATTATGTCTTTTTACGGATCCCAGATTACTTCCGCTCCACGGTGCAATTCACCTACAAATAATATTGTATGCGGGTTAAAACGAAGCAAATCGTGCCGTTTCTCGGCGCATTTATGTGTTATCAGTTATGTTGCTAGTTGCTTCTTTTCAATATGATTTGGCAAAATAGTTCGCTTTAGCACTACGTTGGCTTAACGGAGCCCTTAATCGGCTTAGCAGAGCCCTCAGTCGACTTAAAGGGGCTCTCGGTCGGATTGAGGGGCCCTTGGGCGGCCTTAAGGAGAACTATCGGCCTGAGGGTCTGAGCTCCTATCGGCCTGAGGGTCCCTGGTCTGGTCCGAAACGTATTTGTCAGACCTATCGTGTCTAATGCCTGGTTGAGATGTTCCTATGCTAGTCTGAGTGGGTACCTCTCAATCTGAATGGGCTGTATGTCGGCCAGGGAGGGCCAAATAAAATCGGTAGGCTTTTGCTCATTCTTAAGATCACGGCTTTATTTTTTTATTCTTCTTTCGCTCAACAACTTATTGCTGACCAATACAAAAATACAAACTGTGTGGGGCGAAAAGTTGTTGCCCCCCCCCCGCTCATCAACCCTAAATTATTTACTATATGTCGGGGTCCCTTGAATTGCGGGGCCCTGTGACCTGTCTCTGGTGGGCCCCCTCCAGGCTGGATCCCCCATACTCAGAAAGAGATCTCCAGCCCTGATGAACTGTGATCGGAAGACCACTCGAAACACATCGAAACGGCTAATCTTGCAAAAATTAATACCTTATAACGATAGAGACAACTGAATTTACCCGACACAGGTCCCAGGAAATGTAATGATTAAATGTAAGTACTCTGCATTTTTTTATATTATCACATCGAGCAAAATTTTAGTTTTGTGATTGGAAAAATGTTCGAATGACGGGAGACTTGGGCTTGATTGGCGACGTACCGTCGTGGCCGGAGAACGTCTTCTGAGCTGCAGTTCCGTGTGTCCGGTGAACGTCTTCTGAGCTTCTGAGACAGGAACTTCCGTGTGTCTGGTGAACGTCTTCTGAGCTGCAGTTCCGTGTGTCCGGAGCTGCAGTTCGTCGTGAACGTCTTCTGAGCTGCAGTCCGTGTGTCTCCGTGGCCGGTGTCCGGTGAGCGTCTTCTGAGCTGCAGTGCCGTGTGTCCGGTGAACGTCTTCTGAGCCGTCTTCTGAGCTGCAGTGCCGTTTTTTGTCTCCCAGGTGTCGACCGGCTGGTGAACGACATCAATGAGATGATCGGATTCCGGCCCGGTATCTACTGGAGAACGTGCTGGAAATTCATCGCACCGCTTTTCATCGGTGTAAGTGGGAATATATAGATATGCTGGAGCCTTATTCGCAGCATGGGTTTGTCGCAGAAAAAAATATTTGTCCGGTAATTTGCTAATATTTTTTTCCCATACAAAATAACAACGGATGGTTCCACAACCCATCGTACCGAAAAGCCATAATAACGATGTGCGGTCGTATGTAATCGTTCTCTCGTTCTCTCGAGTGTTGGTCCTCTGAGCGGTGGGTTGTTCGCAGACTGTGCCATGATCCAGGATCCCTAGGATCTAAGATCCGGGATCTTATTGGATCCTGTATCATGCAAGATCATTTTGTAGTGGGATCCTGTGGATCTTGGATACTATAAATTATTTTTCGCAGGATCCTATGGATCCTAGATCCTGGAAAAGAAGAAAATCGTGGGATCCTGTAGATGCTGAGTCCTGGAAAATCAGTTTGCCGTGGGATCTTGTGGATATTGCTAAGCATATTTCACATTTTGTGGTGCTAAAATATAAGAATGCATGTATTTCATGCTTTTAAAACTCCCACATTCAATGTGAATGTTGTAAGATTTACATGTGGTGATCAGACATGGCCAATACAAAAAACGGGATCCAGGATCCCTAGGATCCAAGATCTTGGATCTTGTTGGATC
>VOPJ01002595.1:0-35806 GCA_014673585.1 Semibalanus balanoides
TTGGAAGCTCAAAAACGTTTTTTGCATGAAAATCGGTCGAATCACATGGCTACAATGACCTTTCAAAAAACACCCAAAGTTTCGTATTTTTGCCCCCTGGCCCCCCATTTTAAAACAAAAAATAAAATTCGGAGTCTAAAAAGAAAGATTTCGTCACGACAAATCGAATGGTGTTCGTCCATTCGAAATCGGCCGAGCGGTTCTCGAGATCTCTGGGGGGGGGGCAGAATCTGCCCCTCCCTGCAGGTTAACGTAATTCTGGCCGCCCGCAGGGAATAGGGTTAAATATCTAATATCCGTGACCTAAGGTCAGGTAAATTTCATGCTCCCCATTATAATTCGGTTAGGAAAATAGAAGCGCCTACCAATCCACAGAAATTGACTACATTTGTAGTTTTTCCAGATCCAACATTTTTGTGCCAAACGTAAAGACCCGTGTCGTTTTTTACCTCTGTGATCTTTTTAGCGTCATCTCAGGGGACCCGAGGTAACGTGTTTTTTGTTAATACCTTTTTGCCAAATCAAGACAGTGCGATCGGGTTTTTTACCATTCAGTGAAAATCTGTTGTGAGAACTTACACATAATGGTATTCATAGAGATACCTCCATGGTCTCCGGCGATCGTTTTGCGCACTTTCCACGATTTTGAAACATTAAGTCTTGCGTCGAAACAAAAAAACATGAGGAATATGGTCTTGGAGACAACTAATGGTCTCCGAGACAGTAAATGGTCTCCGAGACCATCTAGGGAACACAAAAAGTATAACCCGACCGAGGATCGAACCCGCGGGGCCGGGATGTGTTTGCAGTCAGCTGTAGTCAGCCGTTGAGACAGTTAAAGGGAATAGTTCACCTTTAACACAGGGTTTTGAGTTGAGATAGCCAAGTTGTGGCGCATGCTCGAAAATGACTTGTTGACGCTTTTCACATTTTCCCAATAAAACTCTTATTATCCAATATTCAGTCTTAAAAAGATCAAGACACGGGTTTTATACCGGTAACTCCAGTCGGCTGATTGGCTGATTTGGGCTGAGTTTGACGTTGATTATGGACGCACAGATGACGGTAAGACTTGGGGAAGTGTAAGTTGCTGGACAAAACCATATTGTTCAGTACCTTCATTCTTTTTATTGCAAGAATGAACACTTTGTCAGGTATGCTATGCATAGTGATTTTTATGTTAGCATCTCTATAAAAATTTTTCTAAAAACGTTCTGTAGCGTATGCGTAGCATTCAGCGCTGGGGCCGGAACGTTCCAGGCTTGCGTACAAATTGTTGATCTGTGCCCCTCCCCACTCACCGAACCCACCTCGTACCAGTACCGCGAGCCTGGAAACGTTTCAGGGCCAGCGCTAATGCTTACGCATACGCTTACAACGTTGTTTAGAAAAATGTTTTTATAGAAGATCTAAACATAAAAAATCACTAGCATAGCATTACCTGACAAAGTTCATTCTTGCAATCAAAAAGAATGAGGTACTGATATGGTTGTCCAAGACAACTACACTTTTCTCAAAGTCTTACGTCATCTCTACGTCATAATCATGCGTCATATCAGCCAAAATCAGCCAATCAGTGATTGAAGTTACCGGGTATACCCGGTCCCGACTTTTAGGACTGAATATTACATAATTAAGAGGTTTCGTTGAAAATGTGAAAGCGTCACAAGTCATTTTCGAGTATGCACCACAACTTGGCTATCTCAACTCAAAACCTCATGTTAAAGGTGAACTATTCCCTTTATACTGTCTCAACGGGCTTGACTACAGCTGACTGCCCAAACACACTCCCGGCCCCGCGGGTCGACCTCGGTCGGGTTATACTATTTTGTGTTTCCTAGATGGGTCTCGGAGACCATTTACTTGGTCTCGGAGACCATTAGTTGTCTCCAAGACCATATTGGCTATGTTTTTGTTTCGGACGCAAGACTAATGTTCAAAATCGTGGAAGTGCGCAAAACGATCCGGAGACCATGGAGGTTCTTATGAATACCTTTATGTGTAATTTCACAACAGGATATTGCACTGAATGGTAAAAAACCCGATCGCTCTTCTTATTTGGCAAAAAGCTAATTAACAAAAACACGTTACCTTCGCGGTCCCCTGAGATGAGGGCTAAAAAAAGATCACAGAGTAAAAAACGACCACGGTCTTTTACGTTGGCACAAAAACATGTTGGATCTGGAAAAACTACAATGTAGTCAATTTCTTGTGGATTGTAGGCGCTTCATTTTCCTAACGAATATAATGGGAGCATGGAAATTTTACCTACCTTAGGTTACGGATATCAGATATTTAACCCCTTTCCCTTGCGGCGCTCAGAAATTACGTTAACCTGCAGGGAGGCAGATTCTGCCACCCCCCCCCCCCCAGAGATCTCGAGAAACTGCTCGGCCGATTGTCGAATGGGACGAACACCATTCGATGCGTGAACGAAAGCTTTTTTTTAGACTCCGAATGTTATTTTTTGTTTTAAATGGGGGGCAGGGGGCCAAAAAATTACGAAAATTTGGTGTTTTTTGAAAGGCATGTTAACCATGTGATGCGACGATTTTCATGCAAAAAACGTTTTTGAGCTTCCAATGTCATGCTCTCAAATTTGAGAAAAGGGAAAAGTAACAACATTGAAAAATCAAAACGTACTCAGCGGATACAAAAATGGGGTGTTTTTTAGTACCAAAATGTTGTTTTCTTTAGTGTTTGGACGTGGGAACGTACTGTGGGCTTTTGAACTGTAATTTGTTAAATGATAACAAATTGTGCATAAGCGATTCAGGTTAAACAACGTGGGAGGACCATGTGCGGAACGCCTTTTATCATCCTTGCTTATTTGAAGTTTGGCCCTTAAAATGACGGAGAAATCGCCTCCCTTTTATTGCACCTGAGTCGCCTCTGCCCAAAATATGTATTAATCAATTGTGTATGAGGTAAAAGCATCGACTTTAGTTGTGACGCTTTTATTCCACCGCCAAACTACGAAGGAAGTATGCGCGGAGCACCCGCTTCTACCGACCTCCCAAAACATGACCTGGGAGCCGCCCTCTGCCAAGCCGATTTATTCAAAATTTTAACAGAACACGCGGTCATCATATTTTAGGAAAGTCCGAAAGTTTCAAGACGATAGACGTTTAATTGGTTCAGAAGTGGCGGCGAAAACTACCGGAGAGGGCAGAATCTGCCCCCTCGCAGGGAATAGGGTTAAAGGATCGATATTTATGACCTTATCATATCCTGCGAGTTTCAAATTGTTCATTCAAACTTAGAGGATGTGGGGCGACCACAAACATTCTTGGAGGTGTAAGGCCACTTGTCGTGACCTGAGCTGGGAGGATCAGAGATTAAAACATGCACACAGTATGGGTTATTAATGCCCAAACAGCTGTGCTTAACTATAGGCGACGCTGCGCGCTTTGTTCAGCTATTCTAAAAAACAACTCAGGGGGTTATTTCCCCCTGTCAGTGCGCTTGTAAACATTATTTCCTAATGTGAAAAAGTACTTAAAACTTGCTTTCGAGTTTAACAGGACACGCCAGATACGACGACACAGGTAGCCGTCTTTCGCCGGCCACAAGTGGTCACGTGACCAGTTAGGTCAGCCGGGGACAGCCGAGCGCGAGGCCAGCGTGTCGTGGCCGCAAGCTGCGCAACCACCACCATATATAAAGACAGGGTTGTGCGTCGTTGCGTGCTGCTTCTAAGCCCGAACATGCAGACTTTATGGAAGTTATCACCACATTCAGCGGCGCACTCCGTTGAACAGAAGGGCACATGCCCCCCCCCCCCGTTGGGCCGACTTTCATAATACAAAACTATCGGCGACGTCTCTGTTTGCAACAATTTAGGGCCTCCAAAAATATAGTGACCCAAATCTAGGCTGATTTTTTTCGCGCCATTTATTCGGGGGCCCTTCGCTAAATGGGCCCCTGCAGGACGCCGTACCCTTGTCAAACGTCTGGCTGCGTCCCTGCCCACGTTTTTACTACACTATCATTTTTGCGTGTAAATTGTCAGCCACATCAATTGAGTAGTTGCGAAGAAATAAGCCTCTGAAAACCATGGCATACGGTCAGGCCGCTCATACGTGGATTTTGCCCCTTAGTTGACGGAAGACTTTGTCCGGTCGGTCTTTAATCTAGCCCGCTCTGTCAGAAAGAGATACTCCGAGACGGTGTACAGCTCAAAGTTATGAACTTTTATTGGAAACTTGACAAAATCAAAAGCCAACATCTTATTGTGAAAATGCACAGATATAATTTGATATAATAAAAGTGTAGCCTAATTGGATCCAGTTTTCCAAATACCGGCGCAATAATCGTTCAAGCGCCGCGCCGCTCCGGTCCCCAGCGCCACCTTCGTCGTGCAAAGGGGCTCTGCAGGCTAAGATGGAGAAAATAGCCTTTGCTCATGTTATGATAATGAAAATATGACGAAGAAAATATTAAATCAACAATAAACCAACATGAAACAAAGGCTGAAAATCAACATGAAATAAATAACATGAGCAAAGGCTATTTGCTCTATCTTTTTCTATACACAATGCTCATCACAGCCATCCAGTATATAGGCTCTGCAGGCTATATTAAACCATAGACATTCATGATGATCGGATTTGGTCAAGTTCAAGGTCATATAGTGAACAGGTAGGATATGTTGCAAATCGTTTAACCCGCGCCCACTGGGGGGGGTTTGAAACACACCCCCCTCATTGTTTTATCAAGATAAACGAAAAAAACGGCGGCGCGGTTAGCCCGCCAAATTTGGCATAAACTTACACTGACTCTTCGGAACATTTACGAAATCAAAGTTTCGTGTCAGGTCAGTCAGTCACAGGTCATGTTCAAGTGACCCTACCTACAAAAACGTTTGCAGTCGTGCCATAAACTACAGTTTTAAGGATCCATATTAAATTCAGGATTTACATAAGTTCATTAGCTATCTAAAAATGTTTATTTTGGATTTTGTATCGGTGACCTTAGTGCTGGTCAATTTTGCGATCTCCCCATTTATAAAGTCAATGGATAAATAATCAAATGCATTTCTTTGTCGACCATATCAGTCCATTCCCATCTGGGATGATGTTATCATACTTGATATTATGTATGATCCATTAGTGCAGGTTTGCTCAGGGAACATAACGGGGTCATCTGAGGTCACCGAGGTCACAACACCTTTTCTCAATAAGCTCTGCCATAATGAAGATAGAGAAACTGCACTTTCAACCAGTTGTTTGTCTCGTCTCAAGAACCACACCTACTGATATGCAACATGGACTTACTTGGGTCACCACTTGACCTGGACCTGTGTGAGGTCATTTTTTTAGGTTGACCTTAACATGATCAAATTTTACATACTTCAAAGCGCCTTGACGAGACAAACACGATGGCGTAAACAGGTATGGCTTACTTTGTTAGGTAAGATAGTAATTCACGAAAAATATCTTTTTGCCAAAATCAGCTTTTGGGTGGACTTTAATTGACCTCTAGAGCCTAAAAACTATTGACCTTGCGAGGTCAATTGAGACGATGTGTGCGATTGCAAATTTCAATGGCTAGCGATAGTTTTTTTGTTAACGTTTGTTTCTAGATAGCATAAGATTCCGAGATATTTGGGGGTTTCTGGATGCTCGATTGTCCGTAAAAACTGGAATGAATTGACTTCGATGACCTCTAGTGACCTGCAGTTTTGACTGTGAGCGAAAAGAAGTCCGAAATAGTTATCCGAAATAGATTTTTGATAACCAATTCGAAACAATGTCTTGGTTTTGGTCTACCGTGGCCATGGCAGGCCGGAGTTAGAGGGGGGGGCTGTGTCAAACACCCCCCCCCAGTCGGGCGAAGGAAATGCAGAGGCCCAGTCGGGCGCGGGTTAACACGTCGGAACGAGACAAGCACCGAGGTTGCGGTCCCACATTATCTTTTTTCAGAGTTATCGGTAAAAAAAATGTGAAGGACCTCAAATGATCTCAACTGACCTTGTATTGATCACTGAGTGACTATTGTGACTGGGCCACAGGATGAACAATAGGAAGCTATTCTTGAAAGCATTGGTCTGACCTAATGCGTATTCCCTGAGATGGAAGCATTGACATATTTCCCCATTGACTTATAAAGGGGAGGTTAAAGAAATCCGAGATGAACGAATTGCGGACAAATATGGCCTGACTTAACCACACTGCTGGGTAACAAGGTAAATTTATTTTGGCGTCACTACTAATGATAGTGAAGGTAAGGGTACTTGACAGTTGACGTGACCTGGTGACCTGACCTGAAGCGACCCGAGATAAGCAAAATGTTAGTCATTTATGTATGACGCCACTGATGACGCTATTCCCTAAAAACCTGAGGGAGAAGTTAAAAATGTTCCCACCCTCCCCCACCAGGACAAGCAAATGCATATGCTGGAAGCGGTAACTGTGTTGGCCGGACCCAGTTGAACGTTTCATGAGTAGGGGAGACCGGGGCACGTTCTGTCACCTTTTTGCTAATTGGCCCTGGCGGTCACACTTTTCAAAGTTGGTGATTGATTACTTTCCAATACTTGTTACATACATCAATAGCTTCAAATCGTTTTAGAGTTCAAGTGCGTTTGTCTCAGTTTGTTTCAACACCAGTGTCAGATAATTGTTGGCGAACGACTCATCCGATAGGAACCTGCCCCATATACGGGCACGCTTATGTCACCTATGGGGGCACATTCTGTCACTGATGGGACACTTCCTGTTATCACCGAACGGTCTTCTGTGGCGTCCCTGCAGGGGGAATGAGGGTTTCATTCATCGCCATCATCAATAGTGTAGAAAATGACGGCCATATACGACCCCAACACTGCAGTTTTTCGTTTTTTTTTTTGGTTATCCATGCACGAATCAGGGCATATTTTAACATGTTAACTGTGGTTGAGGGATTTCCACTGCAATGCCTTAAACTACCCCTCCCCCTGAGGAGGCTAAGATCCACCGCAGTCAACGGTAAGAAAAACGCGTTGCACTGTCTCAAAGGGCTCAGTGATAAAATATTTCCCAATGAGGCCCCGATGTCCCCCCTCCCGTTAAACAAGCTGACGACCCGACGCCCCCCCCCCCCCCCCTGGGTCAACAACTAACGAAGCGTAGCTAAACTTTTGACCTCCAAACTCGAAGCCTAGATCCATCAGCAGAAACCCCCACCCCCACCCAGTGAAAATTTATTAGAAAGGCCTTAAGGCACAAATAATGTGAACTGCATCGCACCACCCGATTCGTTTTACACGTGTAAGGGCGTACCATGTCTGTAAATAACAGGCAATCATTTGTAAGGTCGTTTATAAGCGATACGACTAGGAATCATGAACAGATTCAGTGACAGAACCTGCACCATATTGGGTGACAGAACCTGCCCCACCCGACATAGGTCACATTTTTACTGAAAACTTGGAAGAATGGGGCAGGATAATGCTCAGCACACTTTTCTGGACATTCGTGTCGCCCCATGACAGCATTCAAAGACTCTATACATTTCTCTGAATGGCCACTAAACACAGTTTTGTTCACTTTAAAGAAGTTTGGATTTCTGTTAAAAAAAAGCTTTTCCAATTTGGACCAATCTGGTCACAGTCATGTTGTTGTTTTGATAGTACCGGGCCAATGCAAGCACAAAGGAACATATGTTACGAAACAACAATATACCTGCGGTGGATAGTTCACGAGAAAACCCCGCTGACAGAATGTGCTCCGTGACAGAACGTGCCCCGTGACAGAATGTGCCCCGTGACAGAACGTGCCCCGTGACAGAATGTGCCCCGTGACAGAACATGCCCCGTTCTCCCCTGCTGCGCTTCAGAGAAAAGTGACTTAAGCGAAGGTCACTGAAGCGGCTGACTAAACATGATTTATGTTCGCTGGTGTTTATGTCTCGTTGATGTTGCTATGCTGCTTTACGTGACACACAGCTATTTGTGCATTGATTGAACTAGAGCATCGCTGAAACATCACGCATAGGGAAATATATTACAGTTTACCCTCAGCAGGACTGTCATTTGTGTACCGGAAGTCTGACATAAACCAAACAGCAGAGCGATATTTAAATGGCAAGTGTCCATAATTTATGTGTCAAATAGATCAGCTGAACCTAAGCAACCGCACAACACCAGACAGTTTATTTTGCTGTGCATGCAAGCTTTACTCAGGGCTTTGTACTAGACAAACTTAACATTTCACTTAACCCTTTTCTGTGCGGGCAGCTATAATTACATTTTTCTGCAGGGACTTTATTTTTCGACGCCGTTTTGCATTCACATATTAGGGGGTCCAGGGGTCAATATTTTATGTGTTTTTTGAAAGGTCATTGTGGCCATGTGATTCAACCGATGTTGATGCTTAAAAAGTTTTTGATGGTTTCAATGTACTGGTCATCAATATAACAAAGGACCAAGTAACAAAAATTTAAAAAAATCATAGGCGTTTTCAGAAATGACAAATGGTAAGATTTTTTAACAAATATGTGCTGTTCGTGATTGTTTGGAAGGATACCCCGCGCACTGCAGGGGGGGTGATTTCCGCCCCCCCTCAGTTTTCAGGAGTAGCGGAAAAAAAAAAACGGCGGCGCGCCAGCGCCGCCAAATTTCGTACACCTACGTCTTTGGGACATTCAAATTACCCACACTTTGGAAAGGGTTTTGACTTCAGTCATCTCAGGTCAGGTCACCAAGTCCATTAAGTGACCTCACCCTTCAAAAAATGTTTGCGTTCGTTTGCGCCAAACCACAGTCTTTTTTCGAAAGTTTGAAACTTGCAGGATTCATAAGAATATAGTACCTACCATTCGTTTTATCTCGATTTTTGCGATCGGTTGACAAAGGTTCAGGTCAATTTCCTGACCCTCCCCATTATAAGTGAAATGGGGGGGAAAAAACAAAGGCTCCCTTTCAGTAAAACGTTCATTGATCAGGTAATTATTTTCAGAATTCATGCTATTTTAGCTCGATTCTGAATGATCAGGTGAATTGTGGCTCAGTGATTTCTACCAAGGTCATCTGAAGGTCATTGAGGTCATCAGCAAATGATTTGCTAATAACTCTGATAGAAAAGAGATAGAGACGATTATTGACACCAATGTGTTCGTATCGTCCTAGCCGCGTTGCCCCAATGCAAACATGACCTACCTGGGTCACAAAATGACCCTTGGACCTGAAGGCAATTTTGAAATTGAACCTTACCAGGACACCGTTGTATATGTTTCAACGCATCAATGAGAACAAACACGATGGCGTCAAAATGATTTCCTATCTTTCTTAGTTGACATGCTATTCCACGAAAAACTGTTTTGCTAAAAAACAGTTAGTGTGACCTTTCATGACCTTGGAGCCTGACACTTATTATCTGAGATTCAAATTTTGAGGACATACATGCGATTGCAAATTCAATAGCTATCGATTGCCTCTCTAAATTGTTTGCTCCTGCATCCATAGTTTCCGAGATAATCGGGGGTTTCTGGAAAAAGAGTCCTAAAGAGTCCGAAAACCGGAAAATCTGACTTTGGTGACCACTGGTGACCTCAATTGTGAACCTGATCAAGAAGAAGGACTGAAATACATTTCATAGGAGCCTTGCCTAGAGCTATCTGAATGCCGTTTTCCGCTTTCCGCTACGTGCGTAAGTTTTGGGAGATCTCCACGGGGGGGGGGCGGAAATCAACCCCCCCTGCAGTTCGTGTTTTCGGCGCGATCCCCCCTGCAGTGCGCGGGTTAAGGTCAACATGTGACTTGTTTGCTAATTAATTGTTAAATGTAATATATTGAGCATAGACATATTCAAGTAAACATCGTCAGGAACAGCATATGCGGAAAGTATTTCATCGTCTTACTAATTTGAAGTTAAACCTTATTTGACGGTGAGAATCGCCTCCCATTTTATGCATCTCAATGCGCCTGTGCCTTAAAAAATGTTTAATTTAACCCTCGCTCTACGGGAGCGTCTTTCAACTTTGCCCTACGGGGGGGGGGCTGACAGCCCCCTTGCTAACTTCAAAACCAAGTAACATAGAACAACGCGGTCAAAACAGCATGTTGCCTGTCATGTGAGGAATCCGATGGCATATTTTTGTTTAGGTCAACGGGTGACATTCCAGGTGAAGTGAAATACCCAAAATCGACAACATCAAAAAATAGTGATTTTGCTCAGGCCGTCGTAATTAATCAAGTGATGGAAATAAAATGATTTGGTAGCTTCAAGTTATTCGTCGTTGAATTAGCGGATCTGCCCCCATTTATTCGAATTTTAGGTTTGCTTTGTTTGTTTATTTTGTTTGTTATACTTTTCATTATCACAACGGGCTGATTTACACCCACTACAGGTGAATCAGGAAGATTAAAATATTACACAATAAAAGGCATAAAATAAAAACTACACGTACAAATAAAATAAAAATACATATAAAATAAAACATGAAATACAAATACATGTAAAGCAAATAAAATAGCATATAAAATACAAGTATAAAAACATGGTTAAGAGCACGATGTTATTTACAATGAAGAATGGTGACAGTAATGGTGACAGTACAACGAAGAATGGTGACAGGTCTGAATTAGCTAATGACTTCTTAGGTCTTGGAAATCGTCACCATCTAAAATTGCTATGGGCGATTAGCATTAGCAACCCCGACTCGATCACGTCCAGAAGAACGTCCAGATGGTAAAGCTGCGCGATTGAACAGTCCGTAGAATGATCGTACCAGACAGTGCGCCGAGAATAAGGGGAAGGTGCCTGTTCTGTCGCGGCCCTTCATATTGCGAATCTAGTTTTTCGCCTTGCGCCGCGGAGCTGTAGGCCTTTGGAGCCCATGGCACAAATGTACCGCTTGCCTTCCTCCGATGCCGTGATGTTCGTACTACTGAGTTATCCCGTACCAAATGTCAACCAAGATAATGGAGAGAGTGAATTAAACAAACTTGATCAGTCACCATGACGATGACTACTGTGTGATACACATACACAGCGTATGATGGAGAGCCGAGTCACATCAGTCGAACAGCACGGACGAGGTAGTCGTTGCTTTGGACAATGTGTGGCGCGTGGCTCGGATATCTTATACATATATCCGAAATATCGAGTCTCCCTCCAACAATTGTTTCCATTTCCTAGGGTTTCTTGTACATAAAACAACTGGACTCCTGTGAGAATATTTTCTGGATTTTATTCGTGTACAGGTGTCGTACAATCGCTGGGCCTCTCAACAGACAAGTCGTGACTTGCTGTCTGTTTGGTGAGCGTTCTTTGGTGCTGCATATATTCGACGCCAAGACCAAATCTGTGACGAAAAAACTGCGACGCGGAAAATTCTGTCGGAACTACATATACACAATTACAAATGGCCCATATAATTAAGATCGTGCTCACTTTTCTCATTTTATTTGTTTACATTCTTCATGAGCCCCTGTTCTAACCGAAAAACTGCTCTATGTGTTTCTTGATGATCTGTTGGCATAGTAAATTCATTGTGATTCGCGTGTTTTTGTACCTTGGTAAAGTACGTGCCATGACGTGCAGAACGTGACCATTACGAACACGCCTCTTATGACGGCGTTATACACACTACACATCTTATCAACACACCTACATTCCTACAAACGATAATACATAATTCCACGTGTATTCCTGATACGTACTAAAAACTGTTCTGTATAAAAAACAACTGCAGTCAGTGAGCGTCCAAAAAACTCGTATAACAAGCTAATTACGAATGACAATGCAAGGATTGCTGCTATCTTAGGATTACATACGTGCAATAAGATCCACTAGACTGGATATCACAAGCGTTGGATCACGGCCAACAACTACATCCTCGACTGTGGGCCTCGATCCGAGGTCCGTCGGTTACACGACAAGGCCCACCGCAGAGAAGTGCGAGGGAGTCACGATACTGACCATGCAATATTCATGGTAAACAACTTATCAATGACTCTTCTCTGAGAAACGTTTTGCTGTTTTGCGACCTACGATCTCATGACGCTTAGTCCGTGTGATCTGCACCGCATTTCCGAGGGCTCAGTACGCAAGGTGTAGGGGAGATGTTGTTACCCACGACCGAGCCAAAGCCAGGAAGATCGCCGGCCACCTCAACCATCATTCGCTCTCAGTCTTCCCGCCGCATTGGTGCGACAAAATTCCAATGTGCGTGTGCACCGATCCCCTCCCGCACTGATTCCCCACTATATGCCTCCTTCCAAGGAGTGTTTCAGTTTGTGATTCTAGAGCCGCTTCGATCCGTCGCCATTTTCAGACTGCTGTTGCGTGTCTACTGGTTAATGACTTGCAAGTGCTATCCTAGTCTTACTAGCAGTCGTTATAATGTTGTTCCCGTTGAACTCAAGGTAGACTTAGTTGTTCCAGTTGATACAGCCAGCCAATTTATGTGTGTGCTTGTGTAAAACACACCATTCAGGACTCTCCGGACCGACGACCGGCGGCCGGCCGCCCGCGTGGACGCAAAACACGAGTGTCTATATTCAAATTCATAGTCATGTCGGACTCATCCATCAACGTCACGAATTTTATCAAGATTTCATGTCATATAGTTATACCTCGAATGAACCCTGTGAGTGCTATCCTCCCGCGCATCCTCTAGTTGTGTCAAGATATTAGGCGTACCCTCCCAATCATATGAGCAACATATTTGGAAATCCCCGACCCATTGTATGCTTTCCACTTTGCCATTTTTTTGTAACATGTTGCAAGCTTTTGGCACGTTTTTTATAATCTCTATAATTCTGCTTCTTATGCTTTGTACTGTGTGCACATTCCTCTGATAACTATGGTCTGGCTTGAGCGGGTCCTTTACCATCATGAGTTATGTAAAGCTGTGCCTGGGTGTTTATTTACTGTACGCATTTGCTGTATATATATCCGTATGCGGTTGTTATCTTTTATAGCCATAACCGACATATGCCACGTCACCATACCAAGTATTCAACTGTATTTCTTTGAGGAATTAATCTCCCGATCTTTGTTCGCGGACATCCGAAAGCTAGGCGACACCATTGTATCTATCATTAGTGCTTTAGGTCGCGCACTAGAATGAAACCTTCTTCTCTCTTGCGCAATCATCCGCCCTCTGCGCCAGATATGAGATGCTTTGCTTATATTACGGCGCGCCGGCTTCTTGTCCGTCGACTATTTCATTACAGTTTGTTTGCGATTGTGGCTCCTGATGTTATATAAATCCGAAGTATGGCTTAGTAATATATTGGGAATGTCGTGAGTTCAATTGTGCTCAATATATTCATCGAGTTACCCATCCGACAGATCCACACGTAAGTCGACATCACCTGTACCAAGACAAAATTTCGTCTCAAATATCTTAAAGATCCGCATTCGGGTGTCATTCTCATACTATGGTGACTTCCTTTGTAGCGCAAGTCAGATGATAATACGCTGTGTCTTGGTGCGTCTTTTCAAGCGTATCAAGACATTAGAAAGCCCTTTATTAGTTATTCCGTTGAGAGTTGTCATAATGAGTGTCCACATGCGAGCTGCATAGATTTTACAGGTAGTTGGCCTACCTTCTCATACACGTGGGAATTACCATATCGACACAATATAAGTTTGCGTTGAGCGCAAATTGTCTCTCATTTTTTCTATTATGTGTGTTTATATAGACCGAACTTTGTTAGACCCCATATTTATTAGATTGTCTTCTCCGTTGGCGCTAAATCTCTACAACTATTAGATATATAGAGTTTCGTAACGTCAACCTTAAGTTACCTTATAACCTTATAAGTCTTGACGGACTACTTTATAATTTACTGCATCACTTTAGACGTGATAACCTCAGGAGCTTCCTCGCCCCCCAAAAAGTAGTAGATATGTATAATGTGGCCATGTCCATCATGTTACGTAATATTGCTTCGCGAGCTGGCTAGATAAAGCACTCGATCCCGATATCCGCACCGTACGGCATAAGTTGGCGTACCACAAAATTATCCCAAACAGCACTTCCGCGAACGGGAGGTGCTAATTGAGAATTGCTAACCAAGAGGAGAAGCTTGAATCACTCATAGCTCGAACTGTCACTCGACTATCGCTGCGCGAACGAGTGTCACATACTGACCTTAACTAAACACAGCACTATGGCAGCACGAGGCGAGGACCCAGCGTGCGTAATACGAGCATGTGCATCACCCCCCCACTGACGCGGATGACGGTGCATTCCACGCCTCAGGCGGAGAGAGCGTTAGGCGAGGTGTGTGCATCACGTGTTTCTGCCAACGCAAACTCTGTATCGGGAGCGAGGCTCTCGACGCCAGACTGTCTAACTTTCATTTCTGAGATTCCTTCTCCCTTACTGCTGAACTGTGCGCTCTGTCCACTGCGCTCGACCACACAGATTTCTGCCTAGATCGTCGTGAAGCGTACCGGTGTGCCGTCGAGTGGTCTCGGGATTGCAAGAGATGCTTGCCTAAACGCTCGGATCCCAACAGTCTCCCGTTTATCTGTTGGGCGATACCCGTACCCTCACTGTGACGTCACAGTTCGATTATATGGCGAGCGTGTCGTGCGAAGTTGCTTGTGCCGCAAGCGGCTCAGCTGCTGGCGCGGCGGGTCCGCTTGGGGATGAAGCATAATCTCGGAGCGAGCTGGCAACCTCACGCGAGGAGTGCGTGTGAAGTGCGTGCGCGCATGCTGGCACCTGGTTGCGATCGGGGTTACCGCAAACCCACGCAGGCCCGGTCTTTCTCGGCCCTCCGGCTGTAAAGGCCTCGAATTGCCTGCCAGCATTGTTCTTCGCTTACTCTCAGCGGTCGAGATAAACTCAGAAACAGGCCGGACGTGTACCGCACCACCTATTGGTACGCCCAGAGTTGGGGCCTATGAGCGTGTGGCGTGAAGCGATCCCCCGACTTGCAGCGTATGCCCGGTAGTACGTGCCTAGTCCGGTCAGAGGACTTCTTGGCGCTACGGCCATCAGTGTGCTTACCCGCCGTGACCCTGGTCCGTGCCCGGCGTGCCTGCCGTGAGTGCGAGATATTCACGAACCTAAAACGATATGGGGGCGCTGGGGCAGTCACCAGGAACGTCCGGCCTCCCTCGCGACCACACCGGTCCGCGCCGTGGGGCCAGCCGCGGGCCGTGCAGGGCTAGGGACCACCGGCATGATCCGAGTCCGACCCCCGGCGCGCGCTCGGAGCGTTCCCAGCCTGCAGAGCCGGCCTTCTTAGAGCCACCCTTGAGGCGATCCGCGCGCGTCGCGGCGCGTGCGGCGGTGACCATAACAACCAGGCGACGCCTATTCCTGTCCCTGTCCCCCCCAAACTCTCAGCTCCAAAATATGTCCAGCCAGGCAGTCAGCAGCTTAATGGCGACTTCCGTGTGCGCGTCGTAACGAAAGGCCACGGAGCCGCCGCGCCGGTGCACAGAAACCCAGATGAGCTGTTGCGGACAGGCCCCGCGAGAACAATAGGTAACTAGGCGCGCCGGGCGCGCGCTCGCGTCTCTGCAGAAGAGCGTCAAACAACAGTACTCAGGACGCCACGCGCGGGGTGCGGGTGTGCAGTGGCATGGCCCGGCTGGCCGGAACAACTGCCCTACTCTTAGGCTCCGCCGGGCGCTCCCTCGGCGACAGGACCATCCGGTATGCGGCGCGACAGAGAATTACAGCGACGCGGCTGGGGACCGGACGGAACCAGCCTGGTCCTTCGGTCAGAACCGCTTTCTCAGCTTCAAGAGTCCGAGAGACATGATCATTTGGCGGACCAGCGATTCGAGGGGTCCTGTCGGGCCGGAACTCGTGTAGATCTTCGTTGTCAGGTTATCTAGCGTACTGGGTCGCACGAGTCGCTAATCTAGTCAGGATAATGAGTCTCTCCGAGTTCCGCTGTGAACTGTGAGTGAGCAGACCACATGAACTCCGTGGTGTGAGTACCACACTAATCACCTAGATGGTCACTGTGTAAATAGTCCCCCTGTGATGGGAACGCGGCACCGTGACCTAGTCCACATACTCTGGCCCGGGTCGACATCAGCAGGATGATGACTTTTACCGACTAGTGCTGGACGGTGTGGCTAGACTCAGAGAGCTCTCGTGTGGACTCAGAGGCTCGACCACCGCATTGGCTCTAAATGTTGAAGTGAGACGACCTCGGAGATCCAGTGGCGAACCTCACAACCAAAACGAGACTAGGTGGCCTGGCCTCCTAGTCTCGTATGGCGAGGAAGACCCACACTAGCTGTCGGACGAGGCAGGGCAAAACGGGGCGATCGTCGCGCGTCCCCCCGTCGGCCCGGATCTGCGTGACGTCTCCGTCGACCGCGCCCACCGTTGGTCAGGTTGATGTCGTACGGCCTGTGGGGAAAACGCCAGCTCCCCCCGCCTGCAAAGACGGACCGGTTGAGCCCCGACAACCCGCATAGCGGGGAGACCAGTCAGGCACTGGATCGCCCGAGCCCACAGCTGCAGCCGCAGCAGCCCTCCCCGCCACATCTAACGTCAATCGCAACATGTCAAGGGCCCCGCCTCGTGTCCGCAGCGCCAGGTAGAGTGGACCACTATCCGGTGCGTACCCAAGGTGGGCAACGTGGATGATTTCTCATTATGTGGGTAAAAATAATTGGGCAGCAACTCAATGACGCCAAAGCTGTCGGTCGTCTCTCACATTAAAACGCTCCCAATAATACACAAATACATTTTGGTTGGTAAAAGAGTTTCGATATTTGTTATAAATATGATAATATGATTGATAAATACTGCGTCAATGGTACTACTCAGAGAGTTTGGTTCTTTGAAGTTGCTCTACATCACTAGTGACTTACGTACTATTGGTTATTATTTCAAAACTTTAGGTCGCATTTGTCCGTCGACATGTCTTCTCATTTATCGACTTATCCACTCCAATTCGTCTCTGTGACTTCTAGATGCGCAAGCTGTCATCTGCTCAAGTTGGGACCTAAGCACTTGTACCTCAGTAGTTGTGCACAGTACTTGTCTCCAGGCGGACGCCGCGCAGGGCGTACCGTAGGAGGGGCAAGCCAGTCCGACCACTCCCGTTGGGAGTCCGGCACTCTGGGCTTCAAGAGTGTGGATGTTCAGCTATCCCGACTCATACATTGTTCCTGGACTCGTTTCCAGCTCATCTATGCAGACCAGCAACATCATCCCGTCCGCTCCCGGCAGAGCGGACATGTTGAGGTGACCTACAGCACGCCTCCGTGCTGGCTGAAGCCGGTGTTCCAAGCCCCTGCAGCCGGAGCGCGGGTCGCCGGTCATCCCACCCGCCACAGGCGCCGGCCCTAAAACCGGCGTCGATTCCACGTACTTTTTCCCTTTAGACAAGCTCTCCGTTTTGCTACCCTCTACTTGTCATAAACTAATGATCCCACTAGACCGCATTTTTTTCGACGCCCCATCGTGTTCTCTCGTCAATGCGCTTTGAATAATGTTCATTTCAACAAGTGATGTCAACTTCGAAATTTGACCTCGGGTCAAGGTCAAGTGGTGATCCAAGTAGGTCATGTTACATATCACAAGACGTGTCTTGACGAGACACACACATTGATACCATTTTCACGTACCTATCTTCATTATATCAAGAGTTATTGACAAATCAGTATTGGTGGTCACAAAACTGACCTGCCCTTAGGTCACCGATGTAAAAATCCAAGATAAAGAAATGGTAGGTATCAATGACCTCATAAAATCCTGAAAGTGTGAAATCGATCGTTCGAAAACTGTGTCTGCATTCGACCAAACACGTTTTGTAGTTGAGGTCATCACGTGACCTGGTCTGGTGACCTGACCTGAAATGACCTGAGACCAAGATTGTAACATAATGTGGGTAGTTCATTTTCAAACAGGTATGGAAAACACGGTACCTTCTCCCATCCCGATCGTGAGTCCTGGCTGGAACCACCCATGATAGGGATTTTGCTATTTAGGCAATGTATGCATCTCTCGGTAAGGAAAGATCAATGCAACATTTTGGCTATGCGAAGTTTCCTAGTATTATGACACGGTCTGAAGAAACCATGTTTATCCTGACATGAGATATGTCAGGAAAAATTTGTCAGCCTAAAATGTATTCGCAGTCGTGTATTCACATTCAGCCTATCCCGGAAAAATAACTATGCCCTATCGTGTCAGCCTATCCCAGAAAAATCGCTATGGATGCTCCTCAAATATCGCGTTCGGGCGGCACACGTACTGTCTCGGAGCCGAGCAGCTTCAGACGTCTCCGACCGGTGCGATCGGAGACAAGGATACCCGAGGACCATTAGACTCGGGACCGGCACGGTAACGCTCCGGCATGTCAGTCAATAACGACGCCACCTGCCACGGAGCGCAGAGGGACAGGGGCAGCAGGTCCGGGGATTGGCTGAGCCCGAACCGCTGAGCTCCAATTACGTCGTGTGTACACCTGAGGGACAGACTGGCATTATTTGGCGCCGCTCGGGGAGATGCGATCGGCGGGGCGGGGGCGGCAGCAGGGGCGGGGCGGGGGCGGGGGCGGCAGCAGAGGCGGGAGGGGGGGGTCGATCCAGACCGCAGCTAGGGATAGCGGGCGGATGACGGAGACGAACGCGCGCCGCTGAAGTACGTTAGCAGTGTTATCTATAGAAAGGGTCATACGGAAGAAACTCACAGCATATAGCCCGGTTAAATACGGCTGGTGCCCTCATAAGTTCCCTCACGCTGTTGTGCGGCAGGTTAACAAGTTACATAGGTGCGTATCATTCAAATATCTCATGGCCGCGTGTCATGCGTACCCATGAGAATTAGGACATGTGGACGAGCACCACACTCAGATGTACGCGACTTCTAGCATATTATGCAACACACGAGTGTTGTCGATTTCATCTTCTGATTATCAACCATCATTCAAAGTTTTAATACACCTCATCATAAATGACATGTTAGATGATCAGCGCCAGATACTAATATTACGGACCAGAGCTAGAACAGGCTATCACAAGTTTCCTAGGATCGAGCGAACGATCCTACATTGTTCCTCTTATCATGCTGCTACCCGTGCAGAAATCGAGTCTTCAGTGCATCGATAGGTACTATGGTGGTTGTCATCATCATCATCAGTGTTGTCTCGCTGCCCTTTGCAAAATGCAGAGTCCCTATGGCGGAAGCCCTTCCATGACTCAGCCGAGGTATACTCCTGCAGTGACTCTCTCCACTGGATGCTCCGTTGACGGTGGTGGAATATGCGCTTTGCATCCTCACCATACCTGTTCGAGACAAATGGAGTCTTAACTACGAGTAAGCCTTGAGTCTCCAATCATCATACCGCACGAACCGGTTGGATAACTAGGCTTTTACGGTGTGCTCTCAGTAGATCAGAGTAGATAGTGACGAATATCCGGCAGACATGCTTCGCCAGTGTTGCTCGCCAGTGTTAAACGCCAATATGGAAGGTATCTGCACGCGCGAAAAGGGTGCAGCCATGTTCCTATCACCACTAGCCCACATGCAGAGGAAAAATCGAGAGGCACAATCAAAACACGATAGGATCTCGAGATTAACATCGGAATGCGCAATCTAATAGACCAAGTGTTCCGATTTGGGGTGTGTCGAAGACTAAATTTTCCACTTCAATTTTGGCTTGCATATATAATAATAAACCGTAATTACCACAGTCCTGAGCATCGGGAGATCTGCATACGATTGTACGTTGATTTGACCTCGACATGGTCGTGTATCATTTTACTAACTATGCCGTCTTCACGTGATTTTGTGTGTAATTAGCACCCAGGAAGAGGATCCAGCTCGTGCACGTTTTCACGATTTACACACACGACTCTTGTAGTCTATTAGTACCTGTATGAGCCGTGTCTGTTATATTCATGAACTGTCGAACAAATTAACGACTTTCCTAGCATCCTAGATACATCAACGGCTACAGCTAGATGATGGGAATCACTTGTTGAAGACCTAGTCGATACACACATCTACCGTGGGTTCAGTATAATATTTAATGGCACTGTGAACCAGCCATCCTTTTGTAGTCCACGCAGCTCAGTATGCTTATCTTGGCGCGTTTATCTGCGGTCACGCAAAGTTTTATTGGGACGCTGAATCGCCAGGAAATATCCATCTATAACCGGAACAGTTGACATAACGACACCGATTGGCCGGCACAGCTGAGTGGAACGAGAGTTTCACGGCCGCCCGTCCCGCGCAAGACTGTGCAGCGGAGGACGGCGAATATAGCTTAATAGACTCTCGTGGACTGCCGCTTGTAGTGTCAATTAGGAGAAGGATTTTTGCTTAAAAGCAATTTTTAGCATGAAACGGCCAGGTTATTATTTTGTTTATTTCGAAATTCGTATATGACTAAACACGTAAGGAATGTTTTTTGACTACGAGTAAGACATAGAATCATTCAGAGAGAAATTCATTTCACAGACGCATAGACAACATCCTCTTTTAGGTGTGTGTATTTGTTATTGTGGCGCCCCCCTATTTGTTTCTCAACATCATAATGTCCTACCTTTACAAGTAGATGGAGGATATTCTGCGTCTTGGAAAAATAGCATGGACAAACGTGCTTAGTGTGGTGTTTGTGTGTTATAACAAGATTCGGATCCTGCTAGGTGGAAAGGATATAAACTAGCACGTAGTATAACGACGAACCACGCCGAGGGTGCGCTTCAGGCTTATATGCGGATTGGAAGGGGGCTCCGCGCACTCTGTGAGACCTGTGTCGGCGCACCTGCAAATAATAATAGGCTCGGCTGCTAGACGCTGTGCTGGTGTTTGCGTGAAACTGTAATTAATACCGTCGTGGTAGTTGCCATCAGAGGATTTTTATGCAGTCGGAACGGTACTGGGTAGCCACAATGTAGGTGATGTAATGAGCCCTTATCGGAAGACGTCTATTCTTTGTTGGATGGCTGAGCACAACACCAGCTCACCATTAATAGGAAATTAATAGTTTACTTTCATGCTCTTACACACACTGATACCACTGCTGCCTTTTAACTGTCCGAAACACCGCGAGGCGGGGGTAACTCATTATTGGCTTACATATGCCATTTAGTGTAATATTTACCCCTTAGTTATTTATCACTGGATAGTAAAGCATGTGACTGCGGTAGGATAACCATGTGGGCTATGATGTATATGACTTGATATTTAGTTCTATCATTTCAGCCTGACGTTATAGTTGTGTGATGCAATATTAACATTATTTGAAAAATTAAATCTTGTGGGTGATGAAACACTAAATATGTTGGTGATCGTTCAGTCTTAGTAGCCAGTACATAGGTATTTATTATTTGCAGGTTAATTTATTATTCTGTTACGAGACAGTCATCATTGCAGACACTTTTGACGATGTTGTTACAGTGAAAACGTAGAATCAAGAAATCATCTATAAAGGGACACTCGGGTGGGGGTTTCTACTGTATAGAGTGATTTGAATTTAAGGGTTTTACACAACGGAGTTCAGAAATTTGTGCCGTTAAGGTTTGTGAATATTTACATTTGGCTTGTAAACAGAGGGCACTGTGCCCAGAATACTAAATGGTAAGCAATAATATTTTTTCACTGTTGGGTGAGCATACAAAGGAAGACACCGCTGGGTACGATTAACAAAACATTTGTGTTGGCAGATCCAGTTTTTCACTCTTTAACATGAAGGTGTTTGAGTTGAGATAGTCCGCGTTGCCTCGTGGCACTACTCGAACACTCGATTGTTGATGCGCTTTTCATCTCATTCTCCTCACGCGAAAGCCGGTCTTTAATTGATGGTGAGCTTAATTCAAACTCCTTCGAAAGTCCGCGGAGAGCGCGTGGGTCGTACTCATCTGTGGAACTATCAATTCACTGTATTTGGCTGTGTATTTTTGCGCTGTATTGACTCGTTATGATTTATTGACGTGTGAGTAGAATGAACGTTAGAACTTTGAGCATATGGGAGTGTTTGATAGCAAAACTGGAGTGGGCCCACTCCACGTGCTCGTGAGGTGGACTATATCGACCACATATTCCGTTTCAGCTCAGCGCGGTTCTCATCCCTTGTGATTGCAAGAAAATAACACTTGGGGAATTTATCAGTGTAATTTTTCGATACGTGCTACATGGTCTAGCTATGGAGAGACGTTTATTGGTTCGTGCGGAGATTTATAGTAGCTTATTTAGCGAAATTAGATATGCAGACGGTAACATCCATTGTCTGTGTACATGTTTTGTGGGCCGGAAGGAGTCCGCCCTCTTCACTCCTTGTTGCTTGCCCCTCCTTTCCGTCGTGCATGGGGGTTGCTCTCAGGATTACTCCGCGTTCCTCACTAGTAATGTGTTATTAGCACAGAGGACTGACCAATACTAGAGTTAATGTGTGCGTTGAAATACGAGAGTTGACGAGTGAGTTCATTTGGACGCGTTGGGCTCTTCGTTGCGCCGGGGTACCCACACAGCTTCTGTATTGCCGCGTAGCATTTCTCTGTGCGTTTGATCTTCTTTCTTGTCTGTGGGCGCACCTAGAGAGTGATTACATGTCACAGGACGACGAAAGCGCGCCATTTTCTAAGGCCAATGTTTTCGTATGGAGCTGTCTTTTCAGATGGGAAGAGTATATCGGGAAGGTTGGCATTCGGATAGATTAGAGTAGGTTAGAACGCTACTTTGTACCCTCGAAATTCTTGGTGGAGTCTAGAGACACTGTTAAGCCTCTAGTCCAACGTTCTCGTTAGTTATTTACGCCACACCACTCATGCTATATTCACGTCCGCCGCCCGACGTGAGTTTTGTCTCAGATAACAAGATTGGCCGCTTACGATCGAGTGACAGACAGGACTCCGGCAGTATGGAGGTCGCAGTGTGTATGCCACCACTGCCCGTTCCGCCAATTCACGCCTGATATATGAAGTGATGTGAATCGACACATAGAGTAGCGGCGGCATACATGTCGGCAAAGTATGATGCAGCCTACCACTGTGATAGATGATTATAGATGGTGAGGGCCTCTAGCTTAGTGATTGTTTCTCGTATTTCTAGTTTGTTAATATGTGTTATTTGTACACGTCCGTAATTTTTCGGTAAAAGTGTATTGTCAGTGCACTTTCTAGTGTACCTCACAAAAAAAACTTTGGCCTGCCTACCCAAGTGTATAGTGCCTGGTAATGGCAAGTTGCAAATTATTTAATCGCGAGCGTAAGTCAAAACTTTCAACGTCCATAGATGAATCCACGAATTAATCCACCACTCCAAAGGTTGTTCGTGGATGTAAATACAGAATACAATAACAGTGGTCAAAGTTTAATTTTATTTGCTACGTGATTTTGACTGTGCGGATTAATCATAACGTGATTACTCACAAAGCGTTGCTCAGTGATTTCCCTCCGGCGTCGGGTGCTCAACACCTGTTTTATTATGCTAGCTGCAGAAGGCGACTGTTTCTTTCTGTATCCCGCCCATGCACTCCTCCCAAATTCGATGCCAAGGAGTTGTGTGCGCTTGTGTAATATACGATGCTATCCGCTTGAAAGCAGATTTCGCGTTATTTAGAGGAAAAAAGTATTAATTTGAACCAAATATCTGACATTGTAATTTGCTTTTTCTGCGTAAGATATATTTGTACGACTTACTAGTATCATGATAACTAACTTTTAGTTTCTCTTCATCATTTCTGAGCCTTTTCTCTTTTTTACAAGGTGAACTGTTCCCTTTAATATCACCGGACCGAGTCCTCTCAGTTTACACGTTGTTTCAGTTTTGGAGACACTACATCACAAACTGTCGCTTAAACGATGCGTTTGTTGCGAGTTGTGCCTCCGATTTCGGTGCATTATTATGCAACATACATCATTGAGTATCTTACAAGCATGATACTCAATGATGCTGTGCTCTTCTAAATAGCTCAACAGTTCCTATTCCGGGGAATAAAATGAAGTAAGCGTGTCGGTGCGCTCGTTAGCGCACGCGTCGGGAGTCAGTGCGTTGATGGAGTCATAAACGCAATGACGTGACATCAGCTGCGCTCTCACGCATATGGCAGTCATGGCAGTCCGGCGGCCATGCTCAGTCGGGACCGGGGCCGAATTTGGGCTCCACCTGGCTGCCAGACGCTGCCTCCGCATGTGCTTATATGAAAGCTTTGGTAGAGTAGAATAAACTTTAAAGCAGTTGAAATGCTTTAATTAAAACAGTTTTCGTTTTCAAAGTCATAAACATCCACCAAAACCAAGCCCGCAATAGATTTATATTGAACTGGCTTGGTTTTCGTATGTGCTTATGACTCTTGGAACAAAAACTATATAATCTAACTCTTGCCCTACGGCAGTTTTTTCACCTTCGCCCTATGTCTGTCAGGCTACCCTCTGCTCACTTCAAAACCAAGCAGCATAGAGCAACGCGGAAAGAACCAGCATGTTGCCTGTCATGGTAGGAATATAAACGTATACAATTGTGGTTTGTAGGCAAATGGGTGACCCTCCAGTTCAAGTAAATGACCTCGACTCGACCACGTCCAGAATAGCAATTTTGCTCTGTTAGAAAATCTCAAAATTAGAAATGGATATAAAGAAAAAAATAGAATACTATAAAAAATATTGTGAAATTATGAAATTGTGTGAAATTATTAGAATAAAAAAACATATAAACAAACAGCATGTAACTAGACCTGTTTTGGCTTCAAAACACGTGACAGGTATTTATGTGTTTGTATCTGATCAACAAAAGTAAAAAAAAGTGATAAGAAATGACGCCATAAGTTTCTTACACTTAGGTAAACATCACTTAGCCAAAAATAGATATATTGCTTTGAAATTGGGCCTGGGTATTGTTTATAGTCACTAATAAGTTTTCTCACATATATTCCGAATTTGTTAACATCTTTGAAAGTTCTGAGTTTGTAGTGATTTTTTTTTTAAATGTCTCTCGACTATTTTTTAGTCAAAAACCCCAAAATTGAATTTCCGAGACCGCCATATTATAAACATTTTTCCCCGTTTTCGGTTTGCCATATAATGCAAAACTCGATTTTCTTCGATTTTTCCAACATTTCTCGTTTTTCACAAGCAGGACGTCACTAAAACGTCATTATCTCCCAAACCGCTTGACTAATTTCAATGAACTTTCGACGGCATAGGGGGGAGTGGGGTTAGGTGGTCATGGTAGGTAAAACGGCCACCCCCTCTTTAGGCTAGGCCACAAGTGCTACGAACGGAATTGATGAGTACTAGAGTTCCCCTTTTCGACCGCACTGCCTCAATGAAGTCGGGTAAGTTTGCTATAGTTTATTCATATTTTCGATAAAAAACCACACAACCCTCTTGATTCAACTTGCTTCGATTATATTCTGTAAGCTTTTGTGAACAGGTTTTTCTGTGATTTTGTGATTTTGATGTGATGTGATTTTGAACAGATTTTGTGAGCAGTTAAAAGCTTGACTTCAACTGTGATAACTACATAAGACAGCCAGTGTCGATATGCAAACACTTGACTCTAAATTCTCTAAATTATCTAAATTCTGCCGACCGAACCGGAATAGCGCGATCGGGTGGTGAGGTCAGGACCAGCGCAACAAGCTCTGCTTAGCGCGGGTTCTGACCTCGGAAGCATACATACAAAACATTCGGACTAAATTTATTTAAAAAAAAAATGTTATGATGGGCGAATGTTGATTCAATATGACGTCCGATAAAATGTGATTTGTATAGTTTGTGTCGAATGTAGGGTTAGACTTGCACTTGCTCTGGGTGGCCGTTTTACCCTATCTCAGCATCATAACTCCACCGACAACGCTTACATGGCGTGACCGTCTTACCCCATGTTAAAAACATTTAACCCCATGGGGTGGGGTAAAACGATTTTTTGCAGATCTTTCGAAAATTGTTGATATCAGATTGATTAACAACAACAAGGAACTAAATTATATGCAAATTGAAAGACAAATAATGTTGGACGACTATTGACGAAATGTTGGACGACGATTGTAAGACGATTTTTTGCAGACCTTTCGAAAGCTGCAAATATAACTTGTATTAACAACAAACAAGTTTTGCATTCAATTTGCAAAACTTCCATGCAAATTGAAAGACAAAACATGTTGGAGGTAACATGCAAAACATCAGACTTATTGGCTGGCTACGTATAATTGTTATAAACTCAGCTACCTACTGCAAACTTCCTAAATATAAGGCGCATGTGTGAGACGCTGTTCAAGAAAACCCTCAGCCTGTCAGCCCCTCCCGTAGGGCAAAGGTTAAGTAATTTCAACTGTACATTAAGGAATGCTCTACCTACCAAGAGCTTTTTAGATAAGCATATGCGTAGGTATGTACGTCAATTTTTATTTGTGACCTTTTTGGTAGTAGTCAACAAATTTCAGAGGCCAGCAGATGTATTTCAAAGTTGACCCCTGTTGAATGCTGTGCCGCATAGCTGAGGCGTTTTATTACAGCCAACAGATCTCAAAGTGAACCTGTTCATTGCTGTGCGCATAGCTGATCATCTTCTATTCACAGCCAACAGATGTCTCTCAAAGCTGCCCTGGTTAATGCTGTGCGCAATTAGCTGGGCAGCTTTCTATTCAGCCAACAGATGCACTCAAGCTGACGGCCTGTTGCATGCTATGCCGCATACTTTGATCAGTTTCTATTACAGCCAACAATATGTCTCTCAAAGCATGCCTGTTGAATCTGTGCCGCATAGCTGGCGTCAGTTCTATTAAGCCAACAGATGTCTCTAAGCATGCCTGTAACAGCAATGCCTGTCGCATGCTGTTACCGGCATAGCTTAGCAGTTTCTAATAACTGCCAACAGATGTTCTCAAGGCATCCTTACAGCATGCCTGTACACAGCTGCTCGCATGCTGTACCGCATAGCTAAGCAGTTTTTATATTACAGCCAACGAATGTTCTCTCAAAGCAGCCCTGTACAGCATTCCTGTGCAGCTCTCGCATGCTGTGCCGCAATAGCTGACAGTTTCTATTAGCCAAATGATGTCTATCAAGGCTAAGCCCTTTGCCATCTGTGCCCGCTAGCTGATCAAGGTTCTATTACAGCCCAACAATGTCTTCTCCAGTTGACCCCCTGTTGCAATGCTGTGCGCATGAGTGATCAGTTCTATTACACAGGCAACAGATGTCTCTCAACAGCATGCTGTGGCAGCATCCTGTGCCAGCATGCTGGGTCGCATCTGTGCCGCAATAGCTGCGCAGTTTCCTAATTAAGCCAACCGATGTCATCAAAGCAACGCCTGTGATGCTGTGCCGCATAGCTGATCAGTTTCTATTACAGCCAACAGATGTCACTCATAGTTGACCCCTGTTGAATGCTTTGCCGCATAGCAGAGCAGTTTGTATTACAGCCAACAGATGTCTCTCAAAGCTGACGCCTGTTGAATGCTGTGCCGCCATAAGCTAAGCAGTTTCTATTACAAACCACAGATGTTGTCTCAAAGCTGACACCTGTTGCAATGCTGTGGCCGCATAGCTGATCAGTTTTATAACAGACAACAGAGATGCTCTCATAGTTGACCCTGTTGCATGCTGTGCCCTCAAGCTGATCAGTTTCTATTACAGCCAACAGATTTGCCCTCATAGTTAACACCTGTTGAATGCTGTGCCGCATAGCTGACATTTTCTATTACAGCAACAGATGGTCACTCATAGTTGACGCCCTGTTGAATGCTTTGCCGGCATAGGCAGAGCAGTTTGTATACAGCCACAGATGTCTCTCAAAGCCTGAACGCCCTGTTGAATGCTGTGCCGCATAGCTAAGCAGTTTCTATTACAACCAACGATGTCTCTCAAGCTACGCTGTGAACTGCTTTGTCCGCATAGCTTGATCATTCTATTACAGCACAGATGTCTCTCAAAGCTGAGCCATGTTTAATGCTGTACCGCATAGCTAAGCAGTTTCTATTACAGCCAACAGATGTCTCTCAAAGCATGCCTGTACAGCATGCCTGTACAGTGTACAGCATGCCTGTTGCATGCTGTACCGCATAGCTAAGCAGTTTCTATTACAGCCAACAGATGTCTCTCAAAACATGCCTGTACAGCATGCCTGTGCAGCATGCCTGTCGCATGCTGTGCCGCATAGCTGAGCAGTTTCTATTACGCCAAAGATGTCTCTCAAAACATGCCTGTCACACGCATCGCTCGTCGCCAGCCTCCGCTGTCGCACTCGCTGTGCCCGCACTACGCCTCGCACGCAGTGTCTCTCTCACTTCCACAGACAACAGATGTTCTCAAAGCTGACGCTCGCTTGCCGCTCGCGCGCATAGCTGAGGCAGTCTTCTATCTCGCCGCAATCACGCACTGTCCTCAAAGCTGACACTCGCTCTCGCACTGCTGCTCGCGCATCGCTCAGCACGCTCTCTTCTATACAGCCAACAGACACTGCTCCTCAACAGCCTCGACCGCTGTCTTCGACTGCTCGCCTACGCATAGCTAGCAAGTTCTATTACAGCAACAGATGTTCCAAAGCTGACGCCTGTTAACTGCTGTGCCGCATAGCTGGGCAGTTTCTATTACCGCCAACAGATAGTCTCTCAAGCACGCCTGTTTCAGGGCTGTGCCGCCATAGCTGAGCAGTTTCTATTTACAGCCAACAGATGTCTCTCAAAGCTGACGCCTGTTGAATGCTGTTGCCGCATTAGCTGAGAGTTTCTATACAGCCAACAGATGTCTCTCAAAGCTGACGCCCTTTGTTGAATGCTGTGGCCGCATAGCTGAGCATGTATTAACAGCCAAAGATGTCTCCTCAAAGCTGACGCCTGTTGAATGCTGTGCGCTAGCCGAGCAGTTCTTTATTAAGCCTGTTTGACTGCTGGCGCAATAGCTGGGCAGTTTCTATTACAGCCAACAGATGTCTCTCAAAGCTGACGCCTGTTCAGGCTGTGCCGCCATAGCTGAGCAGTTTTATTACGCCAAACAGATGTCCTCTCCATAAGCTGACCCTGTTGAATGCGTGGCTCATAGCTGAGCTAGTTTCTATTACAGCAGCAGATGTCTCTCAAAGCTGACGCCTGTTGAATGCTGTGTCGCATAGCTGAGCTCTCACATTAATGCTTACTAATATGAATGTGCTAATGTGTTGTCTCGCAGACTGCTAATTCCTATGATAGCCTTTGCGGTCGAAACTGAAGTAAGAAAAAATTGTAATGGTAGCCGTTTTCACAATGGATTATTTTGCACGAAATGTTTTAAAAACATTTTAAAATGTTTTAAAATGTTTTAGTAGTATTGCTTAGTAGTATCGTAGTCTTAGTAGTATTTTAGAAGTTGATTTTTTAGTAGTATTTAGTAGTATTATAAATGTTTTTCACGATGGACTAATTTGCGAAAAAAAGTTGTAACCTTCATCCTAAGGACCTTAGGGCCAGGGTAAAAACATTTATCGCAAGTTAGTCCATCGTGAAAACGGCTACTACCAAAACATTGTAAAACATTTTAAAATGTTTTAAAACATTTCGCGCAAAATAATCAATTGTGAAAACGGCTTTTATATCACAAATGCTTTAACTGTCAATTGGAAATTATCTTGTCACACATGCTTATCCCGCTCTTAGCCCGTCTGCACCTTAGGCAAGCATCTCAGCAGAACACCGCGGGCAGGAGGAACGCCTTTTTTACCTGACATCCTATTTGATAAACTTGTCTGCAATGGAAGATGATTGTGATGACATAAAACATCAAATGAATACAATACTTAGAGGGGTAAGAAGCTGGAATTGACAATTTTGTATTTCAGAACGCCAGCAAAGGGTGGTGTTAACCCGCGCCCCACTGGGGGTATTTGAACAACCCCCTGTGGTCTTATCAAGATGACAAAAATACGGCGGCGCGTAGCGCCGCCAAACTTGGCATAACTTATCAACAATCCTTTTCGCATATTTTGCAGAGATTCAAGTTTCGCATCGGATTAGGTCAGGTCACCAGGTCAGGTCAGGTGACCCCACCTCCCCAAAAGTTTGCGGTCGTGCCATGATCACAGTTTCGAAGGGATCAAAATCAAACTTTAAGGATTGCATTAAAGGGAATATAGCACCTTTAACATTAGTTTTTAACTGAGATAGCCAGGTTGTCGGGTGTGCTGAGAAACATCCAAATACGAAATTTTGCCCTCCAAAGCGACCTAGTTGCTGAGTTTCAACGCAAAAACCGTTGGTCATATTTCACGTCACAAATCCCGTGACGTTTCGCATACGTCATTGTAGTTGTACTCCACTGTGATTGCCACCAGGCAACTTCGCTTTTTAGAATCCGTACCGCCATTATTTCAGTTAACTCCTTTGTTCGTCCGCCCCGACGCCACCGACGGTTCGGCATCAGGCGCTCTGGCTAACATCTATTGTGCTTACGTATGCGTGCCTCACGCCTATCCGGCGCGAAGCGAGCGCCGGTCGACCCAGCCAGGTCGCGATTTACGCCTACCGAGTGCACCCATCTGCGATGCCGGCAGTCAGGCTGCTTTGCATCATTCTGGGCGGGCGCAAGTTTGCGTGTCGATTGCCTCCTTGTGGACGAACACAACTCGCTTTGGTGACGCAAGATGGTGGTTGACCGTCATCATGTAAACAATATTACTATTTCAACTTACAACAATTCTGACTTTTTCGCATGAATGCCAGCCGTAATCAGGGCAGTTCTTCTCATCGATTCTATACTTTTCCCCAAGGTGCTCATATTCTTCCTTTAAGCACATCAAGTAATCTCAAAAAATTGTACTGCACAGATTTTATATTTAGGTGTACCCAAGGTCATATCAATTTTGTGACCTCCCGTTATAAGGCTTCACTTTTACGAGTTGTCGCCACTGATTTCCCCTGGTTTGCAAGATTCGTTTCTGTTCGACACTATTTATTTTCCTGACTGAGTGGCAGGATGATGAGTTTGCCTGGGTTTGGTAAAGGATGGTACAGGAATGTTGCGGCAGTCGCGGCATGATCTCAGCTCCTCGATGGCGAGGCCGCTGAGATCAGACGGATCTATTGATGCTTCGGCACCTCGATGGCGAGGGTAGCCGACCGCCGAAGCCGATTGGCCGTACCCCTGTTTGAAAGAAGCCCCGATTCCCGCGTCTCGATGGCGAGACACGGAATTCGTGTTAAGCCTCGATGACTCGATGGCGAGACACCGCGGCCGCCTCCCTCACACCCCCCAAGTGAGAATGAAAATGGCGGAGTCCCAGGACACTGGAAGGGATCTCAGTGGTCCCCTCGGGAATAGACGCCACCATTCGTCACGGCAACTGCACCTCGTCACTTCTCCTTGCCACTTTACCGCGTCACTTTTCCTCACAAATACCTGGACTTCCAATGGAGGTGTATTTGAGCTCTCCACTGGTCACCACACACCTGAACCCCGCGAGACATTGCGATAGAGTGAGGCCGGCGCATGGAGCGCCGGCCCGAGATCAACTCGCGCGCATTGGTCGCTGGTGTCCTGCGGAGCAGGTCACCAGCGACCAATCACAAGCCCGTAAACATCACCCCATAGCCCGAGCCGGGCCTCGCCTCGGGCGAAACACAGCGCACATGGCCGCCACGTGGCCCGGCCGGCCACTCGGCCCGGCCGGCACCCCGGCGGGCGTCGCTAAACAGCCGTCGGTCGCAACAGAGGTTATCAGTTCAATTCATGCTGTATAATGTTATCATAGGGATATTATGTATGATACAATTGAAGGTTTTGTTCAGTGACCCATACGTGGGTCATCTGAAGTCATCCGAGGTGACCAACACCTTTTCGTCAATAACTCTCGATATAATGCAGATAGAGAAGTGCAAAATATACCAATGTGCTTGTCTCGTCGAGTTAAGTCTTCTGATATGCAACATAACCTACTTGGGTCACCACTTGACCTTGACCAGAGGTCATATCTTTAAGCTGACCTAACATGGCAACAAGCACATTATTTCAAATCACCTTAACGAGGCAAACACGATGGCGTGAATATGTTTATCTTTGGTAAAAAGTTATTAACATTTTTCTTTTACAAAAAAACATTTTTATTTTATTTTATAACCTCAAGAGCCTAAAGAGAATGTTTCAACTTTCTGAAAGTTGTCAAATGTACGCCTCTTGGTGTGCAAGATATGGAATAATTGCTGCTTCCGAACACGATTATGTCATTAGTTTCTCGCATGCGTGATGCGATGCTTAATTTCATGAAAGTTAAATTTTAATATTGTATTTAATGACGTCATATCAAGGAATTTCGGGAAGTAGAGAAAACCTTCACGCTGCCAAATCATATGGCACAATTTTTTTCAGACAATTATGGCGACTCAAATACAAACATTTTTTTATCCCGGCGTTTCAAAAATATCACGGCGCCATAAATCACACGTCGAATCTTTGCCATCGTTGGAAAATTGCACTCTGTTTTATAGGATAGCTACAAAAACCGAAGGCACACAGAACTATCCATCGTAATCTTTGACAAGGTACCTGTCGCTCTTCGTCGGTCACCGTGTACAGGTAGTGTATTAAAGGATAAGTTCACTCTTTTAACCCTATTCCCTGCGGGCGGCCAGAATTACGTTAACAATGCGGGGGGGCAGATTCCGCCCCCCCCCAGAGTGCTCAGAACCGCTCGGCCGAATTTCTATGGGCACCAAACACTCATTCGATCGTCGTGACGACATCTTTCTTTTGGATCCAGAATTACTTTTTTGCTCTAAATGGGGGGCCAGGGGGCAAAAAATACGAAAATTTAGGGTGTTTTTTTTAAAGGGTCATTGTGGCCATGTGATTCAACTGATTTGCATGCAAAAAACGTTTTTTGAGCTTCCAATGTCATGTTCTTCAAAGTGTAATAAACAATACAAAACGAAAATCATAGCGCACTCGGGATAAAAAATGGGGGAGAATTTTTGATTAAAAATGTGCTTTTCCCTTGTGTTTGGGACCGTGGGAACGTCACATGTGGCTTTGTTGCTGTTTTTTGTTAAATTAACACATTTTTGCAATAGGCAGATTCAGGTAAACAACGTGGGGGACACCATGTGCGGAACGCCTTTTATCATCTGCTTATTTGAAGTTGGGCTAAATTGACGGAGATATCGCCCTGATTTTATGTACGCCTGAGTGCGCCTCTGCGCAAAAAATATGTATAATCCAATTATGTATGATTGTGCAAAGCATCGACTAGTTTCTGACGCTTTTATTCCACCGCAAACTACGAAGGAAGTATGCGCCGCACACCCGCATTCGAAACGACATCCAAAAAACATGACCCTGGAGCCGCCTCTGCTGGGCCGATATTGTCAAAATGTTCACAGAACACGCGTCATTCATATTTAGGAAAAGTCCGAAAGTTTCAAGACGATAGACGGAACGGTTCAGAAGCGGCGGGAGAAAAACTACCGGGGGGCAGAATCTGCCCCCCGCAGGGAATAAGGTTAACATAGGGTTTTGAGTTGAGATAGCCAAGCTGCGGTGCATGCTCGAAAATGACTTGTGACGCTTTTACATTTTCCAAGAAACCTCTTAATGATTTAATATTCAGTTCTAAAAGTCGGGACCGGGTATACCCGATAACTCTAATCGCTGATTGGCTGATTTTGGCTGAGTTGACGTATGATTATGACGCACAGATGACGTAAGACTTGGGGAAAGTGTAAAGTGCTGGACAAAACCATACTGCTTCAGTACCTTCATTTCTTTTTATGCAAGAATGAACTTGTCATGGTAATGCTATGTAATAGTGATTTGATGTTTAAATCTTCTTATAAAACATTTCTCTAAACAACGTTCTGTAGCGTATGCGTAGCGTTTCAGCGCTGGCCTGAAAGTTTCCAGGCTCGCGTACAAACTGTTGATCTGTCCCCTCCCCACTCACCGAACCCCACCTCGTACCCAGTACGCTCGCGTGCCGCTGTTTTGTTTGGCCGCCCGCGGCGCAGCCGCACCCGCCTAGTGAATAGAGCCGACCGCGAGACGCGGTACGCCAGTGACTGTGACCTGCATGACCTTGTGACACAAAATCCAGACGGAGGGGGCGCCCCAGAGCACGGACAAGTGAGCGACGAATGGTGGACACTACACTTTCATAGTGAAAATATAATAGTGACGAAATATCTACTTAAAAGCAAGTACTGTGGTGGTTTTCAAAAGCGTTGTATTTTCCGGCATCTTCAACAAGAACTTGGGCAAGTAGCCACCATGTATACGACACGATACCTCACTAAATCGATGACGTTGCGTGCTTCTCAGCCAGTCTGATTTTGCATTAACTTTGAGGAAAAAATATGAATTATCACCAAATAAATCGACATTTTAAAATTGGCTTTTTCCGCGTAATATAGGTTTCTTTGACTTACATAGTAATATGATACTGTAAATGTATTGGCTTCTTTTCATCAATTTCTGAGCTTTTTCTTTTTTTTCTCTTCCAAATGTGAACTATTCCCTTTAACCCGCGAGTTACTGGGGGAGGGCTATTTATAGCCCCCCCTCCCGTTTGCTGCAATATCTCCTAAACACAACGTAGGTATCGTGGACCAAACTTTCAGTACCTTGTCCAGATCAAATTTGACACCATGCTGCCTGATCGGAAAGAAGCAGGCTATGATAGGTTCAACCGGAAATGACGTCAGAGTGAAAGTCAATGTTCTGCGTTTTTGTTGAAAAATTTAGGGTTTGCGGGAAACGCTGCCAAAAAGTACAGTTTTAAAGATAAACTCAATCGTCAAACACCAAACGACAGGTAATAAGTTGGGCTCCGACTGCTCTCTCCGATTTGTCAAAAAATTGAAATTCAAAATTTTATAATTCCATTTTTTTGAAAATTTTCAAAAAAAAAAAAAAAACGGAATACATGTAATTGAGTTGCTCCCAATGAAAGTGTGTAGAAATTTTGAAGTCAATATCTTCAAAATTAACTGAGTGACAGCCTTTTAAAGACAAAATTAGACCACCTTTACTGTATAACAGTAAGCAAAAAAATGCATTTCCGTTTTTTGCTTTTTCTTCAATTTGTATGTAAAAAACATGTTCTAAGGTTTTTGCGTTCTAATCGATAAACGAACCCATAAACACCATATGCGGAACGCCTTTTATCATCTTGCTTATTTTAAGTTCGGCCTAAATTGACGGAGAAAATCGCCTCCCATTTAATGTACCTGAATGCGCCTCTGCCCCAAAATATGTATAATCCAATTATGTATGATTTACAAAGCATCGACTTAGTTTCTGACGCTTTTATTCCACCGCAAACTACGAAGGAAGTATGCGCCGCATACCCGCATTCGAAACGACCTCCCAAAAACATGACCCTGGAGCCGCCTCTGCTGGGCCGATTTTTTAAAAATTTTCACAGAACACGCGTCATTCATATTTAGGAAAAGTCCGAAAGTTTCAAGACAATAGACGTAACAGTTCAGAAGTGGCGGGCTAAAAACTACCGGAGGCAGAATCTGCCCCCCGCAGGGAATAGGGTTAAAGGACATAAAGCGTCGAGAGTCCGTTCGTTCAGTTAAAGGGAATATAGCACCTTTAACATTAGTTTTTAACTGAGATAGCCAGATTGTCGGGTGTACTGAGAAACCTCTAAATCTGAAATTTTTCCTTCCAAAACGACCTAGTTACTGAGTTTGAACGCAAAAACCGTTGGTCATATGTGGTCATATTTCAACGTCACAAATCCCGTGACGTATCGCATACGTCATCAGTAGTTACTCCACTGTGATTTCCACCGCATTGCTTTTTGAACCATCCGCCCAGTATTTCAGTTACCTTGCGTCCGCCCCGTCCGCTACCGAAAGTTATTGACTTGAACAATTGTAAAATGAATGTCAATTTTCTTTGTCAGTTTTCATTGGATTTCAATTTGAAAATAATGCAGACAATGGTCTTTGAAAGGCCTAACTGTTGAT